>OX101786.1:16142920-16542137 GCA_944452715.1 Ophion slaviceki | reverse complement strand
AGAAAGCGAGAGAGAGAGAGAGAGAGAGAGAGAGAGAGAAGGGAAAAGAAGCATTTCTCCCTGATAAAAAAGTCCGGAAGTCGACCTCCTCTTACCTCGAGCTCGACTAGACGCTCAACTAACTCACCGTGCTCGTTTCCCGTCCCTGGCACACTCTTTTCTGCTCCGCTGATGGTCGTGTCTTGTTGGTCCGGCTCGGCATTACTCCTCATCCATGCGGCTCTCCGTTGCGGCTTAATAGAAGATTTTACGACGAAAGAGCAAGGGAGACGAAGAGAAACGCTCATGTTCCGATAGCCGGTGCATGTTTGGGTCGCCGGCATCGTGCATGCATCTAAAAATGGACTCGCAACGCTTCTCGACAGCTCACGGATGCAAGAAACAAACATTTTTCATTTCTCCCCGTGCAGAATCTGTCGTAGGGGTGCACTTGGATCCCCATACGTGTTTCCACTTCCTGATAGGGATCCAACGGGTCATCGCGCTGGATCCCTACGCTCAAGGGGCTACACTTACCTGGAGGCCCGGAAAAAATGGCCGCGTTCCGATTTCTTTCCTGGGAAGCGGTTGGTGAAAAAAAAACGCATTTTTTTAACACAAAGGTATATTTCGAGAGCCGTTGGAAACAATTACCTGAAAATACAGAAAAACAACAAAAACAGGGCCACTGGAAATAACCGAAAACAAAAAATTCAAGGCGAAACTTTTGGAACTTCGAAACTTTGGGAACATATTCTTGAACAGTTTTACTAACAATTAATGAAATTTAAAAAAATGATTTTTTGGGTAATCTAAACTGGTTTCCCGTCTTAAATCATTTCAAATCATTCAATTCATTCAAATCATTTTAAAAAGTAGTCATTTCAATGTAACTATCGAAAAATGATGCTCGCTTAAAAAAAACTGAGATCGTCAACGACCTTTAAAGGTTTCTCATCGTATCACCTGTGAATTTTCAAACAATCCATCAAATGGTTTTTGAAATATTATGTCCACCAACTTTGAAAACAGTGTTTCGAGAAAAACGCGTTTAAGGGGTCACCCCCACTTGCGATTTTGAAAAAATCGATTTTTTTTATTGCATTTTTTTGAAGTATAAGTATCCGGGCCCATACTTCTGTATGGGCTCGGAATAAATGACTCTATGTAAGTTTACAAAAAAAAATATTTTCTTCGTGTAAACTGAAATTGAAACTTTAAACGCGTTTTTCTCAAAATGGCATTTCTGAAGTCGGTGACCAAGATTACTCGAACACTAATGAACCGATCTTCTTGAAATTTTGCAGGTTTATTTAATACATAAAAATGTAGTCTTTAATCGTTCGATTTTTTTTTCGAAAAAAATGGCCGTTTTATAGCCAAAAAACGGCCGTTTTTTTTCGTTAAAATCGAACCATTAACTTTGACTGTCCGCCATTTTGTGAAAAATAAATATTTTTTAAAATCCTTCGATTAAAGACTAGTTTATACTTATATTTGACTAAATCCATCCGCATTTTTTTTTCAGATGATCCACTTCGCCGCAATGTTGGTCACCGCAAACCGTGTATATAAAAACATTATTTCATTGACGGCCATTTGCCACTAAACAATGTAATATTTTTCAATAAAAAAATTACTGAAAGTTCGTCAAGATGTGTTCTTTAAGATGGTATATTGATCGATTAAAAAAGTTTTGTAGTTTTCTTTAAAAAAATTCATGAAAAAGGCCTTTTTTGCGCTACAAGTGGGGGTTACGCCTTAAAGTTGGAAGTATGGCGCTGCTACCGCTCGCCCGACCGACTGTTATAAACTGTAGCTCAATCAATTTTAAGACTATTTCAATTAAATCTTCAGGGAATATAGCTAAAAGGTGATACTATCAACAAAAAAATTCTTCTGGAAAATGAAATTTTTTTACCCACCTAAGGTAGATGTAGTCCCTCAAACGTCACACTCGTACATTGGATTCTTATCAGGGATTATTTATTGGAATTCAATGTACGGATTCAATTAGAATCTTAAAAGATTCTCACATTATCCAACAGAATCCGATACGATTCTTGATGGATCCCATCGCATTTTGCACGTTCAATTTTCTAAACAAAATATATAGATGTACAAAGTGAGTGGATCGTGAAAAAGGCTTTCTCTATTGAAATCTCGAAAAAATCTTATCTTAAAACAGTATAAAACGCGTAAAGAGTGTTCTTTTTTGGAGATCCATTGAATTTCAGTTGAGAATTTCCAATACTACCCGGGTGGGGATCAGAAAGTCGAACGATCAATATTCAGAAGGATCGAAATTTCGAATTCAGTAATGACGAACGTTCCAATATAGATAGATCAATTTTATGATAGTCTGTAAAATAGTTAATCGAAATTGTGAATACAAAAATCTCGAGGTTGATTTGTAACGAAAACAAATATCAGATTTAACAAAATAATACGAGATGTAATATCGATTCACCTGTACATATACACCAAACAATTCGAGACGTCAAATCGTCGAATTGTAAATATTACGACAGTTTACAATTTCGAATTCATCAAAGCGAAGCACCAAAAAGTCGATCAGTTAAAATAGCGATGGGCTAAAATGGCGAACGGTCCGGATATCGAAAACTTGGGATCGAGCAATACTACTTGCGCTTCAGAATGAAGATGGCAGATGGCGTTAGTGGTCAGTCGGGTCAGGCAGCCATGCCATGTTCGCCATTTAGGTATTCGCCATTTTTGGACAATCGATCATTTGCGTTTCTAAGATCTACACATTCGAAGTTTGTAGTCTCGATACATGGCTTTTTGCTATAGACGGTATTCCGAATATTAGATACTCACTTTTTTTCCATTTCGGAGATATGAATGTTGTAGATTATTCGAATCTGTATTTGTATGACTCAAAGTGCAGACTTTCTGAACATATGTTCTCGAATAAATGAGCTCTCGAATGAATAATCCTTTGGTTGAATAGTTATTCGATTTCTTCATCGTTCAAAGGATAACATTTCGAATAGTTTAACCTCCGTTATTTGGAGAGTTCATAATTATGTCGTTTCGAAATCTTTGTCGTTCGATATTTGGTCATTCGACATTTTGACCCCCCCCCCCAAAAAAATTCTTGAAACAATTCGTCGATTTGTTGAAAATTTTGAAACTTTTGAACCTTCCATAGCCGAATTATTTTGACGGTGCTCAGATTTTCGGAGTTTTGGTCCTTTGGGTAAAATTTTTTCGGAGTTTTGATCTTTCGGGGTAGTATTCTTTCGGAGTTTTGAGCGTTCTGATCATTCAAAGTTCGGAATTTCAATGGGAAATTCCTATATTTTCCCTTTATTTTCAATGGGACATTTACCAAAATTCATATTTGGTTACGGTGGTAGTATTCTCATTCAAGCTCGAAAGTTCCTCAGACGTGATGAACTTTACACTAATGAATGCAACAATCTTCACATTCATCGGCACTTTTCTCTCAGTTTACGAGCCTTTGATACAACGATACTTTCATTTCAAAGAGAGGAAGGGAGAGAGACAGCCTCGTATAATGCTGCATGGGTCTTTGAACGCAATATTGAATTTCCCGAGTAAGGAGAATGGCGGCATTTCAGTGATACACAACCGTGTGCACACGAATATGCGGTAATATCGAGAGAACCAAATGGCAGCGTTCGTTCACGCTAATTTGAACGAGGAAAACTCGTCGTGTCAGTGGGAAGTCGATCGAAGTACGCGTGGAATAATTTTAGGTCGTCAAGTATGAAATTTCCGATTTTCAAATTCTTGATCTTACCGATTTCTTTCAAATGGTTCAATATCATTGAAATAGTAACGTTGAACCTCGCTGCCAATTCACGCGTAGATTGAGATGTATCCGCTTCCATTGCAGCTTTCACCTCATCATTATCCACCTTGCTCTCCGGACACCCACGTGGTTCATTTTGAAGACAAAAATCGCTGGATCGGATCTTTTCAAACAACCGACGTACCGTGCGTTCATTAGCCACATCCTTGCCAAACACTTCGTCGACACTTCGAGCTGTCTGCTCTCCATTAGTTCCACGACGGAACTCATGTTCGAAAATAACGCATGGTTTACAAAATTCCAAAACTTCGAAAAACCAAAACTTCCGTCTCAAAGGTCGATGAAGTGTCTTCATAATAAAAATGAACCAAGAACTCTCAAATTGTAATATAAGAGATATCGGATATCAAACTTGGTCCTTGAGGCAATCGGACATTTCATACTTAAGGCCTTAGGCCACAGTAGCGGGTATAAAATCATGTGTGAATTTAACAACTTTTTTTCTCGTATGAAAAAGTGAATTACTCATAAAATTAACTACACGTCTATTTAGTATGAATATCAAGCTGATAGAAAATATAGATGTACAAAATGGCCGATTACTAATATTTTCTTTTATCTTTTTTTAAGCGCTCCGCGGCATGACATTTAGCTTCCACAATTTTTTACCTAGAACAAAAAACAAAAATTCTCGTCAATCTACATTAGAATACCTAGAGAGGTACGTACAGAATTCAAAAAATATTGTTTTATTCAAAAGTTGTAGGTATTTGTAAACATATAAATAAATAAATTTGTAAATAAATTTGTAATATGTAAATTCCGTTCGTACTTCTCTGCGAAATGTAATTAGGAACATAACTTTCAAATTTAAAGTAAATCGAGTGAAAATTGTTGAAGTTATTTGTCACGCCAATTGGAAAAACTGTTTCGAGACGTTTCGAGTAGTCGGCCATTTTGTACGTCGAAAAAAAATATATATATATATTTTCTAACAGCTTGATATTCATACTAAATAGATGTGTAATTAATTTTATGAGTAAATCACTTTTTCATACCAAAAAATTGTTAAATTCACACATGATTTTATACCCGTTGCTGTGGTCTACGACCTTAATGACAAAATACTACTAGATTAAGTGCAAACGAGTAGGGTCAACGTGGGAACAGTGGCAACAGTGGATACACTGAACCTTTTCTGTTTCTCAGAGGTGGACATGTATACATGTGCGTCTTTTTCACATTAGAACCGCCTCCGGATTCCAATAGGTTTGAACCTGTCTGTGAGTCGCTCCCAATTCGGTTGTGAGAGGTGATTTTATATTATTTTTAGTGTCAAAAGTTGAAAAACCAGCTGAGTTTGTATGTTTTTTGCTTCTTTACCTATAGCAGTTATGTTCGAAGTCATTGTTTTCCCGCAATATACAGCTATATTGGGGTATTTGAGCATTGTGTTTGTTAACCTAACAAAAATAGAAACTTGTCAGTACCCAAATAGGGTTTTACAATCGGCACAGTAATGGCCCACGACTGGTTGCCAGAGAACAAACGATGGCGCGGTAATGGCTATACAAACGGGCCAGATCCGCACCATGCATGGTTGGTAATGGTAAACCATGAATGGCTGCTAAGACTTGGCCAACTATCATACGCCCATATTGGCCCAGCAACGGCTGCCGGATCTTCTGCCGGAAATGAAAAACAAAAAATTGACAAATTATGAATATAAAAATTCTAGTAGTATCTTTTTTGTTTTCTTATGCTTTACTTATGTCCATGTAAATAGAATAATTGCATTAAAAATGCTTTCTGAATTGTTCAAGTTTTTGCCTTTCATCGGGATCGAACCTGCGCCTTTCGTTCTAGTGTCGAGCGCCCTACCCACTTACCCAGGTAGGAAATCAAAAGGCTGACGATGGAAACAAGCTTGTGCGAGCCTTGTTTCACCGAGCCTGAGTGAGACAGACCTGGCCCAGGTTTTATTGCATCGTTTGGAGCAGCCTGGAACCAAGACTGGCTGCTTAGCCTAAACTCAGGGTTATTTCAAGCTTTATTCAGCCGGTGAATTTTGAGGCTAAAAAATCAAGGCTGGATGCAGGCTTGTTTCAGGTTGTGATAAAATAAAATAAGTTTAAAATAATATTTTTTCTGTACTTTTATGAAAAAAAATTTAGCAATAAATTTGTTGGGTGCGAAAGCACGAAAAACGAAAGCGAAGGAGGCAGCTCAGAACATTTAAGCATATGCTCTTATCGATATTTATGAGGTACACAAAAAAGTATATACGAAAATAAAAGTACGCAATAAAATAAAGTATTGTTTTTAAAAATATTTTTTATATATATTTTGTAACAAATAATATAACAAATAATAAATATATATAACAAATCAAATGAATTCTTTACAGATTTATTAAATTTACCCCAATGTAGAATATAGAAAACTAAAAACAGGCCTCATATTGCCTCGGGAAAAGTTTGGGAAAAGCCTGGTCATAAATGCTCGTGAAGGCTTCATTAAGGCTCGTTTTGAGCCTTGTTGTTTCGTCGTTTCAGGCTTAGTACAGGCTTTTCTACCAGCCTTTGGTCAAGCCTGTGTGCAAGAGCCTGAAACCGCGTTATCATTCAGAGGTTAAGCTAGGCCTGAAATCAGGCTGGTGCTCAGCCTGAATTAAAAAATGTGAGCCTTGTTTCAGAGCTTGGCGAGCCCTTTTTTCATCGTCAATTCCTACCTGGGTAGCCATTCTAACACTTACAGAATCCATCGTTTGTTCGTTCCTTACTTTTATGCCGATAATTTTATTCGTGACATTAAAGTTTACCGATAATTTTTTCGGTCCATTTAGGCTGTAAAAATAACTCGCTCGTTTTGGGTGAAGTTCCGAAAAGCATACTCCTCTGATCGAGCTGAAATTTTGCAATGAACTTCCTCTCATTATCCTAAGAGAAATGGTTAACGGATTTTTGACGACTAGCAATAGTTTTCGATATATCGCATCATAAAGTTTATTATTTCACGCCATACGAGTATATCTATATATCCGATAGACACCCCCCACTCCTCCGGCCGCGCTGCTTCCTGGCAAACAGCGTTCGCCCGTATGTGCATATCACTTGCCATGTGGGATGGTTTTGTTTGGGTTTATTTAATATAGTAGAAGCGCAGTACAATAGATAACTTTCAATATACGATATATCGAAAACTATTGCTAGTCGCCAATATCCTTTTAAAGGTTCTCTTAAAGTATTGAAAAGAAGGTTGGTGCAAATTTTCAGCTTCATCAGTGGGATATGCTTTTCGAAACCTTATCCCTTGTTTTTCCGTGTTACAGTTTAACGACCTGCATTTGCAAAACACCAAAAAACAAGCCATCAATGGCTGGAATAGATCTGGCAAGCCGTTCATCCGCCTACGATACCCCAATGCTGATCGCCACATTATCGGTGCGATAGTATTGGCCCACCAATGGCTGGCATAGATCTGGCAAGCCGTTCATCTACCTACGATACCCCAATGCTGATCGCCACATTATCGGTGCGATAGTATTGGCCCACGAATGGCTGGCATAGATCTGGCAAGCCGTTCATCCGCCTACAGTACCCCAATGCTGGTCGACGAATCATTGGCCGATTATCAGCAAACCGTTTAATGGCTAAATGCTGGCATTTTTGTTACGACAGGCGACCCTATATGGGTACCCACTTAAGAAAAAAAGAGCGGGTCGGTACACAGTGGCTCAATTTTTCGAGGTACATAGAAGTAAGTTATAATTTGAATATTTTCGCGTTGTGATTTAGATAGGTACTGGTACTACCTCATTAGGTAGGTACTCATTGTTGATTAATATTCAATAGATGATTGTCATTGATCTCATAATATGCTGTCTCTTTTAAATTAATTTTTCAATAGTTTACTGTACAATACTCCCCATTGTATAGACAAAAGCACTTCATTACCTACAAGTGTACAGTGAATCAGGGTAATTTTCTTCAAATTTTGTTTGATTTTGAATTTTTGTTTGACTGTGAAATTAGGCATGTTTCACTGTGTACACCCCCAAGTACACAGTGGATAAAAAGCCATTTTTTAGAAACATGGTTATTATCTCTATATCTATTGGGTTAGGCCGTCCAGTGCCTTCTAACAAAATGAAGCCATTGAACACACCTCACGTTTAGTCAAGGTTTCATTGACACTGTGTGAACGGTTAGGTAGCTATAGACCTCGGAAAAAAAGGAGCTACTAAACCCACTCTAACCCTACGCCGGAGGTATTCAAATGACACGTCGAAGACAGAAAAAAACAGAACCCACGCTCACATAATCATTTCCCGTGTCTTATTTCAGGAGCATTGGTAAGCAACGATCCAATACGGAAATGTATTCACTGGTCTAGCAAACTATGCTGGGTTCTCTTTCCATGTCTATACAGTAGCATTAAATTGAGCTGGCTGCGTGCTACTGACCGGTGCAAATGAGGGTAAAACTTGTCCGTCGTGCCCCAAATTGGTCTGTAACAACATTTTGTTGTCAACGTCAAAGCACCACTTCCTGCCGGAGCTCTCCTGTTTCCGATTTATACAGCGAAAAAGGTCGAAAAAATATTCGGAATAGCCGCGTGGTTCGTTCACCAGGTTGTGTGGAGCTGGCCTTCAAGGTACGATATTAATAGTTTGTTTGCGTCGTTGGGAATATTAGGTATCGATATTCGAGGATGTGGTCATCGATAGATATTTCGATCACCGGGCACCGTATCACTGTATGGCACGTTCAACAAGCATCAAGAGCAAAACACGAGACCCACGCTCTTCGTAGTTTCCTCGCAGAGGTAACTGTCTGCGGAATCTGGAGGGTCGAAGCTTTCAAACGGTCCTGTAATCGAATTACGAGTGAGGCTGGTAGGGATGTTGGTGCACGCGGTGTGGCAATGGCTGTGAAGATACCTGTCAACATTCGTATATTATGTACACGTGTATACCTATCTGCACGTGTAGCTGTCTGTTTACGTGTATGTGTGTTAACAGTTTGAAGGCCTCGAGCTAAATACGCCTACATTTATACCGTGAAACTGTGGAGTCTCCGGTCGAAGGCTGAATGCTGATGTCGTTCTGGTGGAAATCACGGAAGGCGGCGCCTGCGAAACGTCAAACGTCTTCTTTTTCTCGATTTTTCCTTGGCAATCTCCTTATTCGTTTACTCGGCGAAGTCCTGATTTCTCTACACCCCGAGAAAGGTCGCTGCCGAGCTTGAAAAGACCGTCATCCGTGAAACGGAAAGAGAAGATGTACCAGCACTGTATATACGTTAGATGGTAAGGGCAAGAAGCCTGTAGACTGGAACATTGATGATCGACCATTTGGTAGTTGGAATATCATTTCCTTCGATTCATCCGGGCAGGCAAATTCGTTCAGGAAGATCCTGTCGCGAATGCGGTGCGTAGTTACTGCTTTGGCATGGAACAAGGTCCTGGGGCAAGGACGCGCATTTAGTGATGGCGGACCTGCCGTTCGTAACATCTATGTATGATAGACCATACGACGAGGATGACACACAAGAATTATGCGACAATATTTGAAACCCAAGTCCGGAAGTAGCCGAAGCAGCTCAGTGGCTAAATGGTCTTCAGACGTTCTGGACGTCGTGGCTTCGGAGGCTGCAGGATTACGGTGGATTATGCCAAAAGCTGTGAAGCCCGGCGATTAACCATGTCCCAACACCCAAGTGGTTATCAATGAATCACGACAAGGAGTGAGTGATAACAAATCGCACGAAGCCTTGTTGAAGCGAAACAGCTTGACCAGTGGGCTAGTTAGATGCGGCAGGCTTGCACAGTTTATGGAAATAACCGTGCCACGGACACAAGCACTGCACTGCAAACAGGGATGGTGCATTGAGCTTCGGAGATACGTTGCGGGAGTCTATGTACTCGCCGCTAACCAACAATTGGCTACTCTACAGCCGAGACAGAATGAAATGGAAACGTGTCGAATACAGAAACTTGGGTATTCCTCGACGATCCACACATCGCTGCAGTTCATACTGGACAATGTGGGCTTTGTGAATGCTCCCTCCAGGTTTGCACCGCTGAATAGTGCAATGGCCAACCGAGGCAGACCTTGCGTGACGTATCTGTAATCGGGCCGCGGAAAGATTATTGACCCGTCGCACGATAACTTGACAGTTCAAGACATTCGATGTGATGAATCTGTCCGAAAGAACACAGCTGTCCAAATGTACCACAGATGACGAACGATGTCTTCACCCGTGATTACGAAAAAATATATATGTGTAGCTTGATTTCTCTTTAGATTTATGGGCCCGCGGGAAAACTCTTGGGGGCATGTGTCTTTTTGAATGGGACCCCTATTCACTCGGGCTCATTCAGCGAAAAGGGTGATCTTCTTGGTACCTGTAAGACGTTGGATATTAACGGGTCGTTGGTCTATCCAGCCGCAGGCCACTATTGCCACAGTAGATGTCACTTTTTTCTTTATCATTCGCAAAGGGTGAACGTGGCATTAACCATAAGCTCTTCCCTACCCTGTCCTCCGGGCATTGCTTCACCTATTGAAAGCCCTCGACGTAGAGATTTTAGAAACCGGAGAAAAATGGTGTCGCCCCCGCTGGGCTTGAGGGCGAGCTCGTGAATTGCTGTTACTCCCTCGGAAACTGCCATGAGTATACTCATTCTGGGAGAGCCAGAGGCGTTTGCTTCGAGATTTTTCTTACTCTCGCCACCGCGTCTATTGAAGCACGTCCGGAAAATGCTTGACCGTGAATAATAAAAGGTTGTCTGTTCTTTGTTGCAGAGAATCTTTGTGGAGAACTGATGACCAGCGAAACGTTCAATCTATCCAATCATGGCTTTGTTTTGTGAAATTAGTATGGAAATCAGAAGAACTCTCGTCATTGTGAAAGAAAATCTTTGGTTAAGGGATAACACCACTCTAGGATTTTGGAAAAGTCGTTTTTTTTTGCTTTAAAAATACTTTGGGGCCATAAAAACAATATGCAATTGGTCCTGAAGCAATTTTTTTAAAGGTTCAATTATCGATTTTGTCGCAGCGCCTCGGACTTCTTTCAGGCGCCTCGTTCAACTTTAAGGGGTAAGGCCACAGAAGAATTATTAAAAAATTGATTTTTTCTCGCTAAAACGGTGCTTTATCATCATAAGAATAAGTTATTATCGATTTATAGCAAGACATTTTTTTTCACCGACTTTGAGCGTATACCGTAAGCCCACCTCTGGCACGGCCATAGAGTACCTAAAACGTTAAACGCGTTTTTCTCGAAACAGCCTTTTTCCAATTGGCGTGACAAATAACTTGAACAATTTTCACTCGATTTGCTTCAAATTTAAAAATCATGTTCCCAATTGCATTTCGCAGATAAATACGTACGGAATTTCTGACAGTGTTGCCAGGTTAGGAGATTTCCTCCTAGATTTAGGAGTATTTTACCTGGGTTAGGAGAGAAATAGGGGAACAAAAATTTGTAGGAGATTTTTTAGGATAATTCTGAAGCGTGAGGGTACTTTTAGGGGATTATAAGTTTCCGAGGTTTTTTTTCTTCTCAAAACACGTTTAAAAAATTCAAGAAAACAAGTGCACCAATTCCGAGTGAATGCAAATAAACAAGTAAGCCCAAACAAACGAAAACAATCATTCAAACCCAGACGATACAAACTGCGAAACAAAATGTCGGTCGCAATGGTCGATGCTATAATGCACGTTCGACTCATGCTCAGTGTTGATTGCTGTGACTTTAAGGGGAGGGTAGGGGTTTACGCTTTTGAAAAATCTATTTTTTTTTGTCTTTTCTTATAGTTAAACATTTTTAGAATACAATCCCGAAATTTCAAGTCAATCAGAGCAAAACTCTCGAAGTTCTTGACTATTTAGTCCCGCTCCTCTAACACTGTAGCTCCCACTTCTCTAAACTTCAAACGCGTTTTTCTGGAAACCACTTTTTCAAAGACCGTGTTCACTGCCATTTGAAAACTACATGACCGATTTATTTCAAACTTGGTACACACTTTCTACATATAAAATATTTTTTTTTACATTACGGAGGTTTTCCACCCCCAAAATGGCGGAATTTTTTCGTGAAAAATAGCACTTTTCACTTTACATGACTACCAACAATTTAGAAATGAAAAAAAATGATCAAAAATCGTTGGGGGGAGGATTTGATGATACTTTGACTAAATTTTAATGGTACTTGATTTGAGATCATTTCTAGCTGAGATACAGTGAACACTGCAAATCGTGTTTTTCCAAATGCGTTCTTGGAAAAGCTTTGTCACCGGCTCGTTTGTGAATATTTTCGCGTACAAATTTCACAGAATGTTCTTGAAATGACACTTAACAATGCACAAAAGGTTTCCATAAATTTACTCTATCCATATAGATGAAAAAAAAAATCGCGAAAAAGTGTTTTTTTCACGCTGAAACCCCTACCCTCCCCTTTAAGCCGACAGCTCGTATGTTGAAGCGTTTCAGCTCTGAGAATATTTATGACAATATAAATGACAGCGATGTTGGAACCCTCGATATATTTCCTGATAATTAGGGCTGAAATTTAGCTATTCATGCATCGGTGAATTCTTCATTGCAATAAGTATCAATCCGATGGGGAATCCACTCTATGCTCATTCTGTTCGTTATTGTTTTCGCCTCAAAATGCCGCTTCGTCCATCGTGCTACGGGTATTTTTCAATTTTTGGCAGAATTTCAAAGAGGAACCATCGATTTTAGCGAATTTTTCCCCACTTTTTCAATAAAAATTGAGGGTTTCGGGGGAATTAATAGTGAATTCGTATTCAGGGGGCAAAAATACGTAAAATGGACTTCGAATGGACCGTCGTCAATAAGTATAAGTTACACTATAGAATACTTCAAAGTATATACTCGGCTAATAAGTAAAAAATTGTAATAATAAACATATATAAAAGCGGGTTTCTTGTAATATGCAAATTCGAAAAGAAATAAATTCCATCCACGCCTAAAGACAGATTGCCATACCACGATAAATGTTTTTACCGACCGTACGTTTCACCCAACTACAACAATTATTTCCATAAAAAAAAGTATTCATCTTCATCTATAATTTGCACAGATCGCAGCAATCAAGTTTCAAAACAAAATACTCATTACGCAAGTAGGAAATGCATTTTAAATAACGGCTATTTGACGACATTTGACCGATCGCGAAAATTACCCTTCATTTGCAGCACTGTTCAGGCCAGTGGCTCGGTGGGGGCTATTTAGGAGATTTTTAGATTTCTGATTAATCGAAAACTTTTCATTTTATGAGTAGTTTTATACGATTTTTTTCACTGAAAGTTCATTCAAATACCTACAACTCAATTCGAATACCTACAACTTTTGAATAAAACAATATTTTTGATATTCCGTATGTACTTCTCTTGTCATTCTAATGTAGATTGACGAGAACTTTTGTTTTTTGTTCTAGGTTAAAAATTGTGGATGCTAAATGTTATGCTGCGGAGCGCCAAAAAAAAGATAACAAAAAAATATTAGTATTCGGCCATTTGGTAGATCGAAAAAACATCTAATAACTTGATATTCATACAAAATAGATGTGTAATTAATTTTATGAGCGAATCACTTTTTCATACGAAAAAATTGTTAAATTCGGACATGATTTTATACCAGTTACTGTGGCCTAACCCCTTAAACGCGTTTTTCTCGAAACCACTTTTTTTAAACTGGGAGGACGGATCACTCAAACACGTTTGCATCGCTCGATTTGAAATTTTGATAGTAGCTTCACAATTACATTCTCTATGGGAGTGCGTAGCCGTTTTTTGATTAAGTGTAAACTTTTTTTTTATAAACAGAACACTGCTTATTTTTTGGGCAAAAAATCGTTTTATTTGTTGCAAAGTGCGTCATTTTTTCAAAATTCGATTTTAACAAATCCTCACGTAGTACCATAGCTAATAATTTATACATTATATTTTTTTTTGGTTTTTATTCCAGGTCTTATACTTTACGAGAAAACTGTCCTCCCGTGAAGCTATTTGTAAAAAACACGTTTTTCAAGATGGGCTCTGTCGCCGCCATTTTGTATGAAAATTATAATAATTTTTTTAATACTTTAATATGTGTTAAATAAACCCTCTCAAATGAAATCCTATTACTTTTTTCATACTCCCATAATAAATTGTCAAAGTTAGGCCGTATTTTCTGTCGCTAGAGGGGTGTTATCCCTTAAACAAACTGGGCACTGCGGTTGTGAAGCCATGTTTTCTTTTGTACCAAACAGATGCCAGCACATGAAGCAGTGATGTCCATTTCTTGTATATTCTAATACACATAGCCTTCAAATTATTGTATGAATTGTGCTCGTACAATATCCCAGCGGAGTACATTTTCTGAATTTTTCTCAGCTTCGTTTACTCATTAATGAAATAATAAAAATGGTTGTAGACGTAAGCGTGGCCTACATCTTGTCAACTTGCGCGAGCACACAGAGTCAAACGTCGCGCTTGAAAGCAACCTGTATATGGGCTTACTTGTCAAATTTGTGTAATAATTAATCACCTAGCCTTGAAGCCTGGCATTGTTCGTTTTCCTCGAGGAACGATAATGTGCCATTGTTTCTGCGGGCCACAGTGCTGGTAGGTAGAGAACAGCGATTCTCGATTTACGATGGGAACGAAGAATAGAACTTTCCATGAATCACAGTTGAACATTAAACGTACGATGTCATAGTAATGATAGGCCGGTATCGATGATGTAGCATGTTTATCGACATCGATGAAGCAGCTGATGAACAAATGCCAACCAACGAATGCTTTGGTTTGTCACTCTTTCGTTTATTGGAAAGAGGCTACTGTCAGGGTTCAAGTTGTAAAGATTTTTTCGACCGTACAGACAAGGAATAGCCTCCAGGCATCGAAACATCAAATCGCGAAGAGCAACGACCACGCCGCGTGCTCCAGGCTCGTTTAACTCGGGGAAATCAAATGCCAAGCACCCAAAAACTTCAAGGGATCATCGCAGTGTAACGAGCAGAGTTGGGCATAATTCTAGTTATAAATACGAATACGAATTCATTCACATCGTGATTTTCACGTGAATATGAATACAAATTTATTCATACTTCACTTATTGTAAATACGAATACAAATAAATTCGTATTCACAAGTGTGAATACGAATTTATTTATATGTACATGCATGCATACAAATACAATTGTATTCACAAAAAATGTGAATATCTACAAGAAATTCTGTGAATTAAAAAAAAATCACATCAAAATCTGTGAATGCAAATGTATTCAGAAAAAATTGAAAAAACAAAAAAATTCACAAAATAAGTTGTGATTTTTTTCGTATTTAAGACAAATTAAAATCAAATTCACAATGATTAGATTAAAATTTACACCAAACGTGAGTTCTTACGTATTTTGAGAGAAAACATTGCGTCGAGGCAAATAAATTTTTGCAAAAAAAGTCGTGAGTTTCAAATATTACATTATAAATATGAAAAATTCACAAAATGAGTTGTGAATTTCTTCAAGTTAAAGAAAATAAAAATCAAATACACGACAATTATATTGAAATTTACATCACAAGTCAATTACGTATTTTGAGAGAACTCACTTTTGGTGCAAATTTTAATCTAATCATTGTGAATTTGATTTTAATGTCTTAAATACGAAAAAAACTCACAACTTATTTTGTGAATTTTTTTGTATTTACAATTTTTTGTGAATTCATTTGCATTCACAGATTTTGATGTGAATTTTTTTTAATTCACAGGATTTTTTGTAAATATTCACATTTTGTGTGAATATTCACAATTTTTTCTGTGAATTTATTTGTATGTTCAGAATATTGGTGAATAAAATTGTATTGTATGCATGCAGGTGAATACAAATAAGTGAAGTATGAATAAATTTGTATTTATATTCACATGAAAATCAGGATGTGAATGAATTCGTATTCGCATTTATAAATAGAATTACGCCCAATTCTGGTAACGAGTCGAAAAAATACTGATTCTCGCGATTTTTTTCGGTCATTAAAATACGCTAGTCAGTCTGATTTTTTTTATGTCGAATCAAAGCACTCATGAACAACAGAAAATACATTTTTAAACGTTTATTTTGTCAATTTTTTTTTACGGTTGAAAATGTCTGCCAAAAAAAGAAGTCCCCATGGTGTACACGGTAGTGGCCAAGAATATAATCTGAAACAAAAATTTGTAAAACGATTATAAATCAGTATGAAAGCTGCTATCTTGCTATGGAGGGTTTTTTAAAGGGAAATATGCACCAAGATAGTCGAACAACAAAATTTAGAAGCTATGAACATTCTGTCGACCATAGAAGACCTACACTATGTCCCTGGTATCGATGATTCCATGTAAGTTGACAAATTTCATGATTTATTCATTCCCAAATTTTCAAACGCGTTTTTTCTCAAAACCACGTTTTTCAAATCGGTACCCAAAATTTCTCGAAAACCAATGAACCGATTGCCTTGAGGTTTTTTGTGGTTATTCTATACACTATTATCTAGTACTTGTCATAGGATTTTTTCCGTCACTTAGTTTTTGTTTCATGGGCAAAACAATAACTAATTTTTGGCCCAAAAGTCACTATTTATGTTCAAACGTCCGCCATTTTGTCATAAATCGATATTTTCAAAATCGGCTATGACAAGTACTAGATTATAGTATCTAATTTAATAATCTTTGTGGTTTTTTTTCCACATGATTTCTGAAGACACGCCAGTGGGTACCGTATACGCAGATTTTCTTACGACGCTCGAATGTGGAATTTTCAAATATCTTGTTTACTTAAGATCAATCGGCGATGCCAGGTCCATGTTTACAACCGTCTATACTATCGGATAATGCAAAAAATCCCTTTATTGAAAATGTTATGTGTTGATGTGTTAATTGTGTTGATGCCTCAATGATGCTTATTTGAGGTCTGGTTACTTATGTGCGAATCTATGCGAATTCGAGAGTTGTAACACTTAAGGCGGTCCTCTAGTTTCTCGGGTCGAAAAAATCGATTTTTTTTCTTCATAAATCACATCTACAACATGTGTAGAAAATGTGTGCCAAAGGATTTTTCGATATTCGAAGTGGTTCACAAGTTACGGCCCTGGAACGGAGCAGGTATACGGAGCACGTATACTTTCAAACGCGTTTTTCTCGAAACACCATTTTTCAGAAACTACTGCACCGATCATGTTCAAATTTATACAGCATCTTTAATATGCTATAAGCCAGCGATTGAACTAGGATTATCATGATTGCTTCGATAGTTTTTTTTTGTATGAGCGAAAAACTTAAGAAAAAAATGAGTAAAAAATAGAATGTAATTTTCAAAAGTGTATAAAAAAGTCAATTTTTGTAATTTAGAATTCACTCTAGTTCAATCGCTAGTCTTAAATATGAAGATTAAAATGCCGTTTGGTTTTTTTGATTTCAGATAAACAGAACAGCCGCAATCTTGGTCACCGTCAAGCACCTCTTTTACTTGATGTCTTCCTGTCGGCCACTATAACCTTTATTCTATTATATATTTTGACTTCAAAAAATTTGTAAAGCTTATTTAAATGTTAATAAAGATTATGCAAAAACAATGAGATTGATTATTTCGATGCTTTGCCCGTAAAAAATTATTGAAAAAGCCGTAAAAAAACAGCCGAGAAACTAGAGTACCGCGTTAAAGGGTTACGGACCCCCAGCCGAGTCGAAAATCGAAATTTTTTAAAATCTTTTTCTGACGATAAAAGAATGTTAATTAATATTTACAACTGTCCAACATGTCGTACAGGTCGTTTGAAAAAATGGAGCGTCGATAACACATTTACTTTAATAATTGTGTCCCTGATTGACGATTCGCAATACGTTTCTTTTCATAGCCAGTTTTTCGATTCTGGTAAAGTGTACATGGTGTCTGATCACAGCGAATACCTGGTCTGGAATTGTATCAGCCTTTATTCATTGATGCAACCCTCTGTCGCTGATCTTAACCTTTACCACCGCCTTTTTCAGAAAAGAGAGACCTTAAAGACTTTTTAAGATTTTGTAAGGCGCGGTCTTCTGATCTTAGTGGAAAGTGAATAGAAAAAAGGGGTCAATTGATTTAATCAAATGTTAGAATAAGTATCTACGAAATCAGCTCCAAGTACTCGTCTTTAAGGGGTTAGTCTACTGTGACGACCTGAAAATCAGGGTTATTGAAAAAAAATATTCTAAAGAAGTTTTAGAATATTTAAAGAACATCTAAAGAAAGATTAGAAGATTAGGTTTAAGATCGTTTGCACATTTATTTGTACGTATGTTAACAAAGTGGTGTACTAAATTTTATAAAACAATATCAATAATTACAGAAGTTATCCACAATCTCGTGAAGAACTTTTGAACGTGTTAGGCTCAACGGTGTACTTGATTTTGACCACCTGGTTGATCTGAACCAAAAATACCTTTTTTTGTTATCGTGTTTCAGTCGTAAAAAAATTGAATTTTTTTTTCAATTTTTCTAGGAAAAATGACGTCATTATTGTTAACTAATGAAAAAAAAATTAAGAAGAAAATCGTCGGTGGAGACTAGACTACTAGTACACTGAATAAGTGTACCAAATTTTAAGTCAATCCGTTCATTAGATGTCGAGAAATCGTGTACACCATTTTGAAAAAAAAAACACAGTTTCGAGAAACACACGTTTAAGGGGCCAGTGTGAACGCTGAAAATTTGAGTGATTTTCGGGAATTTTTTGGAAGAAAAGTATGCAATTAAATGTTTCGGAAAATGAAGAATATATTTGGCTATATTTGACCTACATTACATAATTTTTTCATAGAAAAATATTGAGACCCAAGCGACTTATGCGCTGCCTTCGGAGGCGCCAAAAAAAAGTTCCCGCACTGCTGACATGATTCCGGCCGACTGAGTAGCTGAAACTGAAAAAGGAAAAAAATGTCGTTAAACTGGAAGATATTTCCTGTAGAATGACGTAGGACTTTCGAAAAATATCAAAATCTCACAAAATGTCGTAGTTACGAAAAACAGTCTGTTTTCTTGCCTACAAAATGGTCGTTTTTTTTCAATGCCAAATCGTCCATTTTCATCCAATCAAAAATAT
The DNA here is from genome assembly GCA_944452715.1 of Ophion slaviceki. Classification (NCBI taxonomy): domain Eukaryota; kingdom Metazoa; phylum Arthropoda; class Insecta; order Hymenoptera; family Ichneumonidae; genus Ophion; species Ophion slaviceki. Next base: position 16,523,221 of record OX101786.1, on the reverse strand, counting down.
CCTACGTCATTGTAGCGTAAATATATTCAAGAGTACTCAGTTCAAATTTCAAGTCAATCGGATAATTGCTCTTTAAGTTACAATGTCAGCAAATTTGGAAAATCTCAATTCGAGAAAAACGCGTTTAAATGTTCAACTATCGATTTTTGCAAGATAAAATGATAGAGATACGACTTTGAAAAACATGATATTCGTGAAAGTATAAACTGTCGAAAAAGGTAAGAAACATCGATTTTTCGAAAGTGTCACACTGGTATAGCCCCTTAAACTTTTACTAGCAGTTCTATCGCAGTAATCACAAGTTTACCTTCAATCTGCTATTTACGCACCACATGTTGGACCTTCCTCTTCAATTTGAGTCACCTCAAGCAAAGAACGAGTATTCTCATTTTCACCGTAGCCTAACCCCTTTAGTTCAAATTTGCCGCCGTTAAGATCCTCGTTGCTGGCAGTTGCCACCGCGTCCACGAAGAAAGCCGAAGATTACGAATGGACGGAGCTATTTATAAAGTGAGCCGGTCAGTCGACTCTCGTCAACGGCTGGGATGAATACTTGATAAGGTGAAGAGAAACACCAGAAAAGATTCCGAAAGCGGAGCTCGAGTCGCACCAGACGATAAAAATATTTCGTACGTTTAAAAATGTTGTTTTCGTTTGAAAAAAGCAACAAAAAGATTATAAAAATGAAAAGAGTTCGTAGCAATAAGCAATGGCTATCGGTAACATTTTATTGCCAACACGTTCATTCGCATATAAACCTTCTTTTATCATCATTATCGCTTGCAGATATCGTCGTTTCGTCCGATATTACACTCGACCGAATGACCGGCGGATCTCGGACTATACAGTTCCGTCGTTTCTGTCCATGAAGATGTTCACGCGGAAGGCCACGGTCTCTATCATTTTGGCATTCGCAGTGCTCCATGGCGATAACGTCAGCCTGAATGCGACCGATGTAAAAGATCATGAAAATCAAATTGGAAATCATACCGATCAAGATGATCCTTCCTGGTACAGACTTCCGGAACACGTGTTGCCGGAAGAATACGAGCTGTGGCTATTTCCACAGCTTGCCGTCGAGAATTTCACCTACGAGGGACGCGTAGAAATTCAGCTTCGTGTTCTATCCGAAACGAATTCCTTGATCGTTCACGTCGTTGGACTGGCAATCAATCGTGAAAAGTCTGAAGTTCGCAAAATCTCGAGCGGAAATAATTCGAGTATACCGATTGTCAAACAGGAACTCGACACGAAGAGGCAAATGTATATTCTTTCATTTGCGGATAACATTCCGGCTGGTCGTTACGTGCTATCGTTGTCCTTCGTTGGTGAAGTCCTCGATGACTTGAACGGTTTCTACAAAAGTTCCTACCAGGCGGGAGGAAAAAGACGGTAATTTATCGGTCATGCTCAAAGTCAGAGACGAAATTTGAACGCGTACTTAACCTATTGTGTCCCCACTTGGAATAGGTTAATATACAGCAGGGAATATAGGCTCGTTTTGCTTTCTATCCCCAGATGGCTCGGAGTCACGCAATTCTCCTCAATTTTCGCACGCAGAGCTTTTCCATGCTTCGACGAGCCCTACATGAAAGCCACCTATCGACTCCACATTGGACACTACACGAATGAAACAATCACCGGGAATACTATGGCGGAAAAGGTCGAGGAAATGTACGTACATACTTCCAAATGCGTCAAAATATCGAAAATCAAATGCGACTTAAGGAATCATCAGTGTGACCGGCAGAAAAATAGCCGATTTTTTTTAGGTGTATAGGATAAGCTAATCGGTCTAATTTTTTTTTACATATTGAAGCACTGATCAAGAATGCAAAATGATTTTTTTTATATTTATTTATTTATTGTTTAACATTGTTTATATTTGCGGAAAATTGCGTGGAAAAAATGGTGTCCCGTGGTGGCCAGGATTTTTATCTGAAACTGAGGAAATTTTATCTGAAACAAAAATTTCAAAAGGATTATTAATCTGTAGGAAAGCCGCTATGTTCCTATGGAGGTTTTTTGAAATTGAAATTTGAAAAAAGGCGGTTTGAACAAAATGTATCAAATTTAGCCTTTTTTCGACAGTTTTTCGTAAACAAAAATAGGGCGATTTCAAAAAAGGCTTCCATAGCAACATAAGGAATGACGTGAAGAATGTTCTGTTAGAATTTCAAACGAATAGCTTGAAAACTCTTCCTTTGAGAGTGGCCACCGTTTTGAAAAACATCACTCCGAGAAAAACGCGTTTAAAGTTCTCTTGATTTCTATAGATTTTGTTAAAAATTTAACCAGACATTGTGTATATCATTATGCATGTTTGAGTGGAATTTCAGAACAGTCGACTATTTAGATTGGGACATAAAGGGTTTTTTAATTTCAACTGTTAACACTGCAGGGTCTGCATTGACCGAAAGTCAGATCACATAATTCGTCGTACCATTCTATTGTGTTTATAAATTTTAAAAACGAATTTTGTTTAGATAGCAAACTAGTTAGGGAAAGAGTGACAAAAGTTTCCATTGCCTTTACTATTCAGTTTTGCTAATAACGTTCAGTAAAGACAGAATAATTATCCGTAAAAAAATATTTGTCCCCTATGATAAGAAGACATATGGCGATACCGCAGAACAGTATTGTTCAATATTTCGAAAAAAAAAAATTATCGTGTTCCTAAAGTTAAAAACTTTTATCATAAAAAAAATATTTGCGTTATAAATATTCATTTGTTATCTTGGTAATGTTATCTTCATTAACAAATAAAAGTGTTTGTTAATTCATAACTAATTAAAAACTTTGTTCGATTAAAATTTTCTTCCAAATAAAAATTTGTGTTGCAGTATTATTTTAAATATGCCGTGCAAACTTACGTCATTGGAAACGTGGAACGATGCGGGGTTGCCATGTGTCTTTTTATTAGAGGTGACAAATATTTTTTACGGATAATTATTCTGTCTAAATTTCAATGCAGACCCTGCAGTGTTAAAAGTTGTAATTTTAAAACCCAATCTAAATAGTCGCCTGTTCTGAAATTTCATTCAAACATGCATAATTATATGAACAATGTTTGATTAAAATGTGAACAAAATCTATAGAAATCAAGAGCGCGCGCTCGGTCTACCTCGAGAAAGGATCAACGTTTTCTAAAAAAGGCTGTAACGACCGAAATAATTCGAATTTCAATCCAAAACTTGAACAGAGTGTTCACAACCGTGTATACTATCGGTTATTGCCAAAAAATCGTTTTTTTTAGAATGATGCACTGTGATTCCATTAACGATTTAATTAACATTAACTTAAATTCATCAACGACCATTTTATGGAAAGCGGTTTAAGATGGAATTAGGAATTGGAATCTCTGTTCTTTCGACATAGCAAGCCAGGCTACGTACTGACGACCCTAGAAAAAACGCCACCGATGTCTACGTATCTCGTGGGTTGGGCAATCCATGACTTCACTTACACCGCGGCGTCGAACTATACCGGCTTTGGGCTCTGGGCCCGGGAAAGCATAACAAATCACAGCGCCCTCGTCCTGGATGAGTGCACCAAGATCTACGACGCACTCGACAAGTGGATACAAGTGAAAAATCCGATCACGAAGATGGACCAGATAGCAGTGCCGGATTTTTATTGGACCGCTATGGAGAACTGGGGAATGGTGACGTTCCGCGAGTCCTCAGTTCTTTGGGAAGATCTCGTCACTCCAACCCTGAAAGTTCACAAAGGACTGAATACCATTGCCCATGAGTACGCTCATACCTGGTTTGGAAATTTGGTCACTCCGAAGTTTTGGAACGTAGCCTGGTTGAAGGAAGGTTTCGCTACGTTCTTCGGACACTATGCAGTTGGTATCGTTCACGATGACTGGGCAGTGATGGATTTGTTTGGGGTTGAAGTACTCCAGCAGGCTTTGCTTCAAGATTCGGTAGAACACAGCAGGACCATGAACGGCAAGAACGTCGGTGTTCCGAAAAGTATACCTGCCTGCATGGACTTCGTGACGTACAAGAAAGGTTAGTGTAAGGTAAGAAAAAAGTTACCGGTCGGCAGTAATGCTACAGTGGAGACATTCTAGAAATACAGCCAGTCCAGACTGACGAAAAGAATTCAGCTAAAAAGGCAGACGGGTGTGCAGAAAGTATTTATGCCCATACTTCCGAGTAGAAATCCTGCTCCGGCTACAAAAAAGACCTGGTCAGGCATCCGGATTTTTTTTCATGCCTTGATCAGAATTTTTCATCGAGCCCTGATCATTTTTGTGACACTTTCAGGTTCATTTGTTCACTTGATCAGGGTAAAAAATCAAAGCCGGATCAGGGTAAAAAATCAAGGCCTGATCAGGGTGAAACGTGAGGGCCTGATAAGCAGTTCGCTGTTGCTTCGGAAACCACCGTTTCGTCACATTCTTCATTGCACTGTGAAAAAAATATTGAATTTATTTAGGATCTATTTAAATCAAATTGTTTTTTTTTTGCTACGATCCTATTTGTTTCAAATATATTTTTTAGAATATTCAATAGAATATTTCATAAATCCAAAATAAATTGGAATGCTTAATTTAGAGTTCTACCACAATGATTTTGAATCATAATCCTAAATTCCCTGGCCTTCTGATTGGATTTTTTCGAACAAAATATTTCTGCATCCACATGGGATCGAAACTGAAGCCTACCTACCTATAGCTACGCACGCTGCCCCTATGCTACCGAGTGTTTGTAGCATTTCGGTGCCATAAGAGAGCACATCAATTCCTATAATTATTTGTTGTATCACATAAACTATATGAATTAGTTAGTATCATTGTGATAATTAGAGAGTTTTATCGAACATCATGCTATAGATTTTTCAAACGTAACCTATATATATAACTCCTCTCTCCCTCCGCCCCTCTCGACCCCCTCCCCTTCGATGTGGGTATTGCAATCAAGACGGACCATTAATTCAATCAAACAGAAAAATATTTCTCTACGAAAATTCTATTCAATTTAAACTTTTAATAATTAAATAGATAAATTTAGTGGATTCAACTAAATTGTTTTTTGAACAGAGGAAACCGAATCACAGATTTATTAGGAATAAACAAAATATTAGGAATATAAAAGAAAGTACGCATAGAGTGGACAATATGTCTCGACGTTTTGACGGCGCGCTAAGATATATATAGTTCGTCTGGTGTTTGATAAGAGATTAGGCGTGTAAACGGCACCAAAGTGTATATAGGTCAAGTTACTTGATGATTGCTTGAAGCTGGCCAGATCAGGTGAATTGAATCAAGCCGTATGTCCACTTACTCGACGATTGCCTGAAGCTAGCTGGATCAGGCAACTGGAGGAAACAGTACATCCAGTTGCCTGACTATCATCTGACACCAACCGAATCAGGCAAATTGAGGCATACCTTAAGTAAGGCCTGCGTACCACAACGTGATCAGACCCGGGTCAAATATCAGGCCAGCCTGACAAAATTTCTACTCGGGCTAGCACACAACAGTTTTCAATTCCGCTGGTACCTTTTTACTTTTATCGCCAATGAGCAACTCCCAATTACCATCGGACATTGACGAAGTTTGAAACTCATCCCTCAATAGGCTCTTCAATAATTCGCATGGTCTACTACCTCATCGGAGATGACGCTTTCCATCTTGGCTTACAATCCTACGTTAAAAATCTGTACGTTCCATTCCAAAGACATGTTTCATTCCGCAAACTTGTCTTTAATTCCTCGTACCTTGTTCAGAGCCGGTAGTTACGCGACTCCAGCTGACTTCTACCAGCACCTGCAGCGCTTCACTGATCAGAATGACCTGCCGGAAGAAACAGTTCAGCTTAGCGAAGTTGTCGAAACGTGGACTAACCAAGCTGGCTATCCCGTCGTCACCGTGACACGAAACCATACTACGAACATCACGATGATCACACAGGAGAAATTTTATTTGAATAGAAGCAGACAAAGTGGCGAGTCGGATAATTTTCGATGGTGGATCCCTGTCAATTTCGCTACAGTCGAAACCGGTACATTCAGCGTTTCGAGAAAACCATCGAAATGGATGAGTCCGCATGACAAGAGCATCATCGTGCCCACTATTCAACCCACCGATACGATCATCTGCAACATCCATCAAGCTTACTACTATCGGGTCAATTACGACCGAGAGAATTGGCAGGGACTGATAAGTCATTTGAAATCGATCAACTTCAAGAGCATCGGGTCGGTCAACAGAGCTTCGTTGCTCGACGACTCTTTTAACCTTGCGAAAGCTGGATATATTGATTATTCGATTCCGTTGGAACTGTCGAGATACCTGATACAGGAAGTGGATTACGAGCCGTGGGTTGCGGCGACCACGTCTTTCGATTTCCTGAATATCATGTTCAGCGGTCTGCCGGATCTTAAGCAAGCTTTTCAAGTAAGATCTTCAATATCTTTCCCACCAATGCCTATAAATGATTAGCAGTCGGTCGCTAATTAATTCGAAACAATGCATTTGAGTGGCAGAGGTTCATAACTTGGTTGGCGGTGACCAATTTTACAATTAATCGTTCCTTTTCTTGTTTCAGTTCCATGTTAATGGCATCATTCAACCGATTTACGACAATTTGACCTTTAATCAGAATCTATCCGATCAAATGCGTGCGAAGCTTTTACGAAACCTCATATTGTCGACAGCCTGTTCCATGAACAATGCAGATTGCCTGAGCTCAGCAGAGTCTTTATTCAAAGAGTGGCTCGAAAATAAAGGCAAGAGGTAGGTCTCCGGAATTGTTGTACATAATTATCCATTCGTTTATCACGTTCTACGAATCCATCTGCGAAATTGATTTACATGCATCGTCGCCCATGAAATGTTGATCGAGTTACTGCTACCTTTTTTCAACGATAGACAAAATAAGCGAACTTTTTTTTCATTTACATTTCATCGCAATTTAAGGTCTTAGGCCATAGTAACGGATATAAAATCATGTGGGAATTTAACATTTTTTTTCGTATGAAAAAGTGATTCGCTCGGAAAATTAATCACACATCTATTTAGTATGAATATCAAGCTGATAGAAAAAATATTTTCTTTTTCGATGCACAAAATGGCCTACTACTCGAAATTTCTCGAAACAGCTGTTTCCAATTGGCGTGACAAATAACTTCAATAATTTTCACGCAATTTACTTCGAATTTCAAAGTCATGTTCCTAATTGCATTTCGCAGAGAAGTACGCACGGAATGTCTGATCCATCGAAAACTTTTCATTTCATGAGCAGTTTATGAGCAGTTATAACGAAAATTTTCACTGAAAATTCATTTCTCAAGTTCAAATACCTACAACTTTTGAATAAAATAATATTTTTTAAATTCCCTGTGTACTTCTCTAGGTATTTTAATGTAGATTGACGAGAATTTTTGTTTGTTGTTCTAGGTAAAAAATTGTGGATGCTAAATGTCACGCGGCGGAGCGCCTAAAAAAAGATAACAAAAGAAAATATTAGTAGTCGACCATTTTGTACATAGAAAAAAATATATAGATTTTCTAACAGCTTGATATTCATACTAAACAGATGTGTAATTCATTTTATGAGGGAATCACTTTGTCACACGAAAACATTGTTATATTCGCACATTATTTTATACCCGTTACTGTGGCCTAAGGCCTTAAATGCACAGCATTGAAATGCCTTCGTGTTTGCAAAAAAGCAATTACCTTTCTAATTGACATCGACAATTTTATAAGAATGCCTATACATTTTCAGGATTAATCCGGACGCGAAAAGCTCGGTCTACTGTGCCGGAATACGTTCGGCTAGCTCGAAGGAGTGGCACGCGGTTTTGCAAATATTTCTCGCTACCGAATTGCACACCGAGCAAGAATTGCTAATTGCTGGGCTCGGCTGTGCGAATAATTCTACACTGATCGCAAAATTCCTGAATTATTCCCTCTACAATGGTCCGGAAATACGCAAGCAGTATAGACAGACTATATTCGACTCGGTGCTCACTGGAAATCCAAAGAACGTGGAACACGTTTTGACGTTCGTTGACGAAAATCTCCAGGCGATTGTTGCTCAGTGAGGATCATTCTTCATGATAATTAATTATATGACAATTTCAGTACATAAATTCACAAATTCATCACACTCCAACATAATTAGTGGTAATTTGCGTTTTCAATTATAATATTTTTTCCGCATGCGTGATGGTTATTTTCTCTACATCGAGTTTACTTATCCACAGGAGGGATGCTGCGTTTTTAAATAACATTTTCGAAGCCATCAAGAAGCGGATCTTAAATGATGAACAGCTACGAATGGTATGCCATTTTTTATCAAGCTTTTTTGTCTACAATTATTTCCACTGCATAACATCATCAAATGCTTATCAATTTGTTTTGATGTTCAAACTGTGCATGGAAAAATCACTTTTTTTTTCATTTTTTTGGCAAAAAATGAACTGCTTCTGTTTCGTCATGTTCATCGAGCGTGCTCGTAGTCCTATAATCGTAAACATTGCATAATTACTAATTTTTCACACAGCTGATAGACCTCGTCGATCGAAACGCCAATTTGATTGACTCCAGCATGGAAGACGCACGAAAGGCCATTAAATTTGCGGAGGACAATATTTCTTGGATCAAGACTTACACGCCAAAAATCGCGGAATGGTTAATCTGATGAAAGTATGCTTTCGAACCGTCAGGTATAACAAGGAACATCACTTAAATATCCGTCGTCGATTTTGTTGGAACTCATATATGTGATAAAGCATTGACAACTATTAGACACGTACTTTTTTTTATCTGCGGAAAAACGGGTTTAAGGGGGGAAACCACCCCTCAAAGAAAGACGTGTCGAGGGGTGGTTTTGCAGTTTCGCCCACCATCAGTCAGTCCACCAATCTGAATGAAACAAAAACCAAAACCTTCTGATGTAAAGCGATGAAAAATTCCCTGGAGGATAATTGAAAAACAATTGAATAAAGGGGTGACACGTCTTTTTTGAGAGGCCGTTTCTCCCCTTAAAAACGTTTCCCCGCAGATTAAAAATAGTACGTGTCTAATAGATGTCAATGCTTTACCACATATATGAGTTTCAACAAAATCGAAGGCCGACACTGGGGGGGGGGGGGGGTAAGGTTAATTCGATATAAAAAAGCATATTTACGATATTTTTTTTGACGACACAGTTAATATATAATTATTACGTAATTAGTATATAATAAAAGGACATTTGAAGAATATTCTGTGAAATTCTCTGGATCATCTGAACTTTCAAAAAAAATCAAAAAGATTTCATTAGTTAATAAGTTTCTCAAGGTAACGCTGTCAGGTTTTTTTTCATTGATTTTTAAAATTTTTGGTTACATTTAGAAGTCAAAATACCGATTTTTCACTTAAAAAATCGAAAATTTTCTCATTGTAAAATAAATTAAAATTATAAAAAATAAAAAAACGTGACACCGTTACCTCGTAATTGATGTATAGAAAGAGTGTGTAAAATTTCAAAGGTCAGTGCAGTAGATTTTGAGCTAGAGAGTTTACCGACTTGAAAATGCTAAGTGTGAGAAAAACGCGTTCAAAAGTTTCAAAGATATCTGCACTAGAAAGTTCTAAGTTGAACATCAATAAACGAGTGTTTTTTTCATATACTTACACAGAATCATCAATGCCAGGCCCATAAAGCATTTAAGACGGAATGACACCTCATCGCGGTCGGTATGGTAGAACAATTATAGATTCCCAAAAATCTCTGAAACGGCTCTTCAGATCCCGTCGAAACTTTGCCAAACGACGTCAAATAGATAGACGAATAGCTTCTAGCCCCTCAAATTTTCTGAATTTGAGAAAAAAAATGTAGATTGGCTTATCATAAGCCAATCTAGTTTTTTTTTCTCAAATTTAGAAAATTTGAGGGGCTAGAAGCTATTCGTCTATCTATTTGACGTCGTTTGGCAAAGTTTCGACGGGATCTGAAGAGCCGTTTCAGAGATTTTTGGGAATCTATAATTGTTCTACCATACCGACCGCGATGAGGTGTCATTCCGTCTTAAATGAAAATCAAACTTTGAATTTTTTAAAATTTTGGATCATCGATGCCAGTACTATAAAGTATCTAAATAAAAATTAAATATTGTCATTCGTATGACAAAATTTGAAAAACAACCCCAAAATATACCTTACCCTCCCCGCAACCCCTTTTGTGATGTTTCTTGTAAGTATTTCTGTGTTCACAAGCATTTCCAGTTTATTTTTCTATTCCAGGGGCTGAGAAACTTCCTTCCAGCCTACTCATAATCAAAGTGGGGACTTCATCTGCCGGTGCGGCTCAAGTACTCATTCAAAAAAGCTTATATTTGGAATAAACATTTTCACCATACAACAATTGAGCTTATTTACTCGTTCCTCTTGTCTACATCGGATAACTGTGTCAGGAATGTAAATAGCGATGATAGGGCCGGATTGAGGCAAAGGCCGGAAGGATCACGTTGGTGAACGACCGAGATTAAGCACAGCTCGTGTTTCAGACATTTCTGACGAACAACCAAAACGAGTAAATCTTCTCATGCACATAACAAAGCTGCTCTCTCTCTCTCTCTCTCTCTCTCTCTCCCTCTCTGGGCTTAATCCGATTTATAAACGGCTGCGGTGAATGCGAGTATCTCTGCCACATTGTCTCCATCGTAAAACCGGATGACGAGAATTGTGGTCACAGCGTTGAGATCGCAAGGACACGATTTCCCCCATCGCAACTTTGCCCGGAATACGAAAAGCCTGTTATCAACTGAGCGGTGACTTTGCTTCGTCCGGTAAGAGAGTGCACCCGAATACCGTCAGAGCACAGCACAGGCTGGTAGTCGAAATAAGGTGTCGAAAGGTACATGAGAAAATCGCCTAGAAACCCGGATTTCCCAATGTTCCTTTTTTACCGATAGCTCGATGGTCGCATGGTATCGAGTGATTGTGAATTTCGTGCGAAACGAGCCAAGTCGCGTCGATAATAACTACTTGGACTCGTTCTCGTTCACATTTGGAGCGTTCGATGAGCTTTTAACGATATGCATATGCTTTTTTATTCATTGTTTTTTAATTCTTTGTATTTTTTCATTCATTGTTTTTTTAATTCTTTGTATTTTTTTATTAATTTAATTTTTTTATTCATTGTATTTTTCCGTAAGGCGTTAGGCCACTCTAGAGGCGGAAAAATACGCGTTTCAGTGTTTTTTTTAGAAATACTACAAAATAAATCGAGATTATAAAAAGGGTGTTTATCATACATATCAGTGACTGTATACAATAATTTTTTTGAAGTGATTAATTTCAAAATGATGGCTGTGCAGGGTTTATCTCAAAACTGCATTTCTGAAATTGGCCGGAATCATAACTCAGACAATTTTCAACCGATTCACTTGAAATTTTCAATATATCTTGAAAAATACATTGTCTATAGAAGTACGTAGGATTTTTTTTTATATTGCATAGTTAATTTGTTATTAACAATTATATGACGACATTTTTCACATTTCAAAAATTTGCCTAAAAAATTGTCAGATAAATGTTAATAACAAATGAATTATGCAATATATAAAAAATATCCTACGTACTTCCACAGACAATGTATTTTTCAAGATATGTCGAACATTTCAAGCGAATCGGTTGAAAATTGTCTGAGTTATGTTTTCGGCCAACTTAAGGAATGCAGTTTTGAGATAAACGCTGCACGGACTCCATTTTGAAATTAATCGCTTCAAAAAAATTATTGTATACAGTCACTGATATGTATGATAAACACCCTTTTTTGGTATCTCGATTTATTTTGTAGTTTTTCGAAAAAAAATCTCCAAAAAGCCTATTTTTCAGCCTCTACAGTGGCCTAAGGCCTTAATTCGAATGAGGATATATTCACATATTTAAGATCGCCCAATCGACCAATCAATAGGTTCTCCATACACTTATGGGATCGAAGTGGTTTATTTTTATATCGTTATATTCAGTTACATTTTTGCCTTTCGGCAATATTTTTAATTTTTGTTGTCAACATCTTTTTGTTACTCGATTCTAATGATGAGGTGCAGTGATTGGAAATGGGTATTCATGGATAATTCATAGGGGGATTTATATATTATTGAAATTGCATATGCTTGCAATTTCAATAATACGATTTTCTATTCCGTACTTTTATAGCTTAAGGCCTGAAATTTAATTTGCCATAGATATATTGTAAGAGTTCGTAATACTATTTTGTAGTGGATATTCATCGGAAGTAGGTGTTTTAAAAATGGTAGGACGGTATATGTTTATTATATAATAGTGGAACATTGATGGCTAGCAGTGAATCTATTTATCCGTATGTTGGAAATGGATTTTAGCATCGATTCGTATAAAGGAGTCTGCGTAGACTTGACATTTTTAAATATTATTTTTTTATTGTATCTTTTCATATCTTAGGGTCTCAACTTTAATTTGCGGGAAATCTTTGTTCGACATTAGAATTAAGATCCTAGGCTATAAAATGGTCATGGATTCTAACGTCGCGTCACATTAAGGGGCTACGTCTACCTAGACGCCCGAAAAAATGATGAAATTTTCTTCGTGCCGCTGGGCGGTGGACACTCTACAGCTTAAACGGTCTATCTGAAGTCACAAAACCAAACGGATTATTCAATTAAACAATAAATACGAGTCGTTGACGATCGTCGATTTTTTAAAATCATTTTCTTTAACAAAGTCGCGACGAATTCGAAACTCGAGCATACAAAATCTATGAAAAAAAATCGTTATTTTTACGTGACTACGGAAAAATGGAGACCGAATTTAAAAAGTGATATCGTCAACACCCTTCAAATGGTTCTCATCGTATCTGCTGTGAATTTGGCAACAATCCGTCAAGTGGTTCTCGCGATATCATGTCCACCGACTTTGAAGACAGTATTATCTGCCGGCGGCCATGCTTTTTTGTTGCTTCTCTGTTTTTTTTGGTGATTTTTTTAAAGGCTTTCAATATATATACCTTTCTGTTTAAAAAAGGGCGTTCTTATTTCCCCCTTAAGGGGAAGTAGCCCCTTAAGGTCTGCATCGGCTTGAAATGCAAAAAATAAGGGTTTTTATTATATAGTTTAACAAAGATTTAACTATTAACAACGATTATGTAAAGATTCCAACGATTGACGATTTTTGGGAAGGGTCAGATCGCATGCTACGCTTAGCCTTTTTTCGCGTTTTTCTGGAAACTATGTTGTATGAAACGGAGTAAGTCGTATCTCAGTATGTATTCGTCTGATTCACTTCAAATTCGAACGAAACATAGTTTACAACATTTTCTATCGTATGACTGAATCATTTTTTCATAACTTCGTCCATTTGTCAATAAATAATATAAATCTAACCTAAACCTAATCGTTTCATTACTTTCAATACAGTGGCACTCATGCAAGATGTTTGCGAACATTTTGTTTATCGAGACAATTTATATCCAAGCACGTCGGATCCTATTTTTTGAAGTGGACCATCACGATTGTTTAATGACAATCTCAATGACAATCATGATTGCCCAATGGCTGGCAGCATTATGTTATCGAACAATTCATCTGTTGAGCCCTTCCGCGTAATCTGATACCCACTTTGATCCGAGAATTATAGAATTTTATGATTGTATTTTTTTTTTAGCGCCGAAGTCCAGCAATACTGAGCTAAAGGAATGTCGTAACGAGAAAAGTGGAATATTACGGTCACCAAAGTGATGCTTCGAGTTGCAGAACAACATGTACGATGTAACGTGTACATTGATTTTTTTCTATTCTAATAATTAAAAAAAAAATGTTTCCATGTCCCGCCCACTATTGCCCTACACCACCTTTGCGCTATTTCCAATTCCTTAGAACCCCTAGAATATTGAGCACACCCGCTTTGTTCCTAACGCACTACTGTATGACATTTGTACGTGGGCACAGAAAAACTGTCGAAAACCTGTCCCCATATAGGCAGCCATTTTTTTAATGAGTTTCAGTTGTATTACCATTGAAAGCTTACCTAGCTGGGTTCAGCCCATTATACAGTGCGCAAACCAGTGCGCCGCCGAGTAATGGACCAGGCCAATGTTACTTATAGTGTGTCGTCGATTATTGCCGAATTTGAAACACAGCACATAATAGCCGCCACAGGGTGCCACACATGAAAAACAAGTAATTGAAATCAACCATGCTTTGATTTTCAAGTTTATCAAATATATAAAATTTTTTTCTTTTTTTCATCGTAGATTTCATTTTACAGGGTCTTTGCCCTTATTACATTCCCTACGTATTCCACTTTCTCATCCAAACAATTTTATAATAGCGTACTGCTGATAATACGATAACACGCGATACGAACCATACTACATAAAAATAATCACACATAATATCATAGATAGTTATTTAAGGGGTGAGATGCAGTCAGAGGCGTGAAAAAACGAGCATTTTCAATAATTTTTTTTTTCAAGTAATTAAGTTTGTTTTACAATGGTGGTTACACAGATTTTTTATGTTATATTTCAACTTGACTTGTACAAATTTTCACAGAAAAATATTGATTATTTATAAAAATATCGCCTTGTTTGTCGGACCCCCTTCGGCATGTAGTGCTTTGCGGTGACCATCATAAAATTTGACTGGATCATCTGCAATAAAAAAAAACCAAAAAAATCATTAGTTTAATAATAAATCTAGTGCTCAATCGAAGATTTTTTTTAAAAATTAACAAAATGGCGGCTTCCGACAGATAACTTTCGATTTTCGATCAAAAAATCGCTCGTTTATTGTTTTAAAAAAATATAAATTTTCAACAAAAATGACATTCCTTCGATTAAGGACTAGTTTTTAATGCTATCAATAAGCACACCACATTTCATCACAATCCATCGAGTGGTTTTTGAATTATAGTGGTCACCGACTTGAAAAACATAGTTTCGAGAAAAAACGCGTTTAAATTTTTTCGATGCGAATACGGTATTATATGTTTGCAAAATTTTGAGCTGGATGAATGAACCTAAACTTTTTTCATGTATTTTGATCCGCTGAATCCGAATATCACAATGTTTTGCCGAAAAGTCGAGCATTCAATTGTTTATAGCCAATTGTCAAAACAATTTTTCAAAAAATTAAAGTTTTTCGCGATGAATTTTTTTTTTAACAATTTGGGCAATTTCAAAACGAAAGTATTCTTTATAAAATTTTGCTAAAGTTTATAGTTTTTGAGTAATACATTTTTTAAAATTTCTGAGAGAGTTTCCCAATTTTACACTTGATTTATGTATAGAAATACTAATTAAAAAATTACTTAAATCGAATCATCAATTCCTGGCCCATACAATAGGGCTTCTGCCGATGTGGAAGCTACCAAAATATCAATTTGTTGTTGTCTTCGAAGCATTCTGCCTTCCCGGGTATTATCGTTTGCGCGTTTGTCAGCCGCTACCTGCCATGGGGTACCGACGCCCCTTCACTAATTGTGAGATATCCCGGAAACTATTCATCGGATTGACTTGAAATTTCCAGGGAATATTTTCGAAACAGCATACTTCAAGAAAATGTAATTAAAAAAATATCGATTTTTTTTAAATTCTGACTGCATCTCACCCCTTAAGACAAGAAATGTGCACGTATTTTTTTCGTATATTTTGGAAAAAGTATTCTTAATTTGTAAGTTGTGCCATTAATCTTTCAACCAACAACTGTGATTTAGAACAAATAAATTAATAAATGTTTCCTACCTGGCTGCAGGCGTTGCCAAAAACTATGAGATAAAAACAATATCAGATTCTGAGAAATAATGACTAGATACACTTCACTACTATTCGCATGGTAAGATTTATCGGTGTCAAATCTGTTAAAGTAAACTCCGTACACTACAATTGAAACTGATAAGAAGCCTGCATATACATTTATTCTCCGAAATATCAACTGGAACGAAACCTTGCTTAACTGAAATTAAATCGGATGGAATACCATAATATCGCAATGGCTGAAAGTGGATCAAGCACAACAATAACACTTCACATAAAATCAAGCCAGAATTTGAAGAATATCCAACAATGCTCGTGTAATCATTTCTTCCCAACTCCGAATTTGGCATCAACAAAAATATCTTGCACAAAAACAAAATACAACCCATTTTTTCTTGAATTGTGATGAGGCCAAGTTCCTTCGTTGAATTTTCGTGAATTTTTTAAGTTAAACGCATATCTTTTTTTTCTAATGCACAGTGCTTATGAAAAAAGTCAATTATGCCATGAGGTTTGGTGCGCGCCAGGACCATACGATAGTCACTTATGTAATCATTAATTTCGCTGTCAATAGCAATCTCATTGAATGGCTGCGCACTTGGTTGTCTCAGCTAGTCATTAAGGGGTCTTCTCACTTTAGACGATAAAAAAGGCTATTATCATGCATTTTTTGATAGGTTTATATTATAGATATTGATATAAAAGTTGTTACACTTAATAAACACACTTTCGAAATTCATTTAGAGAAGAAATTATTTATACATGTCACTATTTATAGACGAAAATGTTAATTAAAAAAAAAATTCCTAAAAAATGGTAGGTCTGCGCTGTTTATGAAATCTCGGAGATGGATCACCCGAAACAAATAAAATCAGACGGTTTTAGATTCAGTATGTTAATGGCTATAGCGCATATCCCGATTTTTGATATATGCAAAAATAACAAATTGGCGGACATTTTTCGAAAAAACAAAACAAACAAGAACGTGTTTTTTTCACAGCATTTGGCACCAAAAAAATTGAACATATCAAAATTTAAAAAAATCCTTGTTATGCGCTATAGCTATAGTTGTAAAGAATATGTGTTTAAAATTTCATAAGGATCGGTTCAGTAGTTTCGAAGATTTTATCGACAAGCCGTTGAAAAACGTTGTTTCGAGAAAAACGCGTATAAAGTTTGTTTGGGTTACATAAGTACACAATTTTTTTAAAATGTATTCCGAAAGTTTATTTATTAAGTGTAACAACTTGTATATCAATGACTATAATGTAAACCTATAAAAAAGTTCGTGAAAATAGCCTTTTTTAAGGGGCTATACCAGTGTGACACTTTCAAAAAATTGTTTTCTTTTTTTGCCTTTTTTGACAGCTTATACTTTCAAGAATACCATTATCATTTATATCATTTATATCAACATCATTTTATCTTGCAAAAATCGATAGTTAAATTGTTAAACGCGTTTTTCTCCAAATGAGATTTTTCAAATTTGCTGTCATTGTAACTCAAAGAGCAATTATCCGATTGACTTGAAACTCGAACTGAATACTCTTGAATATATTTACTCTACAATGACGTAGTATATTTTTGATTAGATGAAAATGTACGATTTGCCATAGAAAAAAAACGACCATTTTATAGACAAGAAAACAGACTTTTTTTCATAACTACGCCATTTTGTTAGATTTTGATATTTTTCGAAAATCCTACGTCATTGTACAGGAAATACCTTCCAGTTTAACGACATTTTTTCCTTATTCGGTTTCAGCTACTCAATCGGCCGGAATCATGTCAGCAGTGGAGGAACTTTTTTTTGGCGTCTCCGAAGGCAGCGCATAAGTCGCTTGGATCTCAATATTTTTCTATGAAAAAATTATGTAATATTGGTCAAATATAGCCAAATATATTTTTAATTTTCCGAAACATTTAATTGAGTACTTTTCTTCCAAAAAATTCCCGAAAATTACCCAAATTTTCGTCGTTCACACCGGTATAGCCCCTTAACGTCAAAGTGAGAAGACCCCGCAAGGGGCTACCTAGAGGCCCGGAAAACATTGCCAAATTGCGAAAAACAATTCTGGGAAAGGGTTAGCGCGGAATGTGCGCGCAGGGACAAACCCAAAGATGAGATTAGACAAGGCTTGCGTTATATTTTTTCGGCTCGTTGCTTATCGTGTTTTCGTGGACCGCGATACCTTAAAAGATACCGCGGACCGCGAAACCTTATATAGCTGCTGCGGTACGTAGGTGATTTCACCTATCGTCGGTGTATCAGCGACGGTAAAATCGTGGAAAACATAGTGATTCGCACAGTGTTTCGATACATTTTGGCGTTCATTAAAAATCGACAGGATGTCATCGCATCGTTGCGCTCTGTTGTTCGCTTTACTGGTAGCCCTGGTAGGCGCGGTTCCTTTTCCTCATCCCGTCGATATCACCCTGAGCAATGACATTGGACGGGAGGACAACCCCATCGACTATCGTCTTCCGGGCAATGTAATCCCCTTGAGGTACACGTTAACGCTAGAGCCGAACATTGTCCCGGGCCAATTTACGTTCGAAGGTGAAACAGACATCGAAATCGAAGTTATTGGGAAGGCGACAGATGAGATAATTCTACACGCTCGGAATCTCACGTTTGACACTGCGTATACGAGTTTGTGGACAGATAATAAGAAAACAAACACGACGATCATTGCTAAATTAGAATCAAAAAGGGACTTCTACACGCTGAAACTATCGCCTGCTGCCCCTGCTGGAAAGCACACTTTGAAATTCAAATACACTGGAGTATTGCATGATAATGTGCAAGGATTCTACAGAAGTTGGTACAAAAATGATCGAGGTGAACAGATGTAAGTAGCAGGCGATGTTCATTTGCCGAGATTCTGGTTGGTTGTAATAGTTAAGTTCTATGTTTCGGGCATAAAGAGGCCATTATTCCAGGATAGAAATGTGTCGTCACGTATCATAATTCTCCAAATCCTAACATCTAACAGTTATAATTTATTCCCGTTGATTTC
The DNA here is from genome assembly GCA_944452715.1 of Ophion slaviceki. Taxonomy (NCBI): domain Eukaryota; kingdom Metazoa; phylum Arthropoda; class Insecta; order Hymenoptera; family Ichneumonidae; genus Ophion; species Ophion slaviceki. The sequence goes on along the minus strand of OX101786.1, from coordinate 16,504,458 downwards.
GGGTTTTATTCTATGGAAAGCATTGTAGACCTGCAGAACCTTGACTTATTTCGGCACAGTAGACCCTTCGTTATTACCCTTGTTGGTTACGACGTGATATCAATAGGTGACCAGTCGATGTAAAATGTATATAGGTACAGAAGTTAGAATGTGGAGAAATTTGTCGTTAATGAAAAATCTCAACCGATCATATTCGATCCTGTTGGAGATGTTTGATAAGAACAGATCTTTGATGGATAGTCGTCAATTTGGGAATGCAAATTTCAAATGGACGTTATAGCTGATCGACCGTAGGCATAGATTCTAAAGTAACAACTATCGTAATCAGGCGTTATCGCTCGCCGATCCCATGAAATCCTGGCATGGAGAGATTTTATGAGGAATCCAGCCACGAGTAGAAATATGTCCCTAAATATGCGATTACGATCAAAAAGACTGATGAGTGCACTTTATTTTAGATGGTTAGCATCGACGCATTTCGAACCGACCGCCGCGAGACAGGCATTTCCCTGCTTCGATGAACCAGCGTTCAAGGCAGTTTTTAAAATATTCATCAATCACCTCGACAACTATACAGCGGTCTCTAATATGCAGCCATTGCGTCAAACCAGACCCGGCAACTCATTGACGAGATACCTGACTGAGTTCGCGGAAACACCGAAAATGTCTACGTATCTCGTAGCTTTCGTTATTTCGGACTTTTCGTATCGGTCGAGGGATAATGGAAAGTTCAAAGTTTATGCTCGAAACAATCAGTTACGGATGGCCGATTTTGCTCTGGCAATAGGTCCGCAAGCATTCAAGGAATTGGAAACTTATACGGGGATCAACCACGTCATAGAAAAACTGGACAATATAGCCGCACCAGTAATGCGGGGTGCAATGGAGAATTGGGGTGCCATAATCTACAGGTGAGTAAACGTTGTCTGCCTTGAAATACTGTTTCCTGCTGAAAAGTGTAGCACAAACGCAGATTGCTATTGTTTATCTCTTTGCCTTGTGATTTAAAGGGAGGCCGATCTGTTGGTCGAAGAAAATGTCACAACCACACGGTCAAAGCAAGCTATCGCGGGGACCATGTCGCACGAATTTGCCCACCAATGGTTTGGAAATTTGGTCACTCCGTTGTGGTGGAAATACACATGGCTGAAAGAGGGTTTCGCCACTTACTTCCAGTATTTTATTCTGTCTAAGGTCAATAATTTACAAATTAACATTTCGTATGTACGGTCCCAGGAGTGCGTTTTTACATCTTGACGCTATCGTATTAACAGGTTGAGCCATCGTGGCGCATGATGGAGAAGTTCGTGGTTGTGAGCCTTCAGCATTTAGCCTTCCCGAGCGATTACACTGCGATGGAGGTGGAGGTCAATAGTCCTGACGAGATCTACGACAATTTTAATTTCATCACTTACAACAAAGGTGAACGCATATGTCATGAGTGCAACATCGTTGCCTAGCTATCATAATTTTTGTTTCTCTGATTGCGAGGAACTCATTTTTTATTCTCTTAGCCAGCTGTGTCATCCGCATGTTTTCCCACGTACTCACAGAATACGTTTTTCAAACTGGATTGAGGAATTACTTGAAGACAAAGTACGCATGCTCGTAGATCCAACATCCCCTGAGAAATCTGAACATTGTTATTACGTAAACTCTTTGTTCGTTAGCATGTATCAGGCAGTGAGTTCCGACGCACTGATCAAGGAGCTAGCGACTGTAGGTAAAGCAGTCGAGGTGGATGTGACAAAAGCACTGGAGTCATGGGTCCGCCAACCAGGCTATCCTGTTGTCACCGTGATCCGGAATTACACGACCGGATCTGCGACGATATCGCAAAAACGTTTCGTGCCGAAATTATCTGCAACTACCGAAAATTTCTGGTTCGTTCCGATAAACTACGTTTCTCAAGATAAACCCGATTTTACAAACACTCAACCGCAGCTATGGCTTGCCAATGACAACAAAACGGTCGAAGTGTCGGGACTTAAGAAGGACAACTGGGCTATATTTAACGTACAGCAGACCGGTGAGTATTCAATTACGACGACATCTTTACGTCAACCATTCGAGCAAATAATTTTCGTCATTCACTCATACTATAAACAAAATAATCGAATAATGTATATTTCATGAAAATCAGGATATTATCGTGTGAATTACGATGCTCAAAACTGGAAATTGATCGCCCAATATCTGTCGGATGCGAACAACACGCAGAAAATTCACGCAGTGAATCGCGCTCAGCTTTTGGACGATTCATTCCATCTCGGGCTAAATGGCGAACACGTAAATTATACAGCCTTCTTCGAACTTACGCAATATCTTCGCCACGATGACGACTATGTGCCATGGTACGCAGCTTCCCGAGCTTTTGCTTCTCTCGACAAGCTACTAATGAACACTCCGAACCACGAACTCTTCAAGGTGCGTCACCTTCGAAAAACCTCAAGCTGCACAGTTCCTAGTACCCGTGCTCGTGTAACACTCTCAAGTATTTGGATCAGTAAAAGTTTCCTTCAGGCTACGAATCTAAAAAAACGAGTAATTCCTTGGTTTCGCCCACATTCGCAACGGAATTTCATGTCATCGTGTTTCCTCTGTAGCTTTATATTCTGCGACTCACTGAGAAGTTGGAGCAAAGCTTGGGCTACCATGAAAAAGCGGAAGACGATCACATCAGGAAACTCAACAGACTGAATGCCATGAAATTACGTTGCACAATGGGTTCGGTCGAATGTCTAGATGCTGCACACGCGATGCTCGTCGAGCACGTAACCAATTCGACTAAGTAAGTCGAATAACTTATAGACATAGGCAGAAAACGTCAACTCTGCAAAGTCCGCAACGCCCTACTGATGAATATATGTCCCTTGTTTTCGTCGAAGGCTCTCGGGTGATCTTCAAAGTGTTGCCCTTTGCTCCGGGATGGTCAAGGCCAATGCAACAATATGGGAACAGACTTACAAGCTAGCGGCCACAATAGACGAGAGCTCCGAGGAGCACCATTGGCTCGTAAGCAGCCTTGGCTGTTCCTCCGATGAGAAAATCCTTAAAGATTACCTTGCGAGAGGACTTCTTGTAGAGTCCAAATTAGATAGGAACGACATAATCAAGGCAGTGTACAGCGGAAGTCCGGCTGGTATCGACATCGCCTTCAACTTTATCCTCGATAAATTTGAAATTATCGTTGACTAGTGAGTGACATCTTTTTAATGACCAAATGCCCGTAAGGCGCACTATACATAGCTGGATGCTAATACTGAACAAAACCATTTCCTTGCAGTGACGGTGGCACTGATCTGCTTTTGGGTCATCTAAAAGAGATTGCATCGAGAATGACGTCTATTGATCAGGTCCAAAAGGTTCGTTACATTGCAGCCCCGGATACGAATGAGCGTTTTCCCCCGAGCAATTTTCACCATAGCATCTTCTTTGCACTTTAGTTTTTGCAGCTGGAGCAGTTCACCGAGAACTTGTCCGAAGATGGAGCAGAACTTCGAATCGTTTTGGAGGCGGCCACTACCAAAGCCAAGGAGAACATCGATTGGCTGAAGAAGCACGAGCCTTATATCTCGTCATTTCTGAACGCGCAACAATTGATACCCTAAGCGAATACGAAAAAACCAGGTTCATCGAACGTTTCGCTACCGAACATGTCATTGATTGCTATCGCGACTTTCGTAGCGGCCTTCAGGCGCGCTTATACCCTCAAGCCAGCGGCAGAAGTTCGAGGCAGCCTTTCTATAAGATCGTGTCACAATTCAACACAATAGGGCTTTGCATCCCGCATTGATAACTAGAAAATACAACTTCACGCGGACAACCTCCGAAAAAATGAAAATCTGTGGCGAACGGCAACGATCGCTATGAAACAATTAGAGCCTCAGGAATTTTTATGTTTTTGTGGTACATTTGTAAATATATAAATGAAGAATATCAATATCTATATTGCATTAGGTCATTTAGTAAGAATAGTCCGATTACCTCAAGTACCAAGTTTGATACCCTCTATCTATATTTCACAACGACAGTGCCTTTTTTTTACTGTGAAGGTACGTCGTCAGCATTTCAGACGCCCGTTTTAGTTTGTGATTATCCGTCGAGTTGCCTTATGCAGATTCAATTTTACAAACCATGGATAAGTAAAAAAATTGGTGCCATTGTAGAATATGAGTTCCGTCGTGGTACTAATGGAGTGCAGAGAACTCGAAGTGTCAACGAAGTATTCGGCAAGGATGTGGCTGATGAACGCACGTCAATGGTTCGAGCAATTCCGATCTAGCGATTCTAATCTTCACAATGAACCACATGGACGACCTGAGAGCAAGGTGGATAGCCATAAGCTGAAGGAGCAGTGTAAACGGATACATCTCAAACTACGCGTGAATTATCAGCAAGGTTGAACGTTACTATACCAACAATATTAAACCATGTGAAAAAATTCGGTCAGAGAAGCTAGAAATCGGGCATTTCATACTTAAGGACCTAACAACACACTCGAGTAGCAGATCAGTTTTTCATATTGACCTTGAATGTGGCATAGCTCAAAAAATCTACAGATATTACACAAAGTGCATATTTCATGGTATTGTAAATGTAATCAGACTTTTCGAGTAATAAAAAGAAGGTACATGTAAAGGATATGAGTTAGTTTTAATTATTATTCGAAAAATATTCATACATTGAGGTATATAATTGGGTTTGTTCAGGTTTGTTTGGGTTTGTTTGGACTTGTTTGTACGATAATTATTATATAATTTTTATAATATATTTGTAATATGAATTGTAATATTATTTTGAAATTGGTAACACGATTAGAATTGGGTGGGGAGAGGGTATTTTTCAACCAATCACAGGCATTCACAATGTCGCAGCGCCCCCCACTCTACTAGAATATAGTGGCAGTGGAGTGGGGGTAGCGTTAGTTTCGTGTGCCATACAGCTAACTCAGGCCCTTATACCCAGCCCACTTCAACAAACATATACAGTTTTAAAAGCATTTTCAACGCTAACATTGCCAATATTCATGGATGGCGACCACCATACAACAGCTTATTTTTGCCAATGACGTAACCCCGAACGACTAATGCGGTCTTGACGAATACTACGCTGACGAATAGACAAGAATTCCTAAAAAATGTCTCTCAACGGGCTACAACGACCTAGGTGAGTCAAAAAATTGCATTTTCCAAAAATATTTGTATTCAATAGTATCGCCTTTTAGCTATATTCCCTGAAAAATTCATTCAAATATTCCCAAATTTTAGTGAGCTACAGCTTCTAACAGTCGGCCCGGTGAGCGGTAATAGCACCATACTTCAAACTTTAAGGGGTGGGATGCAGTCAGAAGCGGGAAAAAACGAGCATTTTTAATATTTTTTTTTATAGTTAGTAAGTTTGTTTTACAAAAGTGTTTACACAGACTTTTTATGTTATATTTCAACTTGACTTGTACAAATTTTCAAAGAAAAATATTTATTATTTATAAAAATATCGCCATCTTTGTCGGACCCCCTTCGGCTTTGCGGTGACCATCATAAAATTTTACTGGATCATCTGAAATAAAAAAACCAAAGAAAATCATTGGTTTAATAATAAATGTAATCCTAAATCGAAGCTTTTGTTTCAAAAATTAACATAATGGCGACGTCCGACAAATAACTGTCGATTTTCGACCAAAAAATCGCTTGTTTATTGTTAAAAAACAATCGAAATTTTCAACAAAAATGAAAATCCTTCGATTAAGGACTAATTTTTAATGCTATCAATAAGCACACCAAATTTCATCAGAATCCATCGAGTGGTTTTTGAATTATAGTGGTCACCGACTTGAAAAACATAGTTTCGAGAAAAACGCGTTTAAAATTTTTCGATGTGGATACGGTATTATATGTTCGTAAAATTTTGAGCTCGATGGATGAAGCTAAACTTTTTTTATGTATTTTGATCCGCTGAATCCGAATATCACATTTTTTTGCCGAAAAGTCAAGCATTCAAGTCAAGCTTATAGCCAATTGTTAAACGAAGCAATCGTTAAACGAGCCAATTGTTAAAACAATTTTCCCAAAAATTAAAGTTTTTTGGGATAAATTATTTTTTTAAATCATTTTGGGCAATTTCAAAACGAATGTTTTCTATATAAAATTTTGCTAATGTTCATAGTTTTTGAGTAATACATTTTTGAAAATTTCTGAAAGAGTTTTCCAATTTTACACTTGATTTATGCATAGAAATACTAATTAAAAAATTACAATTCAATTTGTTGTTGTCTTCAAAGCATTCTGTCTTCCCGGGTATTATCGTTTGCGCGTTTGTCAGCCACGTCTATACGTTGAAAATCGAATCGAGAACACGAAGGAATGTTATCGTTGACACGACCGTCACATGATACACTGAAAAAAAGGAATCGTTGAATGTGCAAAATGCATTGTGTTGTTTCGAAATTTTGTTGTTTTAACAGTTGCTCAGACATGCTAAATAAGCTAGAGTTCACACCACTAAAACTATCAGTTAGATTATCAAAACGTTTGTTATGCCAATCAAAAATCAAGTTGAACGTATTTAAAGATACATGTTGTTAAACCAACTGAATTTTGGTTGCATGAACGCTTTTTTTTCAGTGTACGACAATTTTAAATCCCAGACCACGTGTGCTGGATGTCTAAAATGCCACATCCCCATTACACTTTTTGCACTTTATAAGACTCGAAAAGGCCGTAAATACAGAAATAAAGTTTATTCTTCCATATTCAATACCACTATCTTCAGGCACATCATCTTCTATGTCACGTTTTAATTTTTTAGCTGATGAACTTCGTGACTTCGTAACACTTTACGAACTTACGAACTTACGAATTACGAAGATTATCAGAATTTCGACGTACTCTAGAACCTTTGCTACGATTCATGATAAAATAATCGAATAAGTTTTAATATAAACGCACAGGTATCGACCACTTCGTTCGACTGCCACGAATATACTGATGCCTAACCGAAATTTTTCAGTTGCGAACAAGACTATTTATAGAATATGATAGGGGGGGGTGGGGGGGGGGGGTCAAAATTGGTTGCTTGTAGCTGCCGTCCGCTACCTGCTATGGGGATCTGACGCCCCTTCACTAATTGTGGGATATCCCGGAAACTATTCATCGGATTGACTTGAAATTTTCGATTGACTTGGAAAAAATCGATTTTTTGAAAATTCTCACTGCATCTCACCCCTTAAACGCGTGTTTCTCGACACACTGTTTTCAACGTCAGTGGCCTTGATATCTGGAGAACCACTTGATGGGCTATTTCCAAATTTACAGGAGATACGATGAGAAACATTTAAAGATCGTCAAGGATCTCACTTCTGAAAAATCGATCATTATGAAAAATCATGCCTTTTTCAAAGATTCTGTATGCTTGAGTTTCAATCCGTCATCACATAGTTTTAAAAAAATGATTTTCAAAATCTTCGATCGTCAACGGCTCGTATTTATTGTTAACCCCCGGCGACAATGTTTTTGTTGTTTTTCTGTATTTTTTTGGTAATTGTTTTTAAGGCTCTCAATATATGTCCTTTTGTGTTAAAATAATGCGTTACTTTTTCACCAACCGTTACCCACAAAAAATCGGAATTTGGCCATTTTTTCAAGCCTTTAGGTAGATGTAGCCCTTTAATACTTATAGATGGTGATTTTCCTAAGCCATTTTCGGCTTTGATAAATATATTTATACGAAGATTAAGCTGTACGGGTTTCTTACTTTGATTTATTTTACGAATCCCGGTTGCGAGTTGCCGGTAAGAAATCGTTCGCCACGAAAGTCCACGCAATACGACTTGGGTCAAACTAATGAATAAGCGCGTCTTGAGCGGGCGAAACTGAGTGAACATTTGAAAAGGCGACAATGCGAATAATCAAGGTGGGAGCCAATCAAAACAATACGATCGCCATTGTTACCCCAACAGTATGAATCTTTGCGAGCTCCTTCGATACAAGGCTACGCTAAATACGATTCGGTGTCTCTGGTCAGGAGAAGAATAATACGCAAATGCAGTCGTGAGAGAATTTTTTTCAACCGCTGTAACGTTGCTTTCGAGTCCCGTATACAAAGCTATCGTGTTTCGCGATATTTCAACGACTTCAGTCCGATCAGACGGTTTCTTTGATTACACGGATGTACTGAATATTCAATCGCAAAGACCCCAGAGCCAACGGCTGTAGGCTGCGAAATTGGCATCAGTGAAACTCTAATCGCCGAAGCGAAGAATTCTTCGGTTCCCTGGACAACATTGAAGGAACGAAAACGATCGTGTCGAAATGAAGAAAGCGAAATTCATCGATGGAAGCTAAGTGACAAATTTACTGCTGACAGTGCTGATAGCGTTGACGGAATCGTTGGCAAATGACAATAATAATTTGAGCAATGGAACGGATAGACGGGAATCACGAGAAGAGGCGATGATCCGTTTTCGTTTGCCGAATAATACGATACCGCGGTTGTACTGAATCAACATAGAGCCTAACATGTCCGATGAAAATCCGACGTGGAACAGCGAGATGAGAATTTCACCAGGCTCATGGACTGCGATGGTAACGACCCAAATAGGGTTTTACAATCGGCACAGTAATGTCCCACGACTGGTTGCCAGAGAACAAACGATGGCGCGGTAATGGCTATATAAACGGGCCAGATCCGCACCATGCATGGTTGGTAGTGGTAAACCATGAATGGCTGTTAAGACTTGGCCAACTATCATACGCCTATATTGGCCCAGCAACGGCTGCCGGATCTTCTGCCGGAAATGAAAAACAAAAAATTGACAAATTATGAAAATAAAAATTCTAGTAGTATCTTTTTTGTTTTTTTATGCTTTACTTATGTCCATGTACATAGAATAATTGCATTAAAAACGCTTTTTGCATTGTTCAAGTTTTTACCTTTCATCGGGATCGAACCTGCGCCTTTCGTTCTAGTGTCGAGCGCCCTACCCACTTAGCCATTCTAACACTTAGAGAATCCATCGTTTGTTTGTTCCTTACTTTTATGCCGATAATTTTATTCGTGATATTGAATTTTAACGACAATTTTTTTGGTCCATTTAGGCTGTAAAAATAACTCGCTCGTTTTGGGTGAAGTTCCGAAAAGCATACTCCTCTGATCGAGCTGAAATTTTGCACCGAACTTCCTCTCATTATCCTAAAAGAAACCGTTAACGGATTTTTGACGACTAGCAATAGTTTTCGATATATCGCATTGTAAAGTTTATTATTTCACGCCATACGAGTATATCTATATATCCGATAGATACCCCCCACTCCTCCGGCCGCGCTGCTTCCTGGTAAACAGTGCTCGCCCGTATGTGCATATCACTTGCCATGTGGGAGGGGTTTGTTTGGGTTTATTTAATATAGTAGAAGCGCAGTACAATAAATAACTTTCAATATACGATATATCGAAAACTATTGCTAGTCGCCAATATCCTTTTAAAGTTTCTCTTAAAATATTGAAAAGAAGGTCGGTGCAAAATTTCAGCTTCATCAGTGGGATATGCTTTTCGAAACCTCATCCCTTGTTTTTACGTGTTACAGTTTAACGACCTGCATTTGCAAAACGCCCAAAAACAAACCATCAATGGCTGGAATAGATCTGGCAAGCCGTTCATCCGCCTACGATACCCCAATGCTGATCGCCATATTATCGGTGCGATGGTATTGGCCCACCAATGGCTGGCATAGATCTGGCAAGCCGTTCATCCGCCTACGATACCCCAATGCTGATCGCCATATTATCGGTGCGATAGTATTGGCCCACGAATGGCTGGCATAGATCTGGCAAGCCGTTCATCCGCCTACAGTACCACAATGCTGGTCGACGAATTATTGGCTGATTATCAGTAAGCCGTTTAAGGGGGGATTGTCTTTTTTCTTCGCAAAATTTACCGCTTTTTGGGAATTTTTTTGTGAAGAAAGTATACAACGGAAAACTTGTGAAACTTGGCATATAGTTTTATTGATCTGTTTACTACATACAAAAAATTTTTTAAACAATTTCATCAAAAAATCCGCCTCCCACCCCCCTCGACGCGCGATGGTCCTTTTTTGATGGTGTGCACGATTTCTCAAAAACTATTCAACCGATTGCCGTCAAATTTGGACAGAATGCTCAGCTGACATCCTTTTATCGTTTGATGAAGCAAAAAAGCAATACGTTTAATAGTTTTTTATTTATAACAAAAAATCGATCAATTTTTTCGAAAAATCGATACTCAAGTTCAAAACGTCACCAAATCGTCAATTTTTTTTTCCCTTCATCGAACGATAGCTATATGTGTCTAAAGTAAAATGCTTTTTGGATTTTTGTTGCAGGGTAAACGTGAAGGCTGTAATCGTGCACACCATCAAAAAAGGACCATCGCGCGTCGAGGGGGGTGGGAGGCGGATTTTTTGATGAAATTGTTTAAAAATTTTTTTGTATGTAGTAAACAGATCAATAAAACTATATGCCAAGTTTCACAAGGTTTCCGTTGTATACTTTCTTCACAAAAAAATTCCCAAAAAGCGGTAAATTTTGCGAAAAAAAAGACAATCCCCCCTTAATGGCCGAATGCTGGCATTTTTGTTACGACAGGCGATCCTATATGGGGAGTACAGGCCGATCGAATACTCTCGTGACAACCAGGTGGAATTCTTGAAGATTCGGTTCGATTGACAAATTCCGGTATGTAATGACAGTCTCAATCTCCGCTACCATGGTGTGGATACGCAACAGCTCTTTGGATTCTACAAGGCTTATACATCGGTCGCTGAACTGTGAATCGTCCTGAAATTAAGGGGCTATTTCGTCACTTTTTTGTGACTGTTAAAAAATGAAGATCGATTTGAAAAAGTGAGATCGTCAACGCCCTTTAAATGTTTCTCATCGTATCTCCTGTATATTTGGAAACAATCGAGTGATTCTCGAGATATCGTGTCCACCGACTTTGAAAACAGTATTATCTGCCGGCGGACATGCTTTTTGTTGTTTCTCTGTATTTTTTGGTGATTTTTTCAAAAGGCTTTCATTATATGTACCTTTTTGTTTAAAAAATGCGTTTCTTATTCGCCAAACGTTAGCAGAAAAAAAAATTGCGATTTGGCCATTTGTTCAGGCCTCTTGGTGGACGTAGCCCCACCTGCATCCCACCTTAAGGAGTGAGGTCTAGTTGGAACGTTAAGAAAAGGCCTTTTTCCGATTTTTTTTTCGGCCAAACGATAAAATACTTTACAACAAAAGTTTGCCCGTTTAAAAGATATATATTTAATGTAAACATTATAATTTTTTTAAAGAAATATGTTTCAAAATAAGCCGATACGTATCAATGGTCGAGGACGCTGCAAAAAAAAACAGGTTTTGCGGTGTTCACTCTTACGCTGTGACGGATTATCTGAAACCAACAAACAGAAATCTTTAGTTAATGATATAATGCTCCGGTTGAACGAAGGGTTTTGAAGAATTTCCATTTTTCACAAAATGACGGACGTTGAAAGTCAAAAGTGTTGTTTTGACCAAAATTTCACTTACAAAAATTGACTATAAAAAAAATAATTGTCCAAAAAAAATCCTTCGTTCATCCGGAGGAAACCTATGTATAGAAGAAGTGATATAAATTTCAACCCGATCGTTAAAGTCGTTCTCGAGTTACATTGATCACCGACTTCGAAAACATGGTTTTGAGAAAAACGAGTTTAAAGTTTTGAGTACGATTTGCATGGCTCAAGCACGGCGTCCGTCAAAGTTATGTATTTCGGTGAATAATGGTCTGATTTACATTCAATTAGTCGGAAAATACTCGTAAAATATTATACTTTTAGAAAATGAAAAAAAAAATCGATTTTTTGAAAATTCTAACTAGACCTCCCTCCTTAAGGTCTGCATCGGCGTGAAATTTCTTAAATGCGATTTTTTTATTGTATATTTTTATAGCCCAGAGTCTTAACATCAATTCGCAACAAAGATTTTGTAAAGATTACAACGATTGGCCGAGCTATGACGATTTTTGTGAAGGGTCAGATCGCCCACTACGCCACGGTGACCCCACCGCGGTTTAGCCGTTTCACGCGTTTTTTCTGGAAACTACATTCTATGAAACGGAGTGTCGTATTTCAGAATGTATTCGTCTGATTCACTTCAAATTCGGACGAAACATAGTTTACAACATTTTCTATCGTATGGCTGGATAATTTTTTCATAAGTTTATCCGTTTGTCACTAAATAATATAAATCTAAACTAAACCCAATCGTCTGATTACTTTCAATACAGTGGCACTCATGCAGGATGTTTTCGAACATTTTGTTCATCGAGAAAATTTATATCCAAGCACGTCGGAACTTATTTTTTTTATGTGGACAGTACAAATGATTGCCCAACCACTGTCAGCGTTATCTTATCGAACAATTTTTCCGTTGAACCCTTCCGCGTAAGCTGATAGTCACTGTAATTCGAGAATTATCGAATTTTATTATTGTTTTAGTGGTTTGTTTTAAGGGGCTATACCAGTGTGACACTTTCCAAAAATCGATTTTTTTTGTTTCCTTTTTCGACAGTTTATACTTTCAAGAATATCCTGTAAACATTTAAAGGCCGTATCTCTATCATTTCATTTTGCAAAAATCGATAGTTAAATCTTTAAACGCGTTTTTCTCGAAATGACATTATTCAAATTTGCTGACATTGTAACTCAGAGAGCGATTATCCGATTGACTTGAAATTTGAACCGAGTACTCTTGAATATATGTACTCTACAATGACGTAAGATATTTGAGATTGGATGAAAATTGACGATTTGGCATTGAAAAAACGAGTATTTTATAGGCAAGAAAACGAACTTTTTTTTAAATATCTACGCCATTTTGTTAGGTTTTGATATTTTTCGAAAATCCTACGTCATTGTACAGGAAATACCGTTCAGTTTAACGACATTTTTTCCTCTTTCGGTTTCAGCTACTCAATCGGCCGGATTCACGTCAGCAGTGGAGGAACTTTTTTTTTGCGCCTGCAAAGGCGGCGCATAATTCGCTTGGATCTCAATATTTTGCTATGAAAAAATTATGTAATATAGGTCAAATATAGCAAAATACATTTTTAATTTTTCGAAATATTTAATTCAGTACTTTTCTTCCAAAAAAAATCCCGAAAATCAACCAAATTTTCAGCGTTCACACTGGTATAGCCCCTTAAGTGGAACATTACGGTCCTCAAAGTGATGGTTCGAGTTGCAAGACAACATCTACGATGTAAAGTGTACATTGATTTTGTTCTATTCAAATAATTAAAAAAAAAACGTTTCCATGTCCCTCCCACTATTGCCCTACACTACCTTTCCACTATTCCCAATTCCTTGGACCCCCCCCCCCCCCCACCCGCCGCCAATATTGAGGACACCCACTTTGTTCCTAACACTGCTCTATTACATTTGCACGAGGGCACACGAAAAATGTGGACAACCTGTCCTCATATAGACGGCCATTTTTTTAATGGGTTTCAGTTGTGCTACCTCTGAAAACTTACCTAACTGGCATCCAGTATACGGTGCGCAAGCCAGTGCGCAGACGCGTCGTCACCCATCCGAGTAATGGTCCAGGCCAACGTTACTTGACGTCCGCGATCGTCGCAGCCCCATACCGACCACGTGTCTACTGCAGCTGGTCTCATTGACAACAGCAAAGAAGGAATATTTGATGTTACACTTTTTACGATAAAACACTATTGCTAAATGTTCTTTATTCTTTCAACAAACAATAATTTATCGCTAAATAAAAGAGGGTGTAGTGTGTCGTCGATTATTCCCGAATTTTAAACACAACACATGACAGCAGCCACAGGGTGCCGCCCATTAAAAACAAGTAATTGAAATCAGTCATGCTTTGATTTTTAAGTTTATCAAATATATAATAAATAATTTTATTTTGATCGTAGATTCGATCGTCGATGTCTTCGCCCTTATTACATTCTCCACATCTTCCACTTTTTCATCCAAAATATATAAGAAATGTTTATAATAGCGTAGTGCTGATAATGCCACAACACGTGATACGAACTGTAATACAAACAAAAATTACCCGTAACATCATAAATGATTATTTATATATTTTGGAAAAAGTATTATCAATTTGTAAACTGTGCCATTAGTCTCTAAATCAACAACTGTGAATCAGAAGAAATGTTTTCTACCTGGCTGCAGGCGTTGTCAAAAACAATAAGATAAAAACAATATCAGATTCTGAGAAATGATTACTCGATATACTTTACATGATCTATTCTCGTTCCAAGATATATCGGGGTCAAATCTGTCGAAGTAAATTCCGTGCACTTCAATTGAAACTGATAAGAAGCCTGGACATACCTTTATTCTCCAAAGTATTGACTGGAACAAAAAGTTCCTTGAATGAAGTTAATTCGGATGGAATACCATGAAATCGCAATAACTGAAAGTGGAACAAGCACAACCATAACACTTTACATAAAATCGAGCTAGAATTTGAAGAGTATTTAACAATGCTCGTGTAATCATTTCTTTCCCACTCCGAATTTGGCATCAACAAAAACAACTTAAACGCAAACAAAATACCACCTTTTTATATTGAATTGTGCTGGGGCCAAATTTATTTGTTGAATTTTCGTAAACTTTTTTAGTTCAACGCATATCGTCTTTTCGAATGCACAGTGCTTATGAAAATAAAAATAAAAACGTCAATTAAGCGAGGAGGATTGGTGCATGCCAGGACCATCCTATCGCTAGCGTAATCAGTCATTTAACTGTCAATCGCAATATCATGAAATGGCTGCGCACTTGGTTGTCTCGGCTCGTGGTTAAGCGGCTACATCCACTTAGACGCCCGAAAAAAATGGTCAAATTCCGATTTTTTTCTGGGAAACGGTTGGTGAAAAAGGAACGCATTTTTTTCCAACACAAAGGTACATGTATGGAGAGCCTTTAAAAAAATCACCGGAAAATACAGAAAAACAACAAAAACATGGCCGCAGGCGGATGATAAAATGTTTTCGTGACGTTTGGCGGTGGACACGCTCTAGCTTAAACGTACCATCTGACATGTAAAAACCAAACGAATTATTCAAATTAATAATAAATACGAGTCGTTGACGATCGTCAATTTTTAATATCATTTTTTTAACAACGTAGCGAGGAATTGAATCTAAAGCATACAAAATCTGCGAAGTCGTCGTTTTAAGTAACTATTAAAAAATGAAGATCGATTTTTTTAAAGTGAGATCGTCAACGATCTTTAAATATTTCTAATCGTATCTCTTGTAAATTTGGAAACAATCCATCGAATGGTTGTCGAGTTATCATGTCCACCGACTTCGAAAACAGGATTTCGAAAACAACGCGTTTGATGTTTGAAATATAGCGCTGCTACCGCTCGCCCAGCCGACTGTTAAAAGCTGTAGTTAGAAGCTGTTAGAAGCTCATTCGTTGTTGGAAATATTTCAGTGAAAATTTCAGGAACTAAAAGGTGATTCTATAGAATAAAAATATTTTTTTGAAAATGAAATTTGTTAACCCACCTACGTAGATGTAGCTCGCTAATTGACCAAACGACTGAAAATTCAATCAAGACTCTTCATCCAATACACATTTATCGGGTTAGGAAGCCTGGTGGCCACCTCGATCGAAAAGTATTTCAAATTCTGTATCGCGCCAGCTTACGTTAATCAATAAGTAATCTCGCTAGCTACAGTGTGGTGATGATTTTCCCAAAATAGCAACCATCGTCATCAACGATACGAACTCGATGGATTCTTATTGAGAAATTAGGTGCAACTCAAAGGAATTGCACTCTCAATTCTCTGTGACGATTGTAATTTTTCTAGGTGATTGCCTGAGACTAATCGATGCTCTCGCATGCTCGATCATCCAAGACAAATCAAACAAAATAGCACTCAACCTGCAGAATGATTCGATTACAAATTTGAAGAAAACTGTCAGACGAACCATGATAACATTTTATCATCATTAGCCCGGCATGAGCGCACGAGCACAAACCCAAAGATAAGATTAGACAAAGGCTCGCGTTATCTTTTTTCCTCTCATTTTTTATCGTGTTATCGCAGACCGCGAGACCTTATAAAGCTGCCACAGCACGTAGGTGATTTCACCGATCATCGCTGTATCAGCGACGGTACAATCGTGGAAAACAGTGATTCGTATAGTTTTTCGGCACATTTCGGCGTTCCTTAAAAATCGACAGGATGTCATCGCATCGTTGCGCTCTGTCGTTCGCTTTACTGGTGGCTCTGGTAGGCGCGGTTCCTTTTCCTCATCCCGTTGATGTCACCCTGAGCAATGACATTGCACGGGAAGAAGATCCCGACGGCTATCGTCTTCAGCGCAACGTGATCCCCTCGAAGTACACGTTAAGGCTGGAGCCGAACATCGTCCCGGGCCAATTTACATTCAAAGGGGAAGCAGATATCGATATCGAAGTTGTTCAGAATGCGACAAATGAGATAATTCTACACGCTCAGAACCTCACATTCGATACTGCGTACACGAGTTTATGGACAGCGAATGAGAAAACGAACACGACAATAATTCCTAAATTGGATTCAAAAAGGGACTTCTACACGCTGAAACTCTCGCCTGCTGCCGATCCCGGAAACCACACTTTGAAATTCAAATACACTGGAATATTGCACGATGATATGCAAGGATTCTACAGAAGTTCGTACAAAAATGATCGAGGTGAAGAGATGTAAGTAGCAGGCGATGTTCATTTGCCGAAATTCTGGTTGCTTGTAATAGCAAAGTTCTATGTTTCTCGCATCAAGTGGCCATTATTCCAGTATGGATATGTGTCATCACGTATCATAACTGTCTAAACTTATGATGCAACTGTTTCAATTTCTTCCCCTTGATTTTGGGTCTTCTATGGAAAGCGCTGTAGACCTGCAGAACTTTGACTTTTTTGGGGCACAGTAGACCCTTCGTTATCACCCTCGTTGCTTACGATACGATGTCGATAGGTAACCAGTCGATATAAAAAAACGTACAGAAATTAGAATGTGGAAAAATCTGTCACTGACAAAAAACCTCAACCAAATATGTTCGATTGTTTTGAAGATGTTTGGCACTAGCAGATCTTTCATCTTTGCCGTCAATTAGGGAATGCAATTTTCAAATTGACGTTATACCTGATCGACCGTAGCCATATATTCTAAATTACCAACTATCGTAATCAGGCGTTATCGCTCTCCGATCCCATGAAAACCTGGCACGGAGAGATTCGATAAGGAATCTGACCACGAGTCAAAATATGTTCCCAAACATGCGATGAAGATTAAAATCTGATGAGTCCACGTTCTTTTAGATGGTTAGCAACGACGCAATTCGAACCGACCTACGCGAGACGAGCATTTCCCTGCTTCGATGAACCATCGTTCAAGGCAGTTTTTAAAATATTCATCACTCACCTCGACACTTATACAGCGGTCTCTAATACGCACTCATTGGGTCAAACAAGGCCCGACAACTCATTGACGAAATACTTGACTGAGTTCGCGGAAACACCGAAAATGTCGACGTACCTCGTGGCTTTCGTTGTTTCGGACTTTTCGTATCGGTCGAGGGATAATGGGAAGTTCAAAGTTTATGCTCGAGACAATCAGGTACGGATGGCCGAATTTGCTCTGGGAATAGGTCCGCAAGAACTCGGGGAACTGGAGACTTATACGGGGATCAATCACGTCATATTAAAAATGGATAATATAGCCATACCGCAATTCCGTGCTGGTGCCATGGAGAATTGGGGTGCCGTTACCTACAGGTGACTAAACGTTGACTGCCTCAAATACTGTTACGTGCTGAAAAAGCAGCATATATAGCACAAACGCATATTGGTATCGTTCATTTATTTGGCGTGTGATTCAAAGGGAGAGCGCACTTTTGGTCGAAGAAAATGTCACAACCACACAGACGAAGCAAGATATCGCGGAGGTCATGTCGCACGAATTTGCCCACCAATGGTTTGGAAATTTGGTCAGTCCGTTGTGGTGGAAATACGCATGGCTGAACGAGGGTTTTGCCAATTACTTCCAGTTCTACATTACCTCTAAGGTCAATAGTTCACAACAAATTAACATTCCGGATGTACGGTCCGAGGAGCGCGTTTTTTCATCTTGACACATGTGTGAACAGGTTGAGCCGTCGTGGCGCCTGATGGAGCAGTTCGTGGTTAAGAACCTTCAAGATGTAGCATTCAGGGCCGATAACAATGCGAGCCAGCATGCGATGGACGTGGTGGTCAACAGTCCTGTCGAGATCTACAGCATTTTTGACAGCATCTCTTACAGCAAAGGTGAACGCTTATATCATGAGTGCAACATCGTTGCCTAGCTATCATCATCTTTGTTTCTCCGATTGCGAGAAATTCATTTTTGATTCTCTTAGCTGGCTCTGTCATCCGCATGTTTTCCCACGTACTCAAGGAAACCGTCTTTCAAACTGGATTGAAGAATTACTTGAAGACAAAGTATGCATACTCGAAGATCCAACATCCCCTGGGAAAACTAAACATTGTTATTACTCAAACTCTTTGTTCGTTAGCAAATATCAGGCAGTGAACTCCGACGCACTGATCAAGGAGCTAGCAGCTGTAGGTAAAGCAGTCAAGGTGGATATGACAAAAGCACTGGAGTCATGGGTCCGGCAAGCGGGCTATCCTCTTGTCACCGTGATCCGGAATCACACGACCGGATCTGCGACGATATCGCAAAAACGTTTCTTACCGCAAATTAACGAAATTACGGAAAAGTTCTGGTTCGTTCCGATGAACTACGTTTCTCAAGATAAACCTGATTTTACAAACACCGAACCGCAGCTATGGCTTGCCAATGACAAGAAAACGGTCGAAGTGTCGGGACTTAAGAAGGATAACTGGATTATATTCAACGTACAGCAGACCGGTGAGTGTTGAACTACGATGACATCGTCACGTCAAACATTCGAGCAAATGTTTTGCGTCATTCACTCGTGCGTTAAACGAAATGATCGAACAATGTATTTTCCATGAACATCAGGGTATTATCGTGTCAATTACGATGCTCAAAACTGGAAATTGATCACCCAATATCTGTTGAATGCGAACAACACGAAGAAAATTCACGCAGTGAACCGTGCCCAGCTTTTGGACGATTCTTTCAATCTCGCGCAAATTGGCGAGCATGAAAATCACGCAGCCTTCTTCGAACTTACGCAATATCTTCGCCACGATGACGATTACGTGCCATGGTACGCAGCTTTCCGTGCCTTTGCCTCTCTCGACAAGGTACTAACGAACACCCCGAACCACAAACTCTTCAAGGTGAGTCATCTTCGAAAAACCTCAAGCTGTGCAGTTGCTAGTGCCTGTGCTCGAGCAACACTTTCCGGCAGTTCGATCAGTAAACATTTTCGTTAGGTTACGAATCTTTAAGGCGTTAGACCACAATAACGGGTATAGAATCATGTGAGAATTTAACCATTTTTTTCGTATGAAAACGTGATTCACTCAAAAAAATAGTTACACATCTATTAAGTATGAATATCAAGCTGTTAGAAAATATATATATTTTTTTTCGATGTACAAAATGGCCGACTACTGATATTTTCTTTTGTTATCTTTTTTTAGGCGTTGCGCGGCGTGACATTTAGCATCCACAATTTTTTACCTCGAACAAAAAACAAAAATTCTCGTCAATCGACATTAGAATACCTAGAGAAGTTGGTACGGAATTTAAAAAATATTGTTTTATTCAAAAGTTGTAGGTATTTGCACTTAAGAAATTAATTTTCAGTGAAAAATTTCGTTACAACTCCTCATAAAATGAAAAGTTTTCGATTAATCAGAAATTCTGTGCGTACTTCTCTGCAAAATGCAATTAGGAACATAACTTTTAAATTTGAAGTTAATCGAGTGAAAATTGTTGAAGTTATTTGTCACGCCAATTGGAAAAAAAGCTGTTTCGAGAAATTTCGAGTAGTCGGCCATTTTGTACATCGAAAAAAATTCTAACAGCTTGATATTCATAATAAATAGATGTGTAATTAATTTCATGCGTGAATTACTTTTTTATACGTTTTTTTTTAATTCGCACATGATTTTATACCCGTTACTGTCGCCTAACGCCTTAAACAAAACGAAAAATTTCTTGGGTTCGCCCACAGCAACGGAATTTCATGATATCGTATCTCCCCTGTAGCTTTATATTCTGCGACTCACTGAGAAGTTGGAGCAAAGCTTGGGCTACCATGAAAAAGCGGAAGACGATCACATCGGGAAACTCAACAGACTGAATGCCATGAAATTACGTTGCACAATGGGTTCGGTCGAATGTCTAGATGCTGCACACGCGATGCTCGTCGAGCACGTAACCAATTCGACCAAGTAAGTCGAATACCGTAAACCGGGGCTACTTGGACATTCAGAGTAACTTTGATAGTTTTCGAGGCTACTTTGACAGAGCACCAAAATTGTTTTAAATGTGTGCGCAGCGAGCCCGCTTTCCCTTCAGTGGCTGGCGGCGAGTGCGGGGAATAAACATGAACAACAATTTGTTGTTCAAGTTTATTATAATGTTACTAAAGTTGATTGTAATGTTGCTCGAGTTGATTTTGATCTCAATGACAATTATAAGACTCATTAGGTGCCTATAAAAGCATCCCAAGTACTTGATATTTTTATGTAACATGTTTCCTTAAGGGAGGGCACCACCGTAACTGCCCATTTTCGACCGTTTTCTTTGGATTTTTATTTAAGAAAGAAATAAAATACATCGTTAAAAGAGCTCTTAGGTTTCATAAGGTATGTATTGAAGTATGTGAAAAAAAAATTTGTCAAAAGTATACAAAATGGCGGCGCACGAGTCACTACAGCACTACTGTTTTTCAGCCAACCCTCTCCGCGGCACGCAATAGAACTATCGTAAATTTAGTCCCAGAACTGAGAGTGAAATATTTTCGTTAATTATGTTACTTCTAGCAGTCAAGTACGGGGGGAATGAAAAAAATAATTAAAAGAAAAATAGAGACGATTTTGAAAAAACATTCGTTTTTTTCGACCATAATTTTCATCTCAAAAGTGATATATTTTTTACAATTTTCGATTCATCGAAAAAAGCGCTCGTACTTGACTGTTGAAGCAGTCTAAGAAGCTACAGTTAAAATTTCAAGTCGATTGGACGAAAACCGTTCGAGTTCTGCTGCCTCAATAACGATGACAATTTGGTTATAAAAAATCGTTGTTTTTCACTAATTCCATGTGTAATGCATAAGATATTACATTTTTTATTAAAATGATTCCAAAGTAACCCTTAATCTTTTACATGAGTTGCATTTCAATGCCCTGTCAAAGAAGCCCCACACTCGGGGCTACTTTGACACTTCAAAAAATGTATACATCAAATTGTGAGGGGTTGGTGGAGCTTGACTTTTTTATACATATGATAGCCAAAGGACACATTGTTCTATTGGAGCAAGAAAAGTTGGTATCTTGGATAAAAAATAGTTACCTACAAAAACTTCCAAAACCTGTTCAAAGTAGCCCCGTTTTACGGTAACATACGCAAAAAACGTCAACTCTTCAAAGTCCGCGGCTCCCTACTGATGAAAATGTGTCGGTTGTTTTTTGTCGAAGGCTCTCGGGTGATCTTCAAAGTGTTGCCCTTTGCGCCGGGCAGGTCAAGGCCAATGCAACAATATGGGAACTAACTTACAAACTCGCGGCCACAATAGACAAGAGCTCCCCGGAGCGCAGCAGACTCGTGACCGCACTTGGCTGTTCCTCTGACGAGAAAATCCTCAATGATTATCTTGCGAGAGGACTGCTCGTAGAATCCAAATTCGATAGGAACGACGTCATCAAGGCAGTGTACACTGGAAGTCCGGCTGGTATTGACATCGCCTTCACCTTCATCGTCGATAAATTCACAATTATCGTTGACTAGTAAGTGGCATGTCTCTAAAGACGAAATAACCGTAAGCCGCATCATACGTAACTGGATGCTAATACTGAACAAAACGATATTCTTGCAGTGACGGCGGCACTGATCCGCTTTTGGGACATTTCAAAGAGATTGCATCGAGAATGACGACTACTGATCAGATCCAAAAGGTTCGTTAAATTGCAGCCCCGAATACGAACGAGCTTTTTTCCCACGGGCAATTTTCATCGTAGCATCTTCTTTGCACTTTGGTTTTTACAGCTGGAGGAATTCATTGCGAAGTTGCCCGAAGACAGAGCAGAATTTAAGAAAGCTTTGGAGGAGGCCACTGCCAAAGCCAAGGAGAATATCGAATGGCTGAAGAAGCACGAGCCTTATGTCTCGTCGTTCCTGAACGCGCAACACTTGATACCCGAAACGACTACGAAAAAACCAAGTTCATCGAACGTTTCGCTACCGAGCATCTCGTTGATTGCTATCACGGCTCTCGTAGCGGCCTTCAGGCGCGCTTGAACCCTCAAGCCAGCGGCAGAATTTCGAGGCAGCCTGCGCTATAAGATCGTGTTACAATCAAACACGATAGGGCTTTGCATCCCGCATTGATAACTAGAAAATACAACTTCACGCAGACAACCCCCGAAAGAATCAAACATCTGTGGCGAACGGCAACGATCGCTATGAAACAATTAGAGCCTCAGGGATTTTTACGTTTTTGTGGTACATTTGTAAATATATTAATAAAGAATATCAATATCTACATTGTATTAGGTTATTTAGTAATGGCCCGATGTAATGGTCCAATTACTTCAAGTACCAAGTTTGATACCATCTACCCGTGCGGAAAACTGATAGGGTACCTAAAAAAAATAAGGGCTTTTCAGGGCTTTCCTAGTGCTTTCCCTAGTAGGGATTTCCACAATGGGCCCAGACTTGGCCATTATCGGGATAAACTTGTAGGGATTTCCACAATAGGCCCCGACTTGGCCATTATGGGGATAAACCTGTAGGGATTTCCACAAAAGGACCGGACTTGGCCATTATAGGGATAAACCTGTAGGGATTTCCACAATAGGCCCAGACTTGGCCAGTATAGGGATAAACAAGTAGGGATCTCCACAATAGGCCCAGATCTGACTATTATAGCGATAAACCAGTATAAATAGCTTAGGCTACATGGTTGATGGTATTTCAATTATTCAAATCGATTATATACATCGATCGAATAATATTATCGAACGCAAATTGGGAAAAAGCGTAAGGGCATTAGCAAATAAAAAATCAACGATGAACACAAATATGCAGACAAACATCAGACAGTATTTATTTATCAAATTAAAGAAACCTTTTACATAGATACAAACAATTACCCATGGTTTCACTCATACATGGAGTAATGCTAGCGCATAAGTGTGAACAGTCCCAACCGGTTTTCTCGACATTTTTATAGCAACTAATTTCCGCTCAATATCCATCATAGGGAAAATTATTTCTTCTGAAGACTTCGCTGATATTTCCCATTCATAAACTTTATCCGACTGTGTAGGATAAGTAAATAAATTGGTCTTTGTTTTCCAGATCTTTCCCTCAATGGAAATAGATTCTAGTGATTCAGTAGACCCATATATTTTTTTTATTTCTACTACACATCCATTCCTTAGAATGGATTATTTTTTGTATTAATTTTGTCATAGCAGTTTGTCATAAAGGCTCACATGCAAATACGCAATCACATTTCTACACGCGCACACATACATACACATGTACTCACGCCCACACCTATGCACATGACAATTACGTAAAAACAAATACAGATATACCCTGACGCATTTACCATACACCGATATCCACTGATACGGATATTTTATGGCGCTGAAATGGTTATGATGAGGCGCCGTTGAGGCATTTTCAGGGCGCTAAAATGGTTTTGATGAGGCGCCATTGAGGCAACTTGTAAGGCCCCGGTCGTTGCGCCTTTAAGGGCCCTTATTGACAAAGTGTGACCGGCCGCTAACGGCCCTCATGTGGCTTCCAGATTAGGGCCCGAATAAAGTTAGGGGAATATTATTGGGGCCTGATCACAGCCCCAACTCAATTTCCGCACGGGTATCTATATTTCACAACGACAGTGCTTTTTTTTATTGTGAAGGTACGTTATCAGCCTTTCAGATGCACGTTTTAGTTTGTGATTATCCGTCGAATTGCATTTTGCAGATTCGACGGATTTTGACGAAGCACGGATAAGTAAAAAAAATCGCTTTATTTTCGAATATGAGTTCCGTCGTGGTGCTAATGCAGTGGAGGCAACTCGAAGTGTCAACGAAGTGTTCAGCAAAGGATGTGGCTGATGAACGCATGTTGATGGTTTGAGAAATTCCGATCTAGCGATTTTGATCTTCAAAATGAACCACATGGACCACCTGAGCGCAAGGTGGATAACGATGAACTGAAAGGTGCAGTGGAAACGGATACATCTTAAATTAAGCCTGAATTAGCAGCAAGGTTTAACGTTACTCTTCCAACAATATTAAACCATTTGAAACAATTCGGTCAGAGAAGCTATAAATCAAACATTTCATACTCAATGACCTGACAATACACTCGAGTAGCAGATCAGTTTTTTTATTTTGACCTTGAATGTCGCATAGCTTAAAAAAATCCGATTATTCATGAATGGTGACCACTGAGCAACAGCTCATTTTTGCCAAAGACGTTACCTCGAATGACGAATGCGGTCTTGACGAATACTGCGCTGACGAATAGACAAGAAATCCCAAAAATTACTGTTAACGGGCTACATCTACCTAGGTGGGGCAAAAGATTGCATTTTCCGAAAATATTTGTATTTGATAGTATCACCTTTCAGCTATATTCCCTGAAGATTTCATTGAAATATTCCGAAATTTCAATGAGCTACAGCTTCTAATAGTCGGCTGGGTGAGCGGTAGTAGCACCATACTTTAAAACTTTAATCGCGTTTCTCTCGAAATACTGTTTTCAAAGTCGGTGGGCATAATATCTCGAGAACCACTTGGTGGATTGTTATCAAATCTACATGAGATAGGATGCGAAACATTTAAAGGTCGTTAATGATGTCACTTAAGGGGTTACCCCCACTTGGGATTTTGAAAAAATCGATTTTTTTTATTGCATTTTTTTGAAGTATAAGTATCCGGGCCCATACTTCTGTATGGGCCCGGAATAGATGACTCTATGTAAGTTTACAAAAAAAATATTTTCTTCGTGTAAACTGAAATTGAAACTTTAAACGCGTTTTTCCTAAAATGGCATTTCTGAAGTCGGTGACCAAGATTACTCGAACACTAATGAACCGATCTTCTTGAAATTTTGCAGGCTTATTTAATACATAAAAATGTAGTCTTTGATCGTTCGATTTTTTTTTTCGAAAAAAATGGCCGTTTTATAGCCAAAAAACGGCCGTTTTTTTTCGTTAAAATCGAACCATTAACTTTGACTGTCCGCCATTTTGTGAAAAATGAATATTTTTTAAAATCCTTCGATTAAAGACTAGTTTATACTTATATTTGACTAAATCCATCCGCATTTTTTTTCAGATGATCCACTTCGCCGCAATGTTGGTCACCGCAAACCGTGTATATAAAAACATTATTTCATTGACGGCCATTTGCCACTAAACAATGTAATATTTTTCAATAAAAAAATTACTGAAAGTTCTTCAAGATGTGTTCTTTAAGATGGTATATTGATCGATTAAAAAAGTTTTGTAGTTTTCTTTCAAAAAATTCATGAAAAAGGCCTTTTTTTGCGCTACAAGTGGGGGTACCTCCTTAAGGCGGGATATACATTTACAACGATCAAAAAATCGATTTCTTCTTTTTTTCTTTAAACGACAGAACTACATAAGTATGTAGAATATTTGCCTAAATTTTCTAAGCGCAATTCGAAAAACTTCAAACGATACAACCCGTCAACGCTGTGCCTCACCGCTCGGATTCGGAGCGGGCGTAAACTTCGAACGCGTTTTTCCCAAAACTTCATTATCGAAATTGGCGTGCAGGACTACTCAAAAGCTATTAAGCCGATTGAGTTGAAACTTGGTAGAAATATTGATAATATTGGTACCTTCTACTTGACGAGAATTGTTTTTGAAAAATTGGAAAAAAAAACTAAGTTGTTCGTCCACATTTTACAGAAATGTTGCGTGAAATGTCGTTTTTTTTTAGTAAATGCGTGCCATTTTCTTAAATTTGAATTTTCTTAATTTTAATTACCGTCACATAGAAACTATACATGTTCTAACTGAAAAAATGTTTGAACTTGTTTGCAAATCAAAGTCTACTGGAAGCTAGATTGCACGCCGTTTCGCAACTCCCGCGGCAACCTTGCTGTAACACTCTGCCACAGCTCCATCATTTTGATGATGACGTAATTAAAAAAAAATTGTTTTGTATACTTAAATATACTATTAAAGTATACCTCATGTCTGATAATTGTAGAATAATTATATTTTAGTTTAAAAAATCCCTCAATATTGCTTATTTTTTTCCTGTCTAAATGTATATCCCGCCTTTAAAAAATTGATCTTCATTTTTCAATAGTTACGAAAAAATTGCGACTTTTTATTTATTCGTAACTTGAATATCCCGTTTGTTTTTTCGATTTCGGATGGCCAGTTTAAGCTGGCGAATGTCCGTCGGCAAAAAATGCGAAGAAAATTTCATCATCTGTTGGCAGCCATGTTTTTGACGTTTTTTTGGTGATTTTTTTAAGCCTCGCAATATAAACACCTTTGGGTTTAAAAAAGGCGTTTCTTTTTCACTGACCGTTTCCCGGAAAAAAATCGGATTTTGGCCGTTCTTTTCGGGCCTCTAGGTAGATGGAGCCCCTTGATACTTATAGATAGTGAATTTCTTAAGCCATTTTCCTCTTTGATAAATATAGTTATACAGAGATTAAGCTGGTGGACGCTTACTTTGATTTATTTTACGAGTCCCGGTTTCGAGTTGCCGGTAAGAAAGCATTTGCCACAACAGTCCACGGAGTAGTTATTGTAATTGTGTCACGTATTACGACTTGGGTCAAACTAATGAATAAGCGCGTCTTGAGCGAGCGAATCTGAATGAACATTTGAACAGGCGACAATGCGAATAATCGAGGTGAGAGCCAATCAAAACAATACGATCACCATTATTATCCAAACGGTATGAATCTTTGCGAGCTCCTTCGACACAAGGCTGCGCTAAATACGATTCGATGTCTCTGGTCAGGAGAAAAATAATACGCAAATCCAGTCGTGAGAGAATTTTTTTTCAAACGCTGAAACCTTGTATTCGACTCCCGTATTCAAAGTTATCGTGTTCCGCGACATTTCGACGACTTCAGTCCGATCAGACGGTTTCTTTGATGACACGGATGTACTGAATATTCAATCGCAAAGACCCCAGAGCCAACAGCTGTAAGCTGCGAAATTCGCATCAGTGAAACTCTAATCGCCGAAGCGAAGAATTCTTCGTTTCTCTGGTCAGCATTGAAGGAACGAAGACGATCGTGTCGAAATGAAGAAAGCGAGATTCATCGATGGAAGCGAAGTGACAGTTTTACTGCTGACAGTGCTGATAGCGTTGACGGAATCGTTGGCCATTGGCAATAATAGTTTGGGCAATGGAATGGATGGACGGGAATCGCGAGAAGAAGCCATGATACGCTTTCGTTTGCCGAATAATACGATACCCCGGTTGTACAGAATCAACCTGGAGCCTGACATGGCCGGTGAAAATATGACGTGGAACGGCGAGTCTGGCATTGATTTTGAAGTTTTGAGCTCGACCAAAATCGTTACGCTCCACGCGTACGAAAACATCGCGATAGATGAGAATTTCACGAGCCTCGTGGACTGGGATGGTAACGAGTACAGGCCGATCGAACACTCTCGTGACAACGAGGTGGAGTTCTTGAAGATCGTGTTCGATCGAGACATTCCCGTTGGCAGTTACAGCCTCAATCTCCGATACCATGGTGTGGATACGCAACAGCTCGTTGGTTTCTTCTGGGCTCATCAACGGTTCACTGAAATGTGAGTCTTCCTGAAATTAAGGGGTCTTTTCACTTTAGACGCTGAAAAAGCCTATTTTCATGAATTTTTTGATTGGCTCTATTATAGATATTGATATAAAAGTTACATTTAATAAATACACTTTCGAAATACATTAAACTTTTTTAAAATTTATTTTGGTCACTATTTATAGACGAAAATGGCAGTTAAAAAAATGTTCTAAAAAATTGTAAGTCTGCGCTGTTGATGAAATCTCGGAGATGGATCATCCGAAACAAAAAAATCAAACGGTTTTGGATTCAGTATGTTAATGGCTGTAGCGCGTATCATACGATTGTTGATGTATGCAAAAATAAGAAAATGGCGGACATTTTTCGAAAAAAAAAACAAAAAAACGTGTTTAAAGTTTGTTTGGGTTACATAAATACATTTAACAAAGTTTTGAATGTATTTCGAAAGTGTATTTATTAAGTTAAGAATTTTCATTTCAATATGTTTAATATATTATAGATATTGATATCAAAGTTGTTACACTTAATAAATACACTTTTATATCAATATCTATAATATATTACAGATATAACTAATTATTGATATGAATTATGATATAAATTATATGATGAAATTATATGATAAAAAAATGATATGATGAAAATTATTGATATAACAGTTGTTAAACCTTTATTTTAAATATTGATTCAAAGTTGTTACACTTGATAAATACACTTTCGAAATACAGTTGAAAACTTTTTTTGTTATAAACCTATCAAAAAAATTCATGAAAATAGCTTTTTTTAGAGTCTATAGTGAGAAGAACCCTTAACAGTCTGCACCTACCTGGAAGTCCGAGAAATTTGCCAAGCTCCGATGTTTTTTCTGGGATACAGCTGGTGAAAAAGAAACGCATTTTTTCAACGTAAAAGTAAATGAAAAAACGCCAAAAAATAGAGAAAAACAACAAAAACATGGCGGCCAGCATATGATGAAATTTTTTCGCGACGTTTGGTGGACGCTCTCCAACTTGAACACTTCATCCAAAATCTAAAAACCAAACGGGTAGTTTAAGGCGTTACCCCCACTTGTAGCGCAAAAAAAGGCCTTTTTCATGAATTTTTTTAAAGAAAACTACAAAACTTTTTTAATCGATCAATATACCATCTTAAAGAACACATCTTGAAGAACTTTCAGTAATTTTTTTATTGAAAAATATTACATTGTTTAGTGGCAAATGGCCGTCAATGAAATAATGTTTTTATATACACGGTTTGCAGTGACCAACATTGCGGCGAAGTGGATCATCTGAAAAAAAAATGCGGATGGATTTAGTCAAATATAAGTATAAACTAGTCTTTAATCGAAGGATTTTAAAAAATATTCATTTTTCACAAAATGGCGGACAGTCAAAGTTAATGGTTCGATTTTAACGAAAAAAAACGGCCATTTTTTGGCTATAAAACGGCCATTTTTTTCGAAAAAAAAATCGAACGATTAAAGACTACATTTTTATGTATTAAATAAGCCTGCAAAATTTCAAGAAGATCGGTTCATTAGTGTTCGAGTCCTTATTTTCACGTTTCTATTAAAAAAAGAAGATCGACAACAAAAAAAGTGGGTTCGTCAACGACCTTTCAAAGCTTCTCATCATATCTCCTGTAAATTTGGATACAATCCATCAAATGGTTTTTGAAATTTTACGTCCACTGACTTTGAAAGCAGTGTTTCGAGAAAAACGCGTTTGAAGTTGGAAGTACGGTGCTCTTACCGTTCGCCCGGCCAACTGTTATAAACTGTAGCTCATTCAATTTTAGCAACATTTTAATGACATTCTCAAGGAATACAGCTAAAAGGTGATACTATCAAATAAAAATATTTTTGGAAAATGCAATTTTTTAATCCACTTAGGTAGGTATAGATGTAGCCCGATGATGTCTTTCCGAAACGGAATAGATCACGGTCGCCATAGTGTCAAGTAGGCAAGGGTCGGAATTTATTTCCGAAAGTGCGGTTAAAATCGTTGAGGCCAAACTACCCAAACAAAATCAAATAGCTAAAATTACTTGACTCTGTGTATTTTCGTTTGTATTCGTCGACGGCAATATTTTTTTCTTTTGGAAAAAAATTTGGTATTGTTTGAACAGACTCGAAAAAAGGGGTGAAATTATCACAGTGAAAAGCATTGAAAGGAAAATCTGCGAAAAATAATCTAATGTCCGTCCATTCAAAACCTAATAATTATTCGACGTTTTCTTTTCGTTGAAAATCATTATTAAAAATGTTCGGTACGTGTGCAGGTGACTTTTTATGTTAGCAAAGAAATTTTGTCATTTTCAGACCATTTGCCGCGACACATTTCGAGGCGACAACTGCACGGCGTGCGTTTCCATGCTGGGACGAGCCAGGTCTGAAAGCACGTTTTAGAATGTCGATTAAGCACGATCAAAGATACAAGGCGATATCGAACATGCCTGAGATCGAACGGATCGCAACTGAGGATGGCAAGATTCTCACGAGTTTCGACACAACTCCGGTAATGTCGATTTATCTGTTGACATTCGTTATATCTGATTACGAAAGCATCTCCAATGAATTTGGCAATGTGACCGTGTGGGGTGGAAAATCTCGATTGGAAGAACTTCGCCATATTTTGAACACCAGCCAAAAAGTTGTCGATTTCATGGAGGTATATACAGGACTGAAATTTGGCGTTTCGAGAATAGGATCGGTGGTCGTACCAATTTTCGTAGCCTCTGCTACGGAACACTGGGGCCTGGTAACTTACAGGTAAAAATCAACAGCACAGCAGCCTTTAAGGGGCTGTACCAGCGTGAACGCAGAAAATGTGGGTGATTTTCGTAATTTTTTTTGGAAGAAATTTACTCAATTTGATGTTTCGGAAAATTAAGAATATATTTGGCTATACTTGACCTATATTACATAATTTTTCATAGAAAAATATTGAGATCCAAGCGACTTATGCGCTGCCTTCGGAGGCGCCAAACAAAAAAGTTCCTCCACTGCTGACATGATCCCGGCTGATTGAGTAGCTGAAACCGAAAAAGGAAAAAATGTCGTTAAACTGGAAGGTATTTTTCGTACAATGACGAAGGATTTTCGAAAAATATCAAAATCTAACAAAATGGCGTAGTTATGAAAAAAGTCTGTTTTCTTGCCTATAAAATGCTCGTTTTTTTTCAATGCCAAATCGTTAATTTTCATCCAATCAAAAATATGCTACGTCATTGTAGAGTAAATATATTCAAGAGTACTCAGTTCAAATTTCAAGTCAATCGGATAATAGCTCTTTGAGTTACAATGTCAGCAAATTTGAAAAATCACATTTCGAGAAAAACGCGTTTAAAGATTTAACTCTCGATTTTTGCAAGATGAAATGATTAGAGATACGGCCTTGACAGTTTTACAGGATATTCTTGAAAGTATAAACTGGCGAAAAAGGCAAAAAAAATCGATTTTTTTTAAAGTGTCACACTAGTATAGTCCCTTAAACGCATAATTACGAGTAACGAGTTTGATGGATCACCTCATCCATTGTAGACCATTTTTTGCTGACAGCAACCATGATCGAACACATGACATGTCGTGACCTTTAATATCGATAAAGTTGGCTTGGCAGGTTTGGCAAATTATCGAATCTCTTCTGGAAGACCTTGTATGAATTTCGAATTATTTAATTTCATTGCGAGAATTCGGATGGTTTCAATCGCCCGTAAAAGGCCATTGAACATGAAGAAGAGCATTTTATTTTAACGAGTTAGACCTAGTTCGCAGCCGGAAAAAAGAGGTGTTTTCGAATTTTTTTTTGGAAATGGGTGCATTTTTTAACCTTTTTTTTTCATAGTAAAGGGTATCAAGTATCTTTGACAATTTTTTATTGGGAAATATTTATTAACGACGAAGATACAGTAAATTGCACAGACCGCTGTGCAAAAAGGTCCTTCGCAGTCCTTCGTTTTTGTACCGTATTATCTAGTATTTAATTAAAGGATTCAATTAAATAATGATTTTTGAAAAAATGGCCGCCGATCGAAAGTGATCGTCGAAATTTCGGTGAAAAACACTCTATTTTCCTTAATACTTAAAAAAAAAAGTATGCATTGAAAAAAAAATCCTTCGATTAAGGACTGCCTTCTGATATACAAAAAATGTCTGTGAAATTTTAAGCAGATAAGTTTAGATGTTTTTGAGATATTTTGATCACCGATTTTGAAAAAGTAATTCCGAGAAAAACGCGTTTAAAGTTTTACGTCAGGTATATACGTAGATAAAATGTAATTTATTGCCTCTGAATGGAATCATCGATGCCCGGACCATACAGCAAAATTTTCTGCCTCCGAAATTTCAATTTGGTGCTGCCAACTAGGTGTAACTCCTTAAAACATTTGGTTGCAGCTCTGCAAGGGTGAGTTTCAACTCATCGACTGACACGACAATGAAGCTGGATCGCATAAACTTGTTGATAGCCCACGAATTGTCACACTCGTGGTTCGGCAATCGTGTATCACCACGGTGGTGGAACGACATATGGCTCAACGAAGCATTCGCCGCGTACTTTCAGTATGTAATCATGGACGAGGTAAATGCGTTCTCGGTATATCCATTTTTTCCCTAAGGACACTCGTATCTCGTTCCAATGATACTAATTCCCTTACAATGATTTTTCACGACATTGTGATTACAGATTAATGGAAATCCGAACGATATGGGACTGTTTGTTGTTCGGAACAATCAAGAAAGTTCGTTCTTCCATGATCTACGTGAGACTAGTACCTGCGTCAGATGGACACCGGTTACCAATAGAGAAATTAGAATATTGTTTGGACAGATCACTTATCGAAAGGGTGGGTGTAAACATTTGCAGAGACCTCAGGGTCTTTTTATTGAGCGTACACGTTTCACGTAATTGACACGTTTAAATGATTTGTTCCAATTCACATGCAATACACAACTATTTTCTTATTAAATACCCTCCTTATTGAGGGGGGAAATACCTTCAGAAGGGAAAAAATGTTGCTGATTTTCATAATTTTTTTTTTCAAAAGTTTAAACGTCAATTACGTTTGACGTAATTGACGTTCAAATGATTTTATCCAATTCATGTGCAATACACAACTATTTTCTTATTAAATACCTTCCGTATTAAGGGGGCAGATACCTTTAGGCGAGGAAAAAAATTGCTGATTGTCGTAGTTTTTTTTCAAAAGGAAGGATTTCTTCACCATTTTTGGGACTTAGGGTATGTTTTGTTACTACTTTTGGCTGTTACATGGTATTCTTTTACATTTTTATTAACCTTTAAAAATAGCGTTACACGTAGCGTTGGCAGGATTAATCTGAAAAAAAAACTAACGAAGTTTCCCTTTCATTAACACTCATATGCAGAATATGAACCACGATAAAGTGAGAAATGTTAAAAATTCGATGAAATGGTACGTTTTGAAACAAAAAGATCGAACTTTTCGAACAAAAATGGCTACATTTTGAAATACAAAATACTTTTCTTTTTAATTTTCTATAACATTTAGGGTCATGTTTTAGACAGTAAGGTCGGAAAGATTTATAAGAAATTTCATCAGAATCGGTCGATTAGTTTTTTAGCTATACGCCATGCCAGTTTTTAAAATGCAATTTGGCAGACCGTGCCATACATCTGGAATTTTTTAAAGATTAATTTTTTATACCATATATAATACCATGTAAAAATCACGATTAGTAATAAAACAAACTCGAAGTTCCAAAAATGGCGAAGAAATCTTTCCTTTAATAAAAAAAAAAACATGAAAATCAGCCTATTTTATTTCTTATCTAAAGGTACCTCCCCCCTTAAACATTGCGAGCCTCTCAAGGTATTCCTACAAGAAAACAAACGTTTTTTGTTTAAAGGCGCAGCAATTGTACACATGTTTCGCAATGTCCTGACGGACGACGTATTCAGAGCGGGTATCCAAAAATATCTAACGAAACAGTGAGTAGACGAACTTTGTCGTCTTTTTGAAAAAAGACTTTTAGTTGACGTCTTTTTTTTAAATGACATTTTTGGATGAGATCGAAATGCCTGGATCTTCTGTTTCGAGTGACACAAGTCGACTGGCCTAAACTCAAAACATATGGAGTTATCTATACATTTCGAAGCAATTGATAAATTAAGGGGTCTTCTCACTGTAGACTATACAAAATGTCTATTATCATGAATTTTTTGATAGGTTTACATTATAGATATTGATATAAAAGTAGTTACACTTAATGAATACACTTTTGAAAAACATTAAAAAAGAATTAATTTATTTAAGTCACTATTTATTGACGAAAATGGTTGTCAAAAAATATCCTGAAAAAATTGTAGGTCTGCGCTGTTGATGAAATCTTAGAGATGGATCATCCGAAACAAATAAACGGTTTTAGATTCAGTATGTTCATGGCTGCAGCGCATATCACACAATTTTTTACATATGCAAAAATAACAAAATGGCGGATATTTTTCGAAAAAAAAACGTTTTTTTTTCGTCGTTTTTGGCAAAAAAAGTAAATATTATAATTGAACAAAATCGTTGATATGCGCTATAGCTATAGTTGTAAAGAATATATGGTTGAAACTTCATAAGTATCGTTTCAGTAGTTTCGAAGATTTTATCAACAAGCCGTCGAAAAACGTTGTTTCGAGAAAAACGTGTTTAAAGTTTCTTTATTATGTAAACACAAACAATTTTTTTAAATCTATTTCGAAAGTGTATTTATTAAGTGTAACAACTTTTATATCGATATAATAATTTATAATTTAAACCTATCAAAAAAAAAATATGAAAATAGCCTTTTCTTAGCGTCTAAAGTGAGACGACCCCTTAAGGGGAGGGTAGGGGTTTCAGCGTGAAAAAAAACGTTTTTGCAAATTTTTTTCATTTACATGGATAGAGTAAATTTATTGAAACCTTTTGTACATTGTTAAGTGTCATTTCAAGAACATTCCGTGAAATTTGTACGCGAAAATATCCACAAACAAGCCGGTGACAAAGCTTTTCCAAGAACGCCTTTGGAAAAACACGATTTGCGGTGTTCAGTGTATCCCAGCTAGAAATTATCTGAAATCAACTACCATTAAAATTTAGTCAAAGTATCATTAAATCCTCCCCCCAACGGTCTTTGATATATTTTTTTTCATTTCTCAATTTTTGGTGGTCATGTAAAGTGAAAAGTGGTATTTTTCACGAAAAATTCCGCCATTTTGGGGGTGGAAAACCTCCTCAATGTAAAAAAAATCTCAAACTAACCGTTGGGGGGAGGTTTTTCGTATGTAGAAAGTGTGTACCAAGTTCGAAATAAATCGATCATGTAGTTTTCAAATGGCAGTGAATACGGATTTTGAAAAAGTGGTTTCGAGAAAAACGCGGCAATGGCTTGCTTGTGGCTATTTTCGCGTACAAATTTCACGGAATGTTCTTGAAATGACACTTAGCAATGTACAGAAGGTTTCAATAAATTTACTCTATCCATATAGACGAAAAAAAATCGCGAAATTTTTTTTCACGCTGAAAGCCCTACCCTCCCCTTAATAGTCCAGCGGTGAGTAAAAATAGTTTAAACTGGTATGTTCAGTTCTCACAAGGCAGTGGAAGCAGAGGATTTGACGACAGCCTTGCAAGAGGCCTACGACGAGAACGTCAATAGCAAAGCTCCCCTTAATGTCAAAGAAGCCATGATGAGCTGGCTCATGCAAACAGGATATCCCATTATCGACGTCACGCGAAATTATATCACCGGAGATACAACAGTCACTCAAAGGAGTGCACTCATCGAAGATACCTCGAAAAGATGGTGGATACCATTGAATTACGCGACGAAGACGGATCTCAATTTTTCATCGACCACTCCATCGAGTTGGATGAGTGACGCAGGCGATACTGTGACGATCGGCGGTATCGACAAAGACGATTGGGTCATTTTCAACGTTCAAGCTAGTGGTTAGTGACAAGCTTTGGTCAGACGAATCGCAGATTCAAACTGAGCCGAATATATTGATCCAATGTTTAGTCACGTACGAGCGAATTGATTGAAATCATTGCATTCGGTATTTCGTTAATAATAAACGAGCTCGATGATACTGTTCGCTCTTTCACATAAAATTTGATCCTATGTGCATCTATGCATTAGATTACAATAATGCGTATGCTTCTCGCATGGTCAACGTTTTTGACACTTTCCAGGCTATTATCGCGTGAATTACGACAATGAGAATTGGAAGAGGATCATTGATTACATGAATACCGATGATTATAAAAATATTCACGTATTGAATCGTGCACAGCTCATAAACGATGTTCATACTCTCGCGCAGCAAGAACCCTCGCGTTACGCCAAATATTTTTGGCAGTTGACGAAATATCTAGCTCGGGAAGTCGAGTACATACCGTGGCGTGTTGCGAAGAATGCTTTGGAATCCTACAACGATTTACTGAGCGGCGTGAACATTTATCACCCGTTTCAGGTCAGATCACATTGACATCGATTGAGGTTGAGGCATTTATAGAATATTTTGCTTGGGTTTTATCAATCGAACAGTGCTGTGGGGTCGTCTCACTTTAGACGCTAAAAAGGCTATTTTCATTCATTTTTTTGATAGGTTTACATTATTGATATTGACATAAAAGTTGTTCCACATAATAAATACACTTTCGGTTGTACATCAATTTTTTTTTTAATTTATTTGAGTCACTATTAATAGACGAAAATAGTAGTTAAAAAATGTCCTAAAAAATGGTAGGTCTGCGCTGTTGATGAAATCTCGAGGATGGATCATCCGAAACAAAAAAATCAAACTATTTAGATTCAGTACGTTCATGGCTATAACGCATATCATTCGATTTTTAATATATGCAAAAATAACAAAAAGGCGGACATTTTTCGAAAAAAAACAAAAAAAGTTTTTGGCCAAAAAAAGGAAATATCAAAATGTAAAAAAATCCTTGATATGCGCTATAGCTACTGTTGTAAAGGAAATGTGGTTAAAATTTCATAAGGATCGGTTCAGTAGTTTCGAAGATTTTATCAACAAGTCGTCGACAAATGTTGTTTCGAGAAATACGCGTTTAAAGTTTGTTTAGGTTACATAAATACATTAAAACAATTTTTTAATGTATTTCGAAAGTGTATTTATTAAGTGTAACAACTTTTATATTAATATTCATAATACAAAACCATTTTAAAAAATCATGAAAATACCCTTTTTGTAGTGTCTAAAGTGAGACAACCCCTTAACAAAATTAACAGTATGACAAAAATCTTCATTATATTCCAATGAATTTTAGAAATGAATCTGGATTCTCTAAAAAGGTATGAAAGATTCTCATAAATTAATTATTTTCGTTCGAAATAAATTAATTTTAATCGAGTGATTTTTATCCAAAACTTCCATTCAATCAAGCCAATTAAATAATGCCTTCCCGGGTGGAAAAGTAATTGAAATGCATGTATGAAAAATTCACAGAATTATAAGATGAGCCTGGCGAATAGTCTAATTGAGAAAGTGGGATATGAGACCCGCCCGGACGATCACTACATGACGAAAATGGCGAAAGAAGATGTGGTTGCATGGGCGTGTGTATCGGGTCACGCTGGATGCGTCGATTTCTCAGCCAGAAGACTTATTCAGTACATCGACGATCCCATAAATAATCGGCAAGTTCATGTGTTTTATTGACCATGGCATTTTCGAAGGCCACGAACTTCGAAAAATCTTCAGAATGGAATTCCTATTATTTCTCGTCACGAGCGTAGGTGGCAGCGGCAATGGCTGCCTGTTTCAATCACTATAGCAATTACGTCTTCTTGTGGTGCGGTGAAATAATAGCGTTCCAGAAATAGAAAGGACGTAGGGGAGTTGTGCTCAAGATGACACACTTTTTCTTTTACGATAAATATTAAAATAAACGCCGACTTATCAATTCAAATCTAAGCGTGTATCCTCACCAGTTTATTATTACAATGAAATAGAATCAGTTTCAACCCATTAGTTACTTAGATGAAAAATAGAAAAATAAAAAACCACATGTAGGTCGACGTGTGTGAGACGACATACTTCAGTCTAAGATGACACATGTATGTCATCTTCCACAAGTCGAGCGAATTATGCTCAGATGCAATAATTTCTGGGTTGGAGGTTAGTTTATAGCGAACAATATTTGCTGGAACATTATTATAGTAACGATGAAGTAACTGCCTCACGTTGAACTAATTAAATTCTAACAGCCAATCCATATTATTCTTCTTTACAGCTTCGATGACCTTGGTTGTATGTTCTTGTGACCAGCTCTTACGAGCCGAGATTCATTGATAATTGACATCCTATAACGATAAGCCGAAAAATCTGATTTCATGTCTGGTTTTATACGCAGCAGGGTAAGATGACATAGTGTGTCATCTTACACCAATATCTGATATGTCAACTTACTCACAAGTGAATGCAGATTTTGTTTATTTGTTGTGACAAAAACTTTGGAGTTCGAATATCCGTTGATCAGTATTTGTGAAGTGATGACCTTAGATTGTGAATAAATTAGTTCAACTAGAAGAAATCTTGTCCAATATTCATTTTTAGCACCAGATAATAGCGTGGTTTTTTTTGCATTCCAAAATCACGAAAATATTTCCTACGTAAAAGCTCGCGTTCACTGACGGTTTTACTAGACTTCGCTAATAGCAACACTTATTGATCGACCATAGAACGTCATCGTTACTCGTTTAACGCGAATATTTGAAAAGATATTAAGGGGGTGTCGTCTTATCTGACTATGTCATCATAAGCACAGCTCCCTTAAGCGAAGGTTATGCCTTGTTGGTCCAAAAATGTTCGATTTTTCATCAATTTTTTATGCGAAAAGTATTAAATATAGAATGCTGATATTTGGTATGTTGATTAAGCGGTTTTTATGGAACATCAAAATATTTTTTAAAATTGGACATGGTGGTGGGAGTGGGAGGAGCCACGAATGTCGTTGCGCGGGCGATGACATTCTTCTATAAAATATAAAATATAAAAATCGCGATCGAACGGAAATTTGTTTTTTTTCCCAAACATTTTCGCAGTTTTCTGCTCACAATTTTTTGATTTCCCAATTTTTCTTCTTGATTCTGGGTCAACTTATACACAATATGGCACAAAATTCAAATATGTTTGATTTTTTGCTTCAGATCGCCCATCCGGGACTTAGGACTTCCATAAGCGAAGAATGTCATCGCCCGCGCACTGACATATGTGACTCCTCCCACTTCCGCCACCATGTTTCGTCCAACTTAAAAAAATATTCTCATGTTCAATGAAAACCGCTCAATCAACATACCAAATATCAACATTCTATATTTAACACTTTTCGCATAAAAAATTGGTGAAAAATCGAACATTGTTTGGCCCAACAAGGCAGAACCTTCCCTTAAGCCGAAAGATCGCAAAAAAACATTGATACGTGCATTGAACGGGGGATGATGTAGGATTAACTGCTTCACAGATTACATCCGGACAACAAAGTGGCAATCTTTTGTGCGGGTCTCCGCGGATTGAACGGTACATCGGCGAAACGGGTCATGGACTGGGCCCTCGAGAACGATAAAGATGTATTACAGCAGATTCTCGGTTGCACCGAGAATCACGAGATCCAACGAATTTTTTTAAACTCGGTGAAGAAAGATAACAACGAATTGTATTTGCTGAGTCTGATTATGAAATCGTACAACATACTTGATAGCAGCGACGAAAATTTCAATTTTGTGATTGATTTCATATTGGAAACGTATCGAGAGCTTACGAAGTATGCCTCGTTGTTGGTGTACCGTCCTTGCCACGTTTGTCGTCGCCTTTTTGCATCAACAATCGATTTTGTTCCCATTTCCAGCGACACTTTCCATTTTGACGGCTCTTTGTTGCTCACCTATATTTCTCCCCTCGTCAGAACGAATGCTCGCTTGCAGAAGGTACGTAGGGGAAATCAAAGTCCACGAGAATCTTTAAGAGCGGCGTGGGTGCAGATCTATTAATCTTCCTCTCAATACGATTTATTGCAGTATGAGGAAATTTTGAAACACGATCTTATCGCGAACGACAAGAGCATTTCGGGACCAATGCTACTGATCAAGGCTGAGCAGAAAGTGGCGGAAGCAGAAAGAAATATGGCGAAACTTCAAGCATTGTGGGATCAACAACTGTTTTCCGATAATTTTATAAATAATTCGACCATCGGCAGTCGTTGAGGTTGTGATGACGAAGGATTTATTGTTTTTTTTTTAAATAATTCTGAATTTGAACTGGGAATTAAATCAAACGAATCTCTGATGCACTCAGCAGTCGTTGAGTCCATAAATCTATCAATGACTTCGTATTTTATACAAATATACGATACTTTCAAAACCGATTGAACAATTCCATACTGGAAAATAAAATACTTGGGTAAAACATCCATGCTGTCTCATTTTTGTGCAATTTATATTCTTCCATCACTAATATTTCTGGATCGGATCTGTTAGAAATTCTACCGTATAATGTTTAAAACCAACTGGATGTTGAAAATAAATGGTTCCTTCACACAACACAATTATGCTTCAGACATGAAGAGGTGGAAGAGACAAAAATTCTCCGATCGCTATTGGAAGCATTAGCTTCTTCTAAATCTGAAATTAGAAAGGCGAACGAAAGAATTTATTGATGACATCAATTCACAATGCAGAGTACAAGCGAACGGAATCTTTTTTCCAAAACTAATTGTGCTCGAAATTGACTTGAGTTTAGAATCGAAATTCCTTGATGGAAAAATCCAACGAGCAGAGTATTATTTATGTTCAGTAATTCCATTCATGTAATATGACCGCTCGACGAATTTTTTTCAACGTGTGATTCAGCCCACATCGATTATTGCATATTAGAAATCATTTCGTTCTATTGCGACACTCAAGCCCAGCATGGATAAATTTCTAAGGACGTGTGTGTCCATTGAATGCGGGCAATCTAACCAACTTGACAAAGTAATTGCTTAATTCACGGCACTGGCTACAGAAATTCTAAATTGCAAGTTACTACGAGACACGTCGGACGTACAAAGCTTATAAAGTTTCTTACATTTCGACGAGCACGGCAGTGCTCGAGTTGGAAGTGGTGCGTAAACTACGAAAATCTCGTTAGGTATTTATAAATTATTTTCATAAAATTAGCTCATCGTATCGATCTCGAATTTATTATTGTCATCGATAAAAGCAGTCTCCAGTCTCGTGATCAATTAAAAATCCCAAAATCATTAAAACAATCATAAAGAACTTAGAAGCATATTGATTTTCGAAAAATCGAAAATGTTTCGTTCCTTTCTTTTGCTGTCGATTGCTATGCCATTATTTATCGGATTGAGGATATGTCGTGTTGTTCCCTTTTCCCAACGCGAAAAATATTCACTAATTACAATCTTTCGAAGATTGTTTGGAAATAATTGATTTTCAACTACGTAGTAAATCAAATGACTTCGTGTATTTTTGAGGTCAAGAACAACCATCCGGTCTCATTGAGGAGTTGGGGAATTCTTTCGTCCTTCGTGTTCGCTCCATTTTTTATTTCAATGATCACACTTCTGTACGACATTGTTTTTAAAAAACATTTTCCAGCGGTATGAAGAGTCCAAAACTCCGCGAGTGTTTCACCCTATTTTTGCTACTGCTGTTGCACAGCGAGAGTTCTTCTGGAACGGAGAATAATAAAAGCGACAAAAACGAGACGCTGCAATGTCGTCTGCCAAGGGTCGCGACACCGACATCCTACGAAATAAAATTGGTGCTCGAAATGGTCGAGAATAACTTTACGTTCAATGGCGAATCAAGGATAAACGTGACGATTAACGATACGACGAGAAATTTGACACTTCACAGTAAGGACCTGCGCTTAGATGAGAATTTCACGAGTCTCATTGGCAGTAACGAACTGGAACACAAACCTATCGAGCACACATACGAGGACTCGACTAATTTTCTCATAATTCAATTCGACACGTTGCTCGCTTCGGGAAATTATACACTTAGTCTCAAGTATGCCGGCTGCATGCCGAGTGTACCGGAAGGAATCTACAACAGTTCGTACACGAACGAGGAGGGCGAAAGAGTGTGCGTAACATCATTTTTTTTCGTCGACTATGCCTTTTAATATTGCAAAATATTTTTTTAACGCGTCGCGTTTTAGGCCGAGTTCGCTATTTGAATGTTATCGATCTGTGGAGTTTAACTTTGTACATATGGGATTATTGTCATCACATTCTGTCATCATATTCCGTCATCATATTCCGCCATCATATTCCGTCATCATATTCCGTCATCAAATTCCGTCATCAAATTCCATCATCACATTCCTTCATCACATTCCGTCATCACATTCCGTCATCAAATTCTGTCATCACATTCTGTCATCACATTCTGTCATCACATTCTGTCATCACATTCTGTCATCACATTCTGTCATCACATTCTGTCATCACATTCTGTTATAATGTTCTGTCATCATATTCTGTCATCATATTTTGTCATAAGATTCTGTCATCATATTATGTCATCATATCCCGTCATCATATTCCGGTATCATATTCCGTCATCACATTCTGTCATCACATTCTGTCATCACATTCTGTCATCACATTCTGTCATCACATTCTGTCATCACATTCTGTCATCATATTCCGTCATCATATTCTGTCATCACATTCTGTCATCACATTTTGTCATCACATTCTGTCATCACATTCGGTCATCACATTTTGTCATCACATTCTGTCATCACATTCTGTCATCACATTCTGTCATCACATTCTGTCATCACATTCTGTCATCACATTCTGTCATCACATTCTGTCATCACATTCTGTCATCACATTCTGTCATCACATTCTGTCATCACATTCTGTCATCACATTCTGTCATCACATTCTGTCATCACATTCTGTCATCACATTCTGTCATCACATTCTGTCATCACGTTCTGTCATCACATTCTGTCATCACATTCTGTCATCACATTCTGTCATCACATTCTGTCATCACATTCTGTCATCATATTCATTCATAATATTCTTTCATAATATTCTGTTATATTCTGTCATCATATTCTGTCAACATATTCTGTCACCATATTCTGTCACCATATTCTGCCACCATATTCTGTCATTCTATTCTGTCATCATACCTTCATTTTGCCCCCTATGGCCAATGCGTTATGGACAACATGCATTGCTAATAAATGCGTTCGTACACTTTTCCTGCGCTAGTACTCATAGAATAGATCTAGTTGGATTTTAATGTCACGAGTTTTTTTTTCCTCTGTAAATCAAGCTATATGCTAATGGTCAAGTTATATCCTAATGGTGTTAATCTCTGAATTTTAAATACGCGAGAATACAGAAAACGAGATATTTATTATTCTACGCCATATATATAAAACCTAAAATGAACAAATGTGTCCACGCAGATGGTTAGTGGCCACAAAATTTGCTCAATTACACGCCCGCCGAGCTTTTCCCTGCTGGGACGAGCCCGATCTCAAAGCGACGTTCAATTTGTCCGTAAAGCACAATGCAAACTATACGGCTGTGTCAAACATGCCAGTACGCGAGAAGTCCATGGATTCGGATGGCAAACGATGGACGCACTTTGACGTCACGCCGTTGATGTCAACATATCTTTTGGCTTTCGTCGTTTCCGATTTCGATTGTCTTCACGACGATAACAATAAGTTCAACGTGTGCGGCAGAAAAAATGTTTTGCCGCATCTCAAGCATTCGCGCTACGTCAGTAAACGGGCACTTGAACTTTTGGGAGAATACATGGATTACAAGTTCAATTTACCAAAAATGGATCAATACGCGGTGCCGGATGCCACAACGGGCGCCACTGAAAATTGGGGTCTCATCATATATCGGTAATCGATCGATTTCGTTGTACTTGGACGGCAAGGAAATTAGTCGACCACTTCTCATGTTGTATGAACACATTTTTTTAAATTTGCGTCACTTGAAGTTCGAAATATTTTTCAGGGAATCGTCGTTCGCCTATGAGCCATTCGTCGATCCAATTTACGACAAAGAATACGTCACGCTGACTGTCGTGCACGAATTGGCGCATCAGTGGATCGGTAATCTAGTAACGCCGGTATCGTGGAAATATTCGTGGATCAAAGAGGGCTTGCCGACTTATCTCCAGTATTATATCGTCGACAAGGTCAGCAATAACATTTTACGGATCGAGTGATTTCTTTGGGGATTCAACGGCCATTATTTTCCGGGCGTCACGCAATTTTTCAGCTGTTTTCTGATTGGCGGCAAATGGACATGTTCGTT
This sequence comes from Ophion slaviceki, assembly GCA_944452715.1. NCBI lineage: Eukaryota > Metazoa > Arthropoda > Insecta > Hymenoptera > Ichneumonidae > Ophion > Ophion slaviceki. Next base: position 16,460,102 of record OX101786.1, on the reverse strand, counting down.
ACGCGAGTTATCCAGGAAACGGCCTTCAACTTTGACAATACCGATTATTACAAGCCTCTCGAGTGGGAATCCGATAATCCCGTCAATATACGGAGCAAATTTTCACCACAAATCTACAATAGAGGTTGTACACATATGCGCTTCAGGGGTTACGTGGGTTTCGAAGCCAAAAACGCATATTTTCTGTATTTCTGTTTAAGTATAATATTTAAATTATTTTATTCAAAATGTTAAGCACATAAAAGAGCAACATTTCAACAATATGAAAAAAAAAAATTTCATCCAAAAATTTGGGAAATTCGGCCGTTGGGACTTGGTTTCCAGAGACCCCTAAAAAAGCTGTCCTCGTGGTGGTCAGGATAGCACATGATAGCTTTATCTGAAATTAAAGAACCATTTTTTTCTGCTAGTAGATAAGTACAGCTCGTGATTGAACGATGGATTTGTACAAAAATTTTTATTTTAATTTTTGGCAGAGTTGTATGCAAAATAGTTTAATTTTCAGTACAATTTACACTATGTCTAGTAAAATTAGTTGTAATCGAAAAAAAACCTCAGTTCAATCACTATTCAATGCTATTTTGAATAAGTGTGCAAAATTTCAATGAGATCGGTGGGTTAGTTTTTGAGAAATCGTGTCCACCGACTTCAAAAATAGTGTTTTGAGAAAAATTCGATTAGCTGCGTCGCTCCCGGTCGTTCTTTCCCAATGGAGGGGAATTCCCAAAAGCTCTCCTAGACTTTTACTCCGATTGACTTAAAACTTTGGAAAAATATTCTAGACATATTTTGCTATTACATAATAATATTTTTTTAATGAATTTTTTTAAATTTCCAATCCCACGCAACTTCTTCAGTTAATTATTTTTCACAATATTTCTATCGTCCGCTAATGTTGACCAACGACGATGCAAGCTTCTATAATCGAACAAGGGGCCTTTTAGGTGCTGCTATATTTCACATGATGTCGAATATCTTGACCGAGCCTACATTCAAAGCTGGAGTCGTTAAATTTATAAAACAAAAGTGAGTTCTTCTATGAAATTTTTGTGAAACTGAACAACGGTAGATTTCTTTTTCGACCCCGTAATTTTTTATATTCTCCGAAAGTTATTATTCGGTGAATAATGCCTTGATATTACAGCGAGTACGGATCCATAAATTCGGACGATCTGTGGGACGCGATGCAATCAGCGTACAACGAGAGGAACAGAGAACCGACCGATCCTCTATCGATAAAGGCGATCATGATAGGATGGGTCGAGCAACAAGGCTATCCCATCGTAAACGTGACGAGAGATTACGAGACGGGCAAAGTCGTGATAACACAGGAGGGGAATCTCGAAGGGTACAAAACCAATCGCTGGTGGATACCCATCAATTTTGCGACGAAATCAAATTTAAATTTCGATAATACGTCACCGACGCATTGGCTGAAGCCCGGCGACGAGAGCCTCGTTATAGACGGAATTGGGCATGATGATTGGATCATCGTCAATATTCAGCAATCTGGTAAAAAGTGTTTTTTGCTTTTTAAATTGCCGATCGGAGAGCTTTCGATGCCCTCCTGATTTTTATACTCGGGCAATCAGATGAGTTTATTTGCGTTGGGGTTATTTTTTTCAGCAACAATTGAGAATTTTATAAATTGAGTGTAGAAAGTTTAGATCGCTCATTAAGGCGTTACCCCACTTGTAGCGCAAAAAAGGCCTTTTTCATGAATTTTTTTAAAGAAAACTACAAAACTTTTTTAATCGATCAATATACCATCTTAAAGAACACATCTTGAAGAACTTTCAGTAATTTTTTTATTGAAAAATATTACATTTTTTAGTGGCAAATGGCCGTCAATGAAATAATGTTTTTATATACACGGTTTGCGGTGACCAACATTGCGGCGAAGTGGATCATCTGAAAAAAAAATGCGGATGGATTTAGTCAAATATAAGTATAAACTAGTCTTTAATCGAAGGATTTTAAAAAATATTCATTTTTCACAAAATGGCGGACAGTCAAAGTTAATGGTTCGATTTTAACGAAAAAAAATCGAACGATTAAAGACTACATTTTTATGTATTAAATAAGCCTGCAAAATTTCAAGAAGATCGGTTCATTAGTGTTCGAGTAATCTTGGTCACCGACTTCAGAAATGCCATTTTGAGAAAAACGCGTTTAAAGTTTCAATTTCAGTTTACACGAAGAAAATATTTTTTTTGTAAACTTACATAGAGTCATCTCTTCCGAGCCCATACAGAAGTATGGGCCCGGATACTTATACTTCAAAAAAATGCAATAAAAAAAAATCGATCGACCCTTAAGAAGGGATCATCACAGTATGACCGCCTGAAAAATAGCCGATTTTCGCGATTTTTTTAGTGGACACGTTAAGCTAACCGGTCTAATTTTTTTTTACAAATTGAAGCACCGATGGAGAATATAAAATCATTTTTCTGGAATTTCTCTATTTTTTGTTTAACATTTTTTTTATATCAATATTTATAATGTAAACCTATCAAAAAATTCCCGCAAATAGCCTTTTTTAGCGTCTAAAGTGAGAAGACCCCTTAATTATTTCAAGCTACTTTCCCCGAAAAAAATAATTCAATTCTTTTTGGATTATTTCGTACTTGATTAAATCAAAGTTGTACTACTAACGCCTCTGCTATTTTTCATCAGGATATTATCGCGTGAATTATGACACTAAAAACTGGAAGGAAATAGCACTATGGATGAATATCGAAACGTACGAAAAGATACCCGTTCGTACTCGTGCTCAATTGATCAACGATTTGTCGTACATGGTGACAACAGGACGTGAAAATTACACGACGTTCCTTGATCTTGTGAGTTATTTAAATCGCGAGGACGATTATCAGCCCTGGCATCCGACGTTTCACGCAATAAGAAAGCTCCGACGAACGATGTACGACGAGCAAGTCGATGAAGAACTGAAGGTAATTCAAACACGTTTCCTCGCTACCTCAAGCAAATAAAATTATTTAACAGGCAAACTGAGCGAGATAAATTGTAAAATATTAAAAATTGACCTCTCTCCAGCTCTTTTAACCTCGATTTCAAAATATGATGATTAATTTCGTTGAAAGTGACCCATTATAAATATCGCATCAATGTACATTAAAAAATTATAAAAATGAAATATTTATTTAATTGGAGTTGTTCGATTTTATCGTCGCAGAAATTCATCCTTGGATTAATGCAAAAAGTTATAAAGAAAATCGGTTTTGAGGATCGCAGCAAGTACGACTGGGTGAAAAAATACAAACCGAGTTACGACAGATTGGACAGTGCAACAAAGGTGAATAATCTGTAATAGTTATTTTTCTATAATTACTTTAATATCTATTACGACCAAATTTTCAGCACCAATTTTCTATACTTTCCAATGTTTCTTCGTACCTGCTTGGGGGCCTTTAATAAACCCTTTAACGCGGTCCTCTAGTTTCTCGGCTGTTTTTTTACGCTTTTTCAATAATTTTTTACGGGCAAAGCATCGAAATAATCAATCTCATTGTTTTTGCATAATCTTTATTAACATTTAAATAAGCTTTACAAATTTTTTGGAGTCAAAATATATAATAGAATAGATGTTATAGTGGCCGACAGGAAGACATCAAGTAAAAGAGGTGCTTGACGGTGACCAAGATTGCGGCTGTTCTGCTTATCTGAAATCAAAAAACCAGACGGCATTTTAATCTTCATATTTAAGACTAGCGATTGAACTAGAGTGAATTCTTAATGACAAAAATTGACTTTTTTATAAACTTTTGAAAATTACATTCTATTTTTTACTCATTTTTTCTTAAGTTTTTCGCTCGTACAAAAAAAAACTATCGAAGCAATCATGATAATCCTAGTTCAATCGCTGGCTTATAACATATTAAAGATGCTGTATAAATTTGAACAAGATCGGTGCAGTAGTTTCTGAAATATCGTGGTCACCGTTTCGAAAAATGGTGTTTCGAGAAAAACACGTTTGAAAGTATACCTGCTCCGTTCCAGTGCCGTAACTTGTGAACCACTTCGAATATCGAAAAATCCTTTGGCACACATTTTCTACACATGTTGTAGATGTGATTTATGAAGAGAAAAAATCGATTTTTTCGACCCAAGAAACTAGAGGACCGCCTTAACTTTTACCCGAAATTTCTCATTCCACTATTTCCATGTCCTTCTGGATTCCCCAGGGTGTTGTCCTCAGCCATTCTTCCTCGCTGCATTACTGGATAACATTTGCACGAGGGCACAGGGAAACTGGGCAAAACTTGTGCAAGCTCTATGTTTTAGGCTATATTTTACTCAGTTCTAGTTGCGTTGCCATTGGCAACTCGGTAAAACTGTCGTCGACTGGGTGAACGTGCAAGACCAAACGCGCGGTCACCCATCCGAGTACAGGCCAACGCTGCCCAAATTTGCAGACCACGAGTCCCCCACGGTCGACTCGTGACAACTATCGTTATTACAATGTGAAATATTGATTTTCAGAAACTCGTACCAACGGAAAAAGCACTCGAGAAGATCTACAAACTCGAGGACTTTTTGACGAGGCGCTTCCGCGCGAAATGCCTATCGTTCGCTTGCAGTCTCGGCGACAAATTGTGCAAGGCCGCGGCGCTGGCTCAACTTCGTGCCAACATCGAAAACCCCACGGAAAATCCGTACGTTCAGTGCAGAATCAACTCGTCTCTCTCCGATATTTGAGAACTTGGGGAGGGCCGAGAAATGGTCGTTCTTTCTGATTCTTTTGTCTATTAGATTATTTATTTGATCATCATAGTGCAAAGGGTCGAAAAATAGCTGATTTTCGCTTTTTTTCGCTGTTTAAAATACGCTAATCAGTCTGCTTTTTTAATGTCAAATCAAAGCACTCATGAAGAACAGAAAATACATTATTTTAAACGTTCATTTTAATTTTTTTACATTTTTTTGAACGGTTGAAAATTTCTTCGAAAAAAGAAGTCCTCGCGGTGTACACGGTTGTGGCGATAAATATTATCTGAGACAAAATTTGTATAAAGATTATTAATCATTATGAAAGCCGCTATCTCGCCATGGAGGTTTTCAAAATTGACAAAATGACGGCGGTTTGAAAAAAAAAGTATCGAATTAGCCTATTTTTTCGACAGTTTTTTCATTAAAAAAATATGAACATTAAAAAAAAGCTTCCTAAGCAAGATAAAGAATGGCGTGCAGAATGTTGTGTCAACCTTTAGCTTGAAAACTCTTCCCTTGATAGTTTACACCGTTTTCAAAAACGACATTTTGAGAAAAACGTGTTTAAAGTTTCGAGTGCGGAATTTTCATATAAATTGTCTACTTACGATCAACCAGCGATAACAGGTCCATGTTTATAACCGTGTATACTATCGGATAGTGCAAAAAAATCGATTTTTTTAAATTTTACACTGTGTTGATCCCTCAAGCCCACATTGAACTTATTTCGAGTACAATTTTATTTAAACATCTTTTAAATTAACAACGCTATTGAGGTATGAAAGAGCCTCTGTATAAAAAATGTGGTTCAACGACCAGATCGGTAACTCGACAATAGTTGGTCTGAGAAATAAAAATCGAAAAGTTTTATATTCTATATAAATGTAGTACTCGTTGTACGTAGCCGTTTTTTCGAAGAAAAAAAATCACAAAATGGCGCGTGTTTAAAAAAAGTGTAATTATGGCGAAATTTTTACTTATTTTCGGCAGCTTATAAAATACTAAATTACACTGCTGGCCAAAAGTTTACCCTCCCACCCCTGATAAAAAACGACCAATAATTATTATGTGAATTTTCGTGTATTTACCGTATACAACTAATGAGGAGTGAGGGGGGGGGGGGGCGAAACTTCTGGCCAGCAGTGTAAAAAAAACGGCTACGAGCAACGATAGCTACTGCAATTACAAAAATGTTGGTGTCTTCATATTGAAAATCGGACAATTATAGCTAGAGTTATTCCGGCCAGGTTGAGAAAAGTCGTTTCGATAAAAAACGACTTTGAACTTGAAACTTTTTTCACATGTTCTTTGATATGAATACTTTTGAAAAATGCAAAAAAATCGATTTTTTTCACTCGTCACAGTGGTGCCCCGCCTTAAAGGGTTAGGCTACAGCAACGGGTATAAAATCATGTGCGAATTTAACAAATTTTTTTCGCATGAAAAAGTGATTCATTCATAAAATAAATTACACATCAATTTAGTATGAATATCAAGCTGATAGAAAAAATATTTATATATTTTTTTCCATGTACAAAATGGCCGACTACTAATATTTTCTTTTATTATCTTTTTTTTAGGCGCTCCGCGGCGTCACATTTAGCATCCACAATTTTTTGCCTAGAACAAAAATAAAAATTCTCGTCAATCTACACAAGAATACCTAGAGAAGTACGTACGGAATTTAAAAAATATTATTTTATTCAAAAGTTGTAGATATTTGAATGAATTTTCAGTGAACAATTTCGTATAAAATGCTCATAAAATGAATAGTTTTCGATTAATCAGAAATTCCGTACGTACTTCTCTGCGAAATGCAATTAGGAACATAAAATTTAAATTTGAAGTACAGTAGAACCTCGATTATCCGAACCCCCATTATCCGAACCCTCTGTTATCCGAACGGTGACTTGCTTCATCCGAACGTTCCATTATCCGAACCATGACGTAAAATTTTATTCCTACATACATTTTTACCGAACCGAACTTACAATGTTGCTAACAACACGCGCGCTCAAGTTTGCACGCGCTCGGACTTGTGTGCGCTCGTACGCATCGGTCGAGCGTCAGTTCCTAACATCGCCCGAAGTAATATAGACGATCTTCAGGCGCGAATAAAAATTCGCATACGTTTATTAAGTACGTACTAGTTTCGTAGTTGCGTGTGATATGAGTTCAGCGTCCACACCTTCAACTTCAAAACGAAAACACAATGTCCTTACGGTGGAAAAAAAATTGGAAATTTTATCGAAGCTCGATAAAGGAGAGACCGGTGCATCTCTAGCTCGTGCGTATAATGTTGGTAAAGCAACGATTACGGATATAAAAAAAAATCGGGATGAACTTACGTCATTTTGTGCAAAAATAGACAGTGAAGATGGGGTAAAAAAAAGAAAAACTATGAAAACTGCAAAGAACGAAGATCTTGATGATGCCGTTTCAAAGTGGTTCATACAAAAACGCAGCACGGGACAACCGATATCAGGGCCACTCTTATGCGAGAAAGCTCTCGAGTTCAACGAGAAACTCGAAGGACCGGCGGATTTCAAGGCCAGTTCCGGTTGGCTTGATAAATTCAAAGCTCGTCATGGGATACGTGAATTGCAAGTCCAAGGAGAAGCTCTATCAGCGGATTCGAGTACCGCTGAGAAATTCAAGGTATCATTCCGAATTTTTTTGGACGAAGAAGGGTTCACGAGAGAAGACGTGTATAATGCAGACGAGACGGGGATTAACTGGAAATCATTACCACGAAAATCACTTGCATCCCGAAAAGAAACGGCAGCGCGTGGTTTTAAGGTCTCGAAAGATCGTGTGACAGCAATGACGTGCGCTAATGCAGCGGGGACGCACAAATTACCGTTGTTAATAATCGGCAAGTCACAAAAGCCGCGGTGTTTCAAAAACATACAAACTTTGCCTGTCACCTACAAAGCCCAGAAAAGTTCTTGGATGGACGTTAGATTGTTCTGTGACTGGTACACAAACAATTTTATTAAAAGCGTGAAGAAATGGCGTCAAGCTGAAGGTAAGACTGGAAAAGTGCTGCTGTTGCTGGATAATGCACCGTCTCATCCGTCCGCCGAAGTACTGAACGCCATCGACCCCGACTTCGTAGTCAAGTTTTTCCCTCCGAATGTAACATCGTTAATTCAACCTATGGATTAAGGCGTGATCGAGAAATTGAAGCGAATCTACCGGAAACAACTTCTTAGGAGACTTTTACAGGCAGAAGATAATACTGAAGAGTCGGTAATTTCGTTCTCGAAGTCATTAAACATAAAACATACCTGCTATATGCTAGCAGATGGTTGGGAATCGCTTACGAAAGACAACTTGGTAAATGCCTGGAAAAAATTGTGGCCTCTTTCGGAAGAGCTAAAACGAGAAAGCGAAGAAGGAAATCCCCATGACGATAAGGATGAACTCACCGAATTCGTTACATTGTTCGAAAGTATCCCAGGATTTACGAACTTTAACGAAGACGACGCTGCAGAGTGGATAAAGGACGACGCGAACGATCCTGGATATCAGATCCTAGAAGACGATGATATCATATCTTCATTGACAAAGCCGAAAGATGATAACGACGACAGTAGTAGCGATGACAGTAGTAGCGACGAAGCTGCAGGTGCAATCCAGAAAATTTCGCATACTGACGCGTTTCGCTTAAGCAGAGTGCTGCCCTATGCAGCTTCTTCTGCTTAAGCGACTGCGCGATTTAGCTGCTAAAAAACGTGTAGCAAACAAGCGCCAAACAAAGATTGAACATTTCTTCATTAAAAAATCTTGAACTAGATGTTGAGGTTAAAAGTATTTGTATCCTATTGTCCTTTAAATATACATTAGAAATACATAAGCAAAGAAAATCCGTTTTTCATTTTTTTCCATGCGCAATATGTACCCACCTATAATTATATATTTCTATCATCCGAACTTTCGATAATCCGAACTAGGCTCGGTCCGGATGGGTTCGGATAATCGAGGCTCTACTGTAAATCGAGTGAAAATTGTTGAAGTTATTTGTCACGCCAATTGGAAAAAAGCTGTTTCGAGAAAAACGCGTTTAAGGCGTTACCCTCACTTGTAGCGCAAAAAAGGCCTTTTTCATGAATTTTTTTAAAGAAATCTACAAAACTTTTTTAATCGATCAATATACCATCTTAAAGAACACAGCTTGAAGAACTTTCAGTAATTTTTTTATTGAAAAATATTACATTGTTTAGTGGCAAATGGCCGTCAATGAAATAATGTTTTTATATACACGGTTTGCGGTGACTAACATTGCGGCGAAGTGGATCATCTGAAAAAAAATGCGGATGGATTTAGTCAAATATAAGTATAAACTAGTCTTTAATCGAAGGATTTTAAAAAATATTCATTTTTCACAAAATGGCCGACAGTCAAAGTTCATGGTTCGATTTTAACGAAAAAAACGGCCGTTTTTTGGCTATAAAACGGCCATTTTTTTTTTCGAAAAAAAAAATCGAACGATTTAAGACTACATTTTTATGTATTAAATAAGCCTGCAAAATTTCAAGAAGATCGGTTCATTAGTGTTCGAGTAATCTTGGTCACCGAATTCAGAAATGCCATTTTGAGAAAAACGCGTTTAAAGTTTCCATTTCAGTTTACACGAAGAAAATATTTTTTTTGTAAACTTACATAGAGTCATCTATTCCTAAAAAAATCGATTTTCTTTTTTTTTTGCTAAAACGGCGCTTGATCATGAGAATAGGTTACTATTCGATTTATGGCAAGACATTTTTTTTCCCCGACTTTGAGTGTATAACGTAAGTCCACCTCTCGCACGGCCATAGAGTACCTACAACTTTAAGGGGTTACCCCCACTTGCGATTTTGAAAAAATCGATTTTTTCATACTTCTGTATGGGCCCGGATACTTATACTTCAAAAAAATGTAATAAAAAAAAATCGATTTGTTCAAAATCGCAAGTGGGGGTAACCCCTTAAAGTTGTAGGTACTCTATGGCCGTGCGACAGGTGGGCTTACGTTATAAGCTCAAAGTCTGGGAAAAAAAATGTCTTGTCATAAATCGAATAGTAACCTATTCTCATGATCACGCGCCGTTTTAGCAAAAAAGAAGAAAATCGATTTTTTTTAAATTCTACTGTAGCCTTACCCCTTAAGCTCGAACTGAGAGCGAAAAAAATTAATTCGAAAGATAAAAATTCATTCCTGCATTGGTGAAGTTACGGCGAACCCAACGGGCCCGTAACTCGGTTAATTTATTTGCAGTATATCGCCGGATCTCGTGGGCTGGGTCAATTGTTGCGGCGCCGAAACCTTGGAGGAGGAATTGATGAGAAGCATTAACGGCTCGGATATAAAGTACGTGGGTTACCTCGGTTGTTCGCCCAATAAAACAGTGCTGCGCGAGTACGTGGATAAAGTCATTGCCGGAGAATTGAACGCTACCGACAAGCAAACTCGTATAGCGATCGCGTATCTCGCCGAGGATGGGTCGCAGAATTTCAATCAAGCCTGGAATTATCTGACTGGAAATTTCGATACCATTTACAATTAGTAAGTACTCGTAAAAAAATCTACAGACATTACACAAAGTGCAACTATTTCATGACATTGAAAATATAATCAAACTTTTCGGGTAATCAAAAACAGGAAGGGGGCAAGATGATAACGCTAAGCTCATGCTAAAAGGAAAACATATATGAGTCAGTCAACTTTAATTATTTTTTAAACTAATCAACATTTATTAATCTTTTAATTTTGGGAGCCAAAAATTCAGTCTTTCTGATTTGTTATTCTGATTGTGATTCTGACAATGTGTATTTTTAATTGAACGTTTATCTTTCCAATCTTACACCGTATGCGGGGCAAGATGAAACAGTGCTGGGATAATGATGGGACACGAATTGTTGGCATCTTTCGCATATAAAAGTGGTTTCATTCTCAATACCATCAATTTGATAAGCCAATCGTCTAAGTTCTGGAGGATTAGTCAGAATAATCTTGTTTCCATATCATTTTGATCATGCGTAAGTTCTTTTTCTTCCCCTGGTAGAAATACCGGTTGAAGAGGAACCAAATGCTTTACTAGTTTCATTTCACCCTTTCTAAATAGTGGTACGTTGTAAAATATTCCGGATTTGCGATAGCTTGTATTCATCTTGCCCCATTAGACGGTTAACGAATTAACAAAAAATCACGCAATAACCTTGAAAATTTCTGACAAACCCTTCTTATTATATTAATAATTAGTACTTTCATTGTGTTTACCTACCTGTCTCGAATCAATATCAGCAACTCAAATAAACTGAAACGATGTTAAACTTTACCAAAAATTACATCGTTTTGTCAAAAAATCGATATTGTTGTCTCACTCGAGACGCGTGCTTCCGCCACAGTTGATACTATTACACTCGTTCACCTCACCGCCAACCCTCCAAACTCCAACGGGAGCACTGTGCCCGCACACACTGTTTAGTGGCCAGGCTTATGATTCATCTTACCCCGGGTATTTGCCTCGCCCCGAGTTACCCTACATGTAAATAGTCAGAGTTTGTTTTTATTATTTAAAAAAAATAACGATATATTAAGGTGTATAATTGGGTTCATTTGGTTTTGTTTGGGTTTGTTTGTATGGGTAATAATTGTTATATGATTTTTGTAATATATTTGTAATAGAATTTGTAATATACATTTTAAATGGATGACAAGATTAGAATTGGATGGTGAAAAGACATTTTTCAACCAATGAAAGGCATTCAGCAGCTCCCCCCACTCTACTACACGACAGTGGCAGTGGAGTGGAGGTAGCGTTAGTTTCGTGTGACATCCAGCTAATTCAGACCTCTGTACCCAGCCTACCTCAACAAATATATCCATTTTTTAAAGCATTTTCAATGCTAAAAAAACAAATAAAAAAATTTATCTAAAAAATGGCGGTGGTCTCTTCTGATCACCAATCATTCACATGTTCCATCTAGCAATTTTGACAACGAAACTTTATTGACCATTCTTATTCAAAAGCTTTGAGAAAGAATCGCCGGACCAAAAAACCTCAACGCAATCGACAAACGGGGCGGTATCGATCTTGAACGATTACATCTGGAGATCTCGCACACGCGAACAGATGAACAAGGTACAAAAATAATTATCACGAATGTCGGTGTATCGTCATAAAAATAATCAAGAAATAAAATAAAATAAAAAAGAAATATCGCATACTCTCATTACTAATGATATATGGGTTTTTTTTTATAGATAAGAGAGTTTGTTGCGCAGGAGTCGTCTCGTATGCCCCCATGGATGGAGGACAGAATAACCGAGCAGGCGAAAAAAATCCAATGGAGCGAGGAGAACGCCCCGATATTGGGTGAATGGCTTCACGATAATTCGTTGACTAAATCTGAATAATAATCTACACAGCTCGGTAAAACGTGCGTGTTTTCACGATTGCTGGTCTCAAAATTTATTTTTGTCCGCTATTTACAACGAACAAAATACGAATTTATTCGAATTTTTCCCTCGTTAATGTGAAAAGCTTCGTCTAGGAGAGATGCAGCTTTGACAACAATCAACATTTAAAGTAGATACAAAGCCGATCACGGCGGGGAGGGGGAGACTCCAACTCGGGGCAGCACGAAATTACTCCTCAATTGTAAAAATAATATTTAATCACCGAAATAAATTAAACGATCAAACAATAGCGATTATTTTCATTCAATCATTCTTCATGCCAATACTCACGATGTCAATACCAATGCGAGACGATTAATTTATTGTCAATAGACAAGAAGTTGCAATCAATTTCAAATCGAAGTCGAATCCCTCGACGAGTTCGACGTTGGTGAGTCTCGTGAAAGTACTGCGTAAAACGTTCACGTAAGCTGATAAGCCGATCGATGCATATTCCAAACGAAGCACTGCAGCAAAGTCGACGATGCAGCGATAATCATCAATCACTTGGATCAGCATTCTAGATCAATGGAAATAAATTTTACAAAAATAATTGTGTTTATAGAGAAATTGACATCGGGACGAAAATATGCAGTATCATCTGTGCTACCAGAGGGATCAACAGTAGATATATGCATTATCAAAGCCTGTCGAGATAACAGGTGCTTTTGATGTCATCCACTCATCCACATAATTCCTCTCCAAATGTACACAAGCATCTCCGCTTTGTAATACGAACTCCTCTCTCATCCATTCCACCATTGCATAATTATTTCGCAATTGAATTTATAGCGTGGCTCATTAGTGCACTCGTTTTTACCTTAAGGGGTCTTCTCACTTTAGACGCTAAAAAAGGCTACTTTCATGCCCTTTTTTTGGATGGGTTTATATTATAGATATTGATACAAAAGTTGTTACACTTAATAAATACACTTTCGAAATACGTAAAACAATTTTTTATGGATATTTATGTAACCCAAACAAACTTTAAACGCGTTTTTCTCGAAACAACGTTTTTCGACGGCTTGCTGATCAAATCTTCATAACTGAACCTATCCTTGTGAAATTTGAACCACATATTCTTTACAACTATAGCTATAGCGCGTATCAAGAATTTTTTTAATTTTTATATTCACTATTTTTTTGCCAAAAACAGTGGAAAGAACACGTTTTTTTTTGTTTTTTTGGAAAAATGTCCGCCTTTTTCTTATTTTTGCATATATCAAAAATTGTATGATACGCGCTATAGCCATTAACATACTGAATCTAAAACCGTTTGATTTTTTTTCGTCAGATGATCCACCTCCGAGGTTTTATCAACGGCGCAGACCTACAATTTTTAGGACATTTTTTTCAACTACCATTTTCGTCTATAAATATAGTGACTTGAATAAATACATTTAAAAAAAATGTATTTCGAAAGTGTATTTATTAAGTATAACAACTTTTATATCAATATCTATAACATGAACCTATCAAAAAATTCATGAACATATCTTTTTTTAGCGTGTAAAGTGAAAAGACGACTTAAGCCGGTTACTTCTACCGAGAGACCCGAAAAAATGGCCAAATTCCGAATTTTTTCGGGGTGAGAAAGAAACGCATTTTTTTAACACAAAGGTACAAATGTTCAGACCCTTTGAAAAAAATCACAAAAAAATGCAGAAAAACAACAAAAACATGGGCAAATGATGAAGTTTTTTTGCGACGTTTGACGGTGGACACTCTCCAGCCGAAACGCCCTATCTGAATTCTAAAAACCAAACGGGTTATTCACGTTGATAATAAATACGAGTCGTTGACGATGGTCGATGTTTTAAATAATTTTTCTTTCAACAACGTGTCGACGAATTGAACCTCGAGCATTCAAAATCTATGAAAACAGACGTAATTTTTACGTACCTTAAAATGGGGTTACTTTGAACAGGTTTTGGTAGTTTTTGTACGTAACTTTTTTTTAACATCCTAAATTCCAACTTTTTCGCTCCAATGGAACAATGCGTCCTTTAGTTATCAAATGAATAAGAAAGTCAAGCCCCATCACCTCCACCATTTATATATATATTCATATATATATATATATATATATATTTAAGGGTCAAAGTAACCTCGAGTGTGGGGTTTCTTTGACTAGACATTGAAATGCAAATTATGTGAAAGATTAAGGGTTACTTTGATATCATTTTGATAAAAAAATTAATATTTTATGCATTATACATGGAATGAGATTAAAAACAACGATTTTTTACAATCAAATTATCATCTTTTTTAAAGGAAACTTTTTGCATAAAAATATCAAGCACCTAGGGGGTTGTCTCTTAATCACGTGAGGTTTTTCAGGACACTTTTTGAACCCTCCCTCCTCCATGGTGACATGTAGTGAGGTTCTAGGTTACCCCTCCCCGCCTCCAAGATCACGTGTACGTTTTTTGTTGAGAAATGTCAGACACTAGCGATAGAGAGTACGGTATTTTATTGTGAAAGACGAAATAACATATATTGTCAGTATATTTAAGTGGCATTGTCCGCGCAGTTACACAAAACATACACGTGATATGTCACAACACTCCCCCACCCCTTTCCAGCGTGATCGATCGTGATGTTATCCAAGCCCACTCCTATTTCAGCCTCATGCGATGAATGGACGACCCCTAAGGTACTATTATAGGCACTTAATCAGTCTTATAATTATCATTGAGACCGAAATCAGCTTGAGCCACATCACAATCAACTTTAGAAACATTATAATAAGCTTGAATAACAAATTTGAGCAACAATAGAAAAACGTTGAATAGCGCACACATTTGAACCATATTTTGACGCTCTGTTAAAGTAGCCTCAACAACTGTCAAAATTACCCTTAATGACAATTTAACCTCGTTTTACGGTAACCACTGGAAAATGAAGACGGATTTAAAAAAAGTGAGATCGTCAACGACCTTTGACTGTTTCTCATCGTCTCTCCTGTAAATTTGGAAACAATCCATCAACTGGTTGAGGAATATTTCAGGAATAATTCAATGAAATTTTCAGGGCATATAGCTAAAAGGTGAGACGACCGATATAATATTTTTGAGAAATGCAATTTTTCGATCTATGTACGTAGATGTAGTCCGTTAAGGGGTTACGTGGGTTCCGAAGCCAAAAAAAGGATATTTTCTCTAGTAAAAAAAATGATATATACATTATTTTATTCAAAATGTTAAGCACATAAAAGAGCAACATTTCAATAATATTTAAAAAGAAATCATCCAAAAATTTGGGAAATTCAGACGGTGGTTTCCGGAAACCGCTAAAAAAAGTGTCCTTGTGGTGGTCAAGATAACTCATGATAGCTTTATTTGAAATTAAAAAACCAAATTTTTTCTATTAGTAGACAAGTATAGCTCGTGATTGAACAAAGGATTTTCCAAAAAATTTGAATTTGAATTTTTGGCGGAGTTGTATGCAAAATAGTTCAATTTTTGGTACAATTTACAATCCGTATAGCCTTGTAAAATTAATTATAAACGAAAAAAAACCTTCGTTCAATCACTAGTCAATGCTATTTTGTAGAAGTGTGCAAAATTTCAATAAGATCGGTGCATTGGTTTTTGAGAAATCGTGTCCACTGACTTCAAAGATAGTTTTTTGAGAAAAATGCGATATACCTGCGACGCCTCCGGCCGGTCTTTCCCAGCGGGGGGATTTTCCAAAGGCTATCTCCCCTAGGACTTTACTCCGATTGACTTAAGGCGTTACCCCCACTTGTAGCGCAAAAAAGGCCTTTTTCATGAATTTTTTTAAAGAAAACTACAAAACTTTTTTAATCGATCAATATACCACCTTAAAGAACACATCTTACAGAACTTTCAGTAATTTTTTTATTGAAAAATATTACATTGTTTAGTGGCAAATGGCCGTCAATGAAATAATGTTTTTATATACACGGTTTGCGGTGACCAACATTGCGGCGAAGTGGATCATCTGAAAAAAAAATACGGATGGATTTAGTCAAATATAAGTATAAACTAGTCTTTAATCGAAGGATTTTAAAAAATATTCATTTTTCACAAAATGGCGGACAGTCAAAGTTAATGGTTCGATTTTAACGAAAAAAAACGGCCGTTTTTTGGCTATAAAACGGTAATTTTTTTCGAAAAAAAAATCGAACGATTAAAGACTGCATTTTTATGTATTAAATAAGCCTGCAAAATTTCAAGAAGATCGGTTCATTAGTGTTCGAGTAATCTTGGTCACCGAATTCAGAAATGCCATTTTGAGAAAAACGTGTTTAAAGTTTCCATTTCAGTTTACACGAAGAAAATATTTTTTTTGTAAACCTACATAGAGTCATCTATTCCGGGCATAAAAAAACTGCACTTCAAATTGCACTTCAAAGAAATGCAATAAAAAAATCGATTTTTTTCAAAATCGCAAGTGGGGGTTACCCCTTAAAACTTTGGGAGAATATTCTAGACATATTGTACGACTAGATGAATTTTTTAAAATCGATTTTTAAAAATTTCCGAACCCACGTAACCCGTTAACGGCGGGAAATGTGAGCTCAAATTTTCTCCGTTCGTTGCTAATTACGATGAATTTCAGGGCGACATTAGTCGCGAGGCCATTAGCCATTTTCCAATCTCACAATGTCCACGTGGTATCGATCACTATGAGACTCTGGACGAAAAATATGTCAATCCTGAACTGGTCTACTTTAACTCTCCGCGTCACCTTTTTTTTTTATCAATGAGTCGCCATGTGAAGCACTTTCGTATAAACCGTAACACCCCAGCGTTATCAATTTTTTTCTAATCAATCGGGCGTTATCGGGTGAAAAAAAAACGCCAAAGCGAAATATCGAAATGTGTACGCGTGAGCTGCGCAGTTGGTATTTTATAACGAGTTGTTCAATACCACGATTTTAATAATCTCCATGTATTTTACAAATGCGCAGATAACTATCGATGCAGCGAATTATCACATTCGCCAATGTGTCATTGTCAAGACCGACGAGATACGTACACGTGGGAGAAGCAAAACAAAATTAAAATAATATTGCAAATTAGCTGTAAATTCGACGTCTATGAAAAATAAGCCGAAAAAAAGGTCGAACGGTGGCTTGCAGAGATAAGATATTAAGTACGACCTTATAAGAGTTCGATGATGCTTTATCGTTGGTTCATTCGCAGATTTGGCATCCTTCAAACAGCGTGTTCCGTGGATTGTTGTGCTTTAATTTTTCATTTTTAATTTCTCGAGGATTTCGCCGACTGTCGGACTTGAGAAACTCATCGGCACAGTCCCGCGTCAACGTAAAACGTCTAATCGGACTTGCAGTGAAAATGTCTATTCCGAAAGAACTTTGATAATTGTGCTCATTGATTTTACTTCGTGTGCTCACGAGATGCCTCCCGGACAGCATAATTCTCGAGAGTTGGCGTTTTGAAATTCGTGAAAATCAATGCGACGAAGTTTTCATCAGTGGCCAAAGTTTAATCACGGATTATTGGCTTGTTCGTGACGGAAAAAAGAGCAGGTAAAATAATATTGACAAACCGAGCGTACGTGACCAAACAAGTGAACGTAGATAAAGTACATACGAGCGGGTGATAAAGTAAACAAGTCAAGAATTAAAACAACAGGGAAAAATAACGAAGAGCAAACGTGTCCGTGTTGGTGAATTTTTTAATAATTTTTTCAACGGCAATTCAACGGCAGTTTGAATGGCAAAAATAGCACTGGTCGTTCCGATGAACAAGTTTTTTCTAAAGTTCATCTGCAACTTCCCGCCATCAAGCTTTGAGGCGTCATGAACTTTTGGATGATCGGAAAACACGGCTTTTTTGGGAATGTTTTTTTTTTATCCTGATGAAGCAATTAAAATCAGGTTTGGAGGGTTTATTTGCCATATGTGTAGGTACTCAAATCAATTTTTTATTTTCCAAAAATGTATAAAGAGAACGTGTTTCTTTGAGGCCCTCCATGGGCGGACTCATTGAAGACGCACATGAACACCTAGAACAGAAAATAATTAATTTTTGTTATCTACATGAGTTTTGCTAGCGAAGTACACACGATTATTACAAAATATTGATTTCTGCACAATTGGCATAATTTTGAAAAAAAATCGCATTTTTAATTAAAAAAACGGCTTTCAACTGTTTACAAAAATCGTAATTGTTAATAGATCGTAAAAGTAGTGTTCACATCGCCAGAAAATCTATCTAAGAAGCTACAGTTGAAATTTGAAGTCAATCGGTTAAAAACTGTAGAGGCCACGAGTCCGCCCAATTTTGATGGTTTTAAGAAAAGCGGCGTTTAAAAATTAAAAACCATTTTTATTCGGTCCATATAATTCTTTGGATGTTTATTAGGGTGATTCGTTTCAGGGTAATTTTTTTTTCTGACCCATCGTGCCCGAAAACCTTTAGTTGGTACCCAAAAACGAAGTTTCGTGAAAGGGGGGTGTTGTCAAAAAATATTTAGAGGTCGCGAATCAAAATTGAAGGTTTCCCATTTGATTAACATTGAAAAAATGTTTTTCTCATTATTAGTGTTACCATTCCGCGAATTTTGATATCGCGATATTTTCCAAGTGGGTTCTCATAGGAAATATGATACTTTACAATAAAGTTCATTCCGCCATGTCCGTAAATTCAACCGTTTCAGCGGTATCATTATTTCAAGTGAATATTGTATGAAAATATCTATTCAAACGGCTGTAACGCCTAAGCTATTAGATATATCGAAAAAAATTCAAATGAGAACTATGTAGAGAAAGTAATTTGCTACAAAAAAGTCTTATAAGCCGAGCCCATAAATTCAACTGTTTCTCAGCTATTGGTGGATGAAGTAAAATAAGAAGATTTGTTTTTGTTTTAAAAAAATCTATTTATTTTACTTCATCCACCTATAGCTGAGAAAGAGTTGAATTTTCGGGCTCGGCTTATAAGATTTTTTTGTAGAAAATTACTTTCTCTACAAAGTTCTCATCTGAATTTTTTTCGATATATCTAATAGCTTAGGCGTTACAGCCGTTTGAATAGATGTTTTGCACAGTATTCACTTGAAATAATGATGCCGCTGAAACGATTGAATTTACGGCCATGGCTCAATGAACTTTATTGTGGAGTATCATATTTCCTATGAGAACCCACTTGGAAAATATCGCGATATCACAATTCGCGGAATGGTAATACTAATAATGAGAAAAACATTTTTTTCAATGTTAATCAAATGGGAAACCTTCAATTTTGATTCGCGACCTCTAAATATTTTTTGACAACACCCCCCTTTCACGAAACTTCGTTTTTGGGTACCAACTAAAGGTTTTCGGGCACGATGGGTCAAAAAAAAAGTTGTCCTGAAACGAATCACCCTAATGTTTATACATATTAACCATATAATTTTTAAGATATTGATAAATTATTACCACATTAATAATACATCAAAATCAGACATTAATACATAAAAATCACAATTGTCTTTTTCAAAGGTACTTAAGCACGTTTTGTTAGGTCCGTAAAAGCCACGATGAAAATTGAAAACAGTCCGTTAACATTTATTTGCACAAACACCGATCGGTTCGTGTCCCGCTCAGGAGGAAAAATTCATTTTTATTTTTTATCAGCAAGTTCGTGACAATCGTAAGGTTCCAATGTAAAATTCTACGATTTTAGTAGATTAGATTCAGATGATATTAAACCAAATTTATTGTAGGTAAATATTTAAAAAAAAACAAATCCCATGAAATACTCTTGGTCTGAAACGTTTGTCTTGTTAAATAAGAAAAGAAGCTATGTTTTTTTATATGTGCAGTCGAACGAGCTATCGACGATTCACAAAATTGTCCATAATGTTAAGTCAATATTGCTTCACAGCAGCAGCTGTCATGTAATTTCACCGTGAAAAATGTATTTCTCTACCGCGCAATATCCTGACGATAATGCCCAAAATGTCTTATCGCGATAAAATAATCGATATCGATCTTTTCAATTTCAATTTCACGGAATTATTACACAAAGAAGCCGAACAATGGAATTTCGAAGCGATAATTCGATCTAAGAATTTCCTATAGAGGTATGAGCAAGCAAAGAATTCTGTCACGTCGGACGTTGCAGTGGTAGTGTGAAAGCTTTGATACGGTCCACAAACAATCCGTATTGGTGACATCGATATCCCTGATATATGTGTATATATATATATGTGTGTGTGTATATATATATATATATATATATATATATATATATATTTCTATTTGCTTTGTCTCCTATCTCAAGTAGTGACTTTTTTCTGTAATGAAGCCCTCGCTTTATGATTTACAGATTCGAAAAGTTTCGAAACAGTTGCTATCGTTTCTCCGGCAGAATGAGTTCCTTATGGGGCTCGATTCTCGTGCTGACGGTCTTGACGGTTTTGGCATTTTCTTCCGTTGAAGGAAATGTCCAACAGGACACAAATAATGGCTCAAAAAATACGGAAGAGTCGAAGGGAGAAATTGATTACCGTCTACCAACATCGATTATACCCAAATCATACGAAATTATGTTGAACGTGCCGTACAAAGAAAAATTCACCGTTTTCGACGGTTCAGTTGTTATTCAAGCGTTTGTTCAAACGCGGACCAACGAGGTGGTATTTCACGTGGGGAAAATTAAAATAATAACCGCCAAAGTCAGTTTGCCGCAAAGAATACCGATGAGCACGAACAAAACGTCCTACGATCCCGCGACCGAAAAATATACAATCACATTATCGTCGGAGCTTTCGGCGAATCAAGATATAATGATCGGGATCAAATTCAAAGGAGCCTTGAGGGACGATATGATCGGATTTTATCGAAGTTCCTACATCGATAAGAAAGGTGACACTAGGTATGTCTCGGAATAATTTTGGGATCATTGAACACTCCTGAGTTATTGAAGAATTCAAGAAGGAAAGAAAGATTTGATTTGCAGATGGCTGGCCGCCACTCAGTTTCAATCCATCCACGCGAGACACGTTTTTCCTTGCTTCGACGAACCAAGCTTCAAAGCGCGTTTCACGCTTCGGATTCGAAGGCCAAAGGAACTTCAATGTATAAGCAACATGCGGCTCGTGAACTCGACGGAAACTTCGTAAGTTACTCATCCCCGAGTAGAAATCCTGCTCCGACTACAAAAAACACCGGATCAGGCATCCTGATTTTTTTTCATACCTTGATCAGGTTTTTTATCAAGCCGTGATCATTTTTGTGACGCTTGCCCTGATTTCCGTCTGATCAGGGTAAAACGTCAAGGCCTGATCAGGGTGAAAAGTGAAGGCCTGACGTACAGTCCGAAAAAAGAAGGCCGCCGTTGCTTCGGAAACCACCATCTCATCACATTCTTCATTGCACTGTCAAAAAAATATTTAATTTAAATAGGATCTATTCGAATCAAATAGGTTTTTTACTACGATCCTATTTGTTTCAAATATATTTTTTAGAATATTCAATAGAATATTTCATACATCCAAAATAAATTGAATTACTTAATTTAGAGTTCTACCACAATGATTTTGTATCATAATCCGTCATTCCCTGGCCTTCTGAATGAATTTTTACGAAGAAAATTTTCTGCATCCACATGGGATGCATCTGCACCCCAGAACCTACCTACATGTAGCTACGCACGCTGCGGCTATGCTACCGAGTGTTTGTAGCATTTCGGTGGCATAAGAGACCACATCAATTCCTTTAATTATTTGTTGTATCACATAAACTATATCAATTAGTTAATATCATTGTGATAATTGGAGAGTTTTATCGAATATCATGCTGTAGATTTTTAAAACATAACCTATATATATATAACTCCTCTCTCTCCGCTCCTCTCTATCCCCCTCCCCTTCGACGTGTGTATTGCAATCAAGACGGACCATTAATTCAATCAAACAGAAAAACGTTTGTCTCTACGAAAATTCTATTCAATTTAAATATTAAAAAGTAAAATAGATAAATTTAGTGGATTCAACTAAATTGTTTTTTGAACAGAGGAAATCGAATAACAGATTTATTAGGAATAAATGAAATATTAGGAATAATAAAAAATGTTAGCATAGGGTGGACAATATGTCTCGACGTTTTGACGACGCGCTAATATATATAGTTCGTCTGGTGTTTGATAAGAGGTGAGCCGTGTAAAAGGCGCCAAACTGCATGAAGGTCCAGTTACTTGATGATTGCTTGAAGCTAGCCAGATCAGGCGAATTGAATCAAGCCGTAAATCCAGTTACTCGAGCATCGCCTGAGGCTAGATGGATCAGGCAACTGGAGGAAACAGTACATCCAGTTGCCTGACTATCACCTGACACCAGCCGGATCAGGCAAATTGCGGCATACCTTGACCCTTTGCGGCATAGTGTTACACCTAATTCAATTCAGATTGTGACGATTCAAAAGTGTTTTTTGATTATGTATGGCGATTGTAAATCCATTTGAAGGTTCCTAGGACTTCAATAACTACTAAAACATACCTATTAGATTTTTATTTTCCACGTAGCGGGTGTCTTCAATAACGAAAGTGCAAAAAAAACTTTTTACATCATAAATCCGATTAAGACTAATCTAGCGGGTGAACCACAACCAAAAAATAGGTAAAAATTCGGTTTTTGATCCACTGAATACGAATCCGAAGTCTAAACCGTCACGTTGAAAATGGCGGATCCAATATGACGGCTGTAAATGGCAAAAACTATAGGATTTTTTCCAAATTTGATGATTTTTTTTTGGGAGCTCATTTTATGTAACAGCGATCCCGAAAACCCCCGAGTACCAACATTCGCTGTCATCAAACGACGTTTTACATTTATGGTCCGCCATATTGGATCCGCCATCTTTAATTCCTGAATTTTGAGTGCAGATTCGTAATCAGGGACCCCGAAAACCCCCGAGTACAAAATTTCAAGCCAATTGCACGTAAAGATAAATGTATGCTTCAAAGGGTTAAAGGCCACCCTACTAGAACGTGATCAGACCCGGATCAAAGATCAGGCCAGCCTGACAATATTTCTACTTGGGTCCGATTTGCGACTTATAGACCGAGAAAAGACTTGTTGTTTATCATCTGATTTTTACTGGAATCTTGTTTGATCTACTGCAAGATACAGTTCAAGTGCCTTCAACAATTCCTGCACAAACGTTTTGAATGGGTGAAATAATTGGATCCAAAGTGGAACGTAAAAGTATTTTTCCAGCTCCTGTTTATGCAAAAATCAAACTGTCGATTTTGCAGTGGCAACCTCGTGTGGGATACGTTCGGCGAGACGGTGGTCATGTCCACTTATCTCGTGGCGTTCGTCATTTCCGACTTTGCACATTTGGATAACAAGGAGGGAAACTTTACCGTTTGGGCGCGACCTGACGCGATCAACGAGGCCCGTTATGCTCTCGAGGTTGGGCCCCGTGCACTTCGCTATCTCTCAAACCTCTTCGGCATGCCCTATCAACTCGATAAAATGGATATGGTGGCTGTACCAGATTTTGCAGCAGGTGCAATGGAAAATTGGGGCATCATCACGTATCGCGAAGCACGAATGCTGTACGACGAGAAAATCTCGTCCGTTTGGTCACAACAGAAAATCGCTTCGGTCATTGTCCACGAATCGGTTCATATGTGGTTCGGAAATTTGGTGACTCCTGACTGGTGGGGCTGTCTTTGGCTGAGCGAAGGTTTCGCTAGGTATTACGAGTATATGGCAACAGGAAAGGTAAGTTCAACGTCGAGACTCTTGTCTTCCAATATCTTTGATTGCCAAATGGACAAACATATTTTTGAAATAGACTTTTGGTAAATACGTCTTGAAGGCAGAGTTGATCATTTTGCACACTCCTGCCGAAATTCGTCACTCGAATTTATTATTTATTTTGACCTAGTATCATTTTTGATAAACAGCTCGAACCTAGCTGGAAGATGGAGCAGCAATTTGTCGTTGACGAATTACAAACGGTGTATGGAGTAGATGCGCTGGATTCTGCAAATTCAATGACAAGAATTGTTTCAAATGCGGAGGGAATAGGAACATCCGGAGACACGATAACTTATGCGAAAGCTGCCAGTGTGATACGAATGATGGAGCTCAGTTTCGGTTCCGAAGTCTTCAGCCTAGCTCTGCACGAGTATCTTAATACAAAGTAGGATGATCACAAACATTTTTCCTCAATCGAACACCTTTGAGAATTCGCAGGGAAACAATGTGAAAATGAAAACAAGACTTTTGCCAAACAACAACACGAAGATTAATCTGCTCATCTTTCGTGTCAACCGAAATCTCGGATTTGCATTGATTTACGATGGCGTTATATGAAAAAACGTATAATCAACATTGATTTAAAAAAAATGTATTGTGGTGTTGGTACAGTAGTGCTGAATATTGAAATCGGAAAAAGTTAGAAGGCTAGTTTTTTGACAGGTGATTTGGTAGGTACCGCGGGTATTAAATCCAAGTTTGCCTCAAAATCGGGGTGTGGCTTTTTTTTAGGGGATGAAAGGGGATGGGGGTGGATTAATGCCAATCTATAACCCCCACGAGGTCGGCGCCGGGAAACAAAATGTTCAGAAAAATACAGGCTTTATTTTTGTCCGCAGCGCCGAAGTCGTGGAAGTTCATTACGGGGGTGAAAATGTGGGGTGAAATTTTGAAAAATCAGTTTTCATTCGATAACTCTTTAGGAAAAATTCATACAACTTTTGTTCAAATGGGAACGTTGTAGCCCTTGAAAAGACACGTCGATCGAGTATTTGATCATCCCTCTCCAATAATATCTTCACCCCGAAAATAATTGTTGAAGTGTAGAAAAAAATTGTTTATTGAATAACTAAAAAACAATCGTTTTTTCGGGGAGGGTTTAAATGTACGAAATGTAGAAAATAATTTTCTCTATATTTTCGTTCCTATGGACCACCCTTGAATTTTGCTTTTTCGAACCTCTCTCAGGGGTTGAAAATTCAAAATGAAATTCTGGGAAAAGTATTGACTAAAAATAAAGAGATACGACTTTGGCGCTGTGGAATAAATGTAGCTGAGGGTTCATGCTACAAATTCTTCCACGGCGGTCAAAAGTTTCCCCAGAATTTCATTTTGAATTTTCAACCCCCGAGAGGGGTTGGAAAATTCAAATTCAAGGATGGTCCACAGAAACGAAAATACAGAGAAAATTATTCTTTGCATTTCGTACCTTTGACCCATTCCCGAAAAATCGATTGTTTTTTAGTTATTCACAAAGAATTTTTTTGCTATTTTAACAATTTTTTTGCGGGTGAAGATATTATCGGAGAGTGATGATCAAATACTCTATCAACGCGTCTTTTCAAGGGCTACAACGTTCCCATTTGAACAAAAAGTATACGAATTTTTTCTAAAGAGTTATTAAATTTAAACGGATTTTTTAAAATCTAACCCCACTTTTTCACCCCCCAAAATGAACTTTCACGACTTCGGCGCCGTGGACAAAACTAAAGCCCGGATTTTTCTGCACATTTTGTCTCACGGCGCCGACCTCGTAGGGGTTGCAGTTTCGCATTAATCCACTCCCATCCCCTTTCATCCCCAAAAAAAAACCTATACCTCGATTTTTAGGCAAACTTGGATTTAGCACCCGCAGCACCAGCAAAATCACCTGCCAAAAAACTAGCCTTCCTCTAATTTTTCCCGATCACGGGGTTTTTCACCAACAGCACGACTACAATGTACCGTATTCGTATATTGAATTCCGTCAGTTAGGTCCATCGATTACTTCGATTTCACAATTTTTTTCCCAATCAATTAGTGTCTGATTGTCAACCTTAATTTGTCCCAATCAGAAAATACATGTCCGCGCGTCCGGAGGATTTATGGTCGGCTTTGCAGCACCAGGCTGATGGGAAAAATCTTCCATTGAAAGCTTCCATCGAGACGGTCATGAATACGTGGACGAAACAAGCCGGATTTCCCGTTTTGTCGGTGAACATCACAAATGGAACCGCATTACTGAATCAAGATCGATTTTTCCTGCGAAATCCAAATTCCTCACCGATCAACCTCATTTGGTGGATACCGCTCACCTGGACAAGTGGACGGGAACGGGATTTCGATTCGACAAGTCCAAGAGTTTGGCTTGGATCAAAAACTGCCGCCATCGATCTATCGAGCGACGGAGACTATGTTGACGATTGGGTCATTTTCAATGTTCAAGAAGCTGGATACTATCGAGTCAACTATGACAAAGTCTCCTGGGAACGGATAATAGGCGTTTTGATGAGCGAACGCTTCGAGGATATTCATGAAATCAATCGCGCAGCCATTGTCGACGATTTGTTGAATCTCGCAAGAGCGGGTCTGCTGGATTACGACACCGCGTTAACGGGATTGAATTACATCAAACGGGAAACGAATTATCTTCCATTCAAAGCAGCATTCGCGGGTCTTGAATATCTGCACAAACGTTTCGCCGGGCAACCGAATTACGGCTACATCAAGGTTAGAATATCACCACATCGCGCACTTTTCCACCATTCCAGTAATCAAAAAATCTTCTACCAAGCTATCTTTACTTTCGAATTTGCCATAACTAAAACTACCGTTCCAGCATCACTCGCTGTCCATTATAACGAATATCTACGATGATTTGGGCTATGACGATCGTCCCAATGATGACAGGCTTACCATTTTGTTGCGACAAAAAGTCAACAGTTGGGCCTGCAAGCTCGATCACGAGAGATGCATAGAAAAATCACTTTTCTACTTCGACGAGTGGAGGAACAAATCAAAACCGTAAGTTTAGGAGATGAATGCGTACAAACTAACTGTTCAGTATTTAATTAAAAAATTATGGAACGTCAAACTTTGGATCTTCCAGCATAGCCAAAAATCAAAGAGAGGCAGCCTATTGCTCTGCTATACGATATGGAAGTTCGGAAGATTGGGATTTCTTGTGGGACCAATTTCTCAAGTCGAACAGTGCCACGGAACAAATGGTGATCTTGGGAGCTCTAGCGTGCAGCCGAAATACCACAATCCTGGAAAGGTATGTGATTGGAATAGCTTAACGCGGTCCTCTAGTTTCTCGGCTGTTTTTTTACGGCTTTTTCAATAATTTTTTACGGGCAAAGCATCGAAATAATCAATCTCATTGTTTTTGCATAATCTTTATTAACATTTAAATAAGCTTTACAAATTTTTTGAAGTCAAAATATATAATAGAATAAACGTTATAGTGGCCGACAGGAAGACATCAAGTAAAAGAGGTGCTTGACGGTGACCAAGATTGCGGCTGTTCTGCTTATCTGAAATCAAAAAATCAAACGGCATTTTAATCTTCATATTTAAGACTAGCGATTGAACTAGAGTGAATTCTAAATTACAAAAATTGACTTTTTTATACACTTTTGAAAATTACATTCTATGTTTTACTCATTTTTTCTTAAGTTTTTCGCTCGTACAAAAAAACTATCGAAGCAATCATGATAATCCTAGTTCAATCGCTGGCTTATAACATATTGAAGATGCTGTATAAATTTGAACAAGATCGGTGCAGTAGTTTCTGAAATATCGTGGTCACCGTTTCGAAAAATGGTGTTTCGAGAAAAACGCGTTTGAAAGTATACCTGCTCCGTATACCTGCTCCGTATGCCTGCTCCGTATGCCTGCTCCGTTCCAGGGCCGTAACTTGTGAACCACTTCGAATATCGAAAAATCCTTTGGCACACATTTTCTACACATGTTGTAGATGTGATTTATGAAAAAAAAAAAATCGATTTTTTCGACCCGAGAAACTAGAGGGCCACCTTAAGGCCTTATATACGCGATTTCGCCAATTTTCGAAGGTACTTTTCTAGACGCGGTTAAAGAAATGACGCATAAATTGGCAACATTTTTTTTACAGAGCATTTATGCACATGGTTAAGTATATGTAGAAAAAAAAATCAGAAATATTAACATATGGCGGAGATATAACATAATAAAGCAATGTATTTTTTTGCGCGCGCGTTGACGGTGAAAGTTCTCGGCAACGATGTGGGTGTCTGAAAAAAAATGAACATATTTATAATTGCATAATGAATGTATCTTCAGTTTGAACCAACAATATTATATAAAAAAAAATTATTATAATAAAAATTCGAAACTTAACATTTTTTTACTCAATTTTCTGTCGGCATTTTATTTTTTATATTTTTTTGTGCCATTGAAATTCTTGTTTCTGTGCTTCACACGATAGGTGATGATACTAAGAATATGTTGTAAAAATTTCAAAGCGATCTGAACCTTCGTTCAAGAGTTAGAACTTTCACAAGGTTCAAAAAAGTGAATCGTGGAAAAACGGCTTTGAAGATGGCGGTCGGGCGCGCCGCGCGGTATCTATTGTAAATGCAATCTTACCTTATTTTTGAAATTTTTCAATTCTGCAAAGCTTAAAATATTCCTAACCGTTCAGGCTAATGGAATCAAAAATGAAAAAAAATGAACAATTTTGATTTTTTTTTGCGTATATAAGGCCTTAAGGGGGAAGGAACACCTCTAGTCTTCAGTATGAAGGCGTAGATATATATTTTTTAATCACTAACACGAAGGGTAGTTATCAATTCAAGTTGAATCAAGGGTGAATATGTCTTTGTGAGGGCAAAATCAAGGGTCATTTTTGACAATTTATCGAAGAAAAACAAAACAGTATTTTTCAATTCGGTTTTTTATACACGTTAGTACAAGTCTCAAAGTAAAAGAATTTGTTTTCTAATTATTTTGAAACAAAATGGTGGCGCAGTAGTCGATGAAAGAAAATTCCTTTTTTTTCATAGTCCTCTACGGGCGCATTCGCACAGGTCATATAATTTTCAAGCTAGAACAAAAAACGAAAAATGTTTTGAAAGTAGATATAAAAAATTAGTCCAGTACGTAGGGGTTTTTCAAAATATTGATTAAAAAAATGGCGTTAATATGAAAAAAAAGAAGAAAACAAATTGGTAAAAAAATCGGTCGAATATCGATCTTAAAATTTTTTAATTTGAACTTATCGAAAAAATCTTAGGTACTGGACTAGAAAATATTGTCAAGAAGTTACAGTTAAAATTTTAATCCAATCGATTGAAAACTCGAGGCGCTAAGCATACGCCCGTGTCTAAAACCCTAGTTTCGAGAAAAAAGCGTTTAAAGTTTTAAGTAATTTAAAATCATGGAAATTCCGTGTTTACCTTTAATCGGCGATGTCTACATCCACTCATCAAAGCTTTTCAATGTCATTTTTGGATAGTTAAAGGGACTTTTTAAGCCAATAAAAAAATGCTAAAAAATGTACACAGGTATATTCCGCTATAAATTCCATCAGGTTTATTCATTTACAGAATAACATGACATCTTTAATTTCTTTCACAGCTACTTGCTGAAAGCGATCACGCATTTCCAGGACAGCCGAATCCGCAAACAGGACAGCACCACAGTATTCAATGCCGTTTATTCATCCAGTGTCTCCAGTGCTGAATACATCTTACAATTCGTTCGAAAACATTTTCCCACCATGAAAGCGTAGTAAGCATTAAAAAAACTATGATTGCTCAGAAGCATAATCAGAGCTTAAAAAACGACTCATCAGATACAAAAAAACTGCAGACCACCTTTTCAATAATTATGAAAAAATCAAAATGATATTCACCATCGCACCAAATGGACCAACAGATCCAATTTGTTTAGTTTCTATTTTTATCCAATTGTCACGACTTTTATTGATTCAGCGCATTGTTCGCTGTTGGCCACTTCGCTGCCTCATCAATGCACGCTGCACTTTATGATTCCTGCACTATTCTTTTACCGATGAAATTTTGATGATTGTCAAAATTTCAGTGACGGCGGTTACGGAATCGTCGGCACCGTATTGACCGGAGCTTCGCGGTATTTTTCCACCAAAGAATTAGTCGCCGAATTTGAAGAGCTCGTGAACGATTATGCGGTGGAATTCACGACTATCTTGAAGTCATTGAGAGAGGCTCTGAATTTGGTAAAATACGAGCTAGAGTGGTACGAGGAGAACGAGCCTGATATAATGAAGTGGATGAGGAAAAATAACAAAAACGTCGTTGATACCAGCAATACAACCGATTATCGATTACCGACGAGTATTTTGCCCGAGAATTACGAAATCAAAGTTACACCCTACATCGAGGAAGGGAAGTTCACGTTCGACGGTAGCGTGAAGATAACCGCGAGGGTGGTCGAGTATACGACGAAAATCGTTCTCCACGCTGACGAAATCACTTTGCATTCAGCGATTGTGCGAGCCGACGAAAAGATTCTTGATATAAAGAGCTTTCGTCGAGACCCGAAGTATCATTTTTGGACTTTAGATGTCGCGGGCGGACTGACTGCTGGCACAAACCTTTTGATTGAGATTGACTACGTGGGACAATTAAACACTGCGATGCGCGGCTTTTACAGAAGCTCGTACGTCGATGGTTCTGGCACGACAAGGTAAATCGATTGCTCGTTAAGGCAATTAATGTAAAAGAATTTTTTTTAATTTATAAATTTATAAAATGAAATGAATTTTCTATTCACCCATTCCTATCTATCCAATTCCATCATTTCATGAAATTCCTTTACTAGAGGAATTTCATGAAATGATGATAAACATTTAATTGCGAGCTCACCACCAAGGGGAATTTTTCCATCTGTTTCTAAATATCGTTCGCAGGATCGAAAAATTGTCGATTTATCGCGCGGGACTTTAGTTTTTTTTTTTCAACGTAGACATGTTTTCTGGAGCAAATATTCATAAATTGAGCAGAACTGAATTATCAAAGACATATGATGAGATGAAAAATGTATTCGATCTGTAATAAAAGAAGGCAAAAGGGGTCTTCTCAGTTTAAACGCTAAAAAAAGGCTAGGTTCATGCATTTTTTTGATAGATTTATATTAAAGATATTGACATAAAAGTTGTTACATTTAATAAATACACTTTCGAAATACATTTCTAAAAAATTATTTATTTAAGTCACTAATTATAGACAAAAATGGTAGTTGAAAAAATTTCCTAAAAAAATTGTAGGTCTGGGCTGTTGATGAAATCTCGGAGATGGATCATCCGAAACAAAAAAATCAAACGGTTTTAGATTCAGTATGTTAATGGCTATAACGCATATCATACGATATTTTATATATGCGAAAATAACAAAATGGCGGACATTTTTCGAAAAAATAAAAAAAACGTGTTCTTTTTCACCGATTTTGGCAACAAAAATGGTAAATATAATTTTTTTAAATCCTTGATATACGCTACACCTATAGTTGTAAAGAATATGTGGTTAAAATTTCAAAAGGATCGGTCCGGTAGTTTCGAAGGTTTTATCACCAAGCCGTAAAAAAACGTTGTTTCGAGAAAAACGCGTTTAAAGTTTCTGTGGGTTACATAAATACATTAAAAAAAAACTGTTTATATGTATTTCGAAAGTGTATTTATTAAGTGTAACAACTTCTATATCAATATGTATAATATGAACTTATCAAAACAATTCATGAAAATAGCCTTGTTCAGCGTCTAAAATGAAAAGTCCCTTTAAATACGTCGCAAGTCAAACGCTGATTTTGCTCGATTTTTTTTTCTTCCAGGTGGTTGGCGGCTACTCATTTGGAGCCAGTTGGTGCACGGAGAATGTTTCCCTGTTTCGATGAACCAGCGCTCAAAGCGACTTTTATCCTGAGCGTCAAGAGACCCGCGAATTATACCGCGATCAGCAATACTCCCTTGGATACTTCAGTGCCCGATGGGTATGTTATTTATTTAATTCAACCAACAATTGCAAGCTGCTCGACTGTAAATTTTTTTTTAAATATCGGATCAAAAGGTGGCTGTGAGATAAAAGAGACGATTAAAACTCATGAGGTCATCATTGAATATTTTTTCGAAATCTATGACTTCATACCTCGGGCAATTCAATTCGACATCTCTCATTTTCTGCGTCGAAAGTGAAATGAGGCCGAAGATTTTTTTCCCCGACACAGATGCATTTCTGATTTTTCCAGCAACGGACGAGTCTTGGACACTTTCCAAAAAACTCCAACAATGTCCACGTATCTCGTGGCAGTCCTAGTTTCCGACTTTGAAAGTCTCGTCGACCAAGAGAACCATTGTGCCGTCTGGGCAAGACCAAACGCCGTGGACCAAGGCGAATACGCTCTGAGCGTGATGGCGCCGCTGCTGAGATTTTACGAAAAAGCCCTTGGGCATCCCTATCAACTGGCGAAACTGGATATGGTCGCGCTGCCGGATTTCGCATCAGGTGCTATGGAGAATTGGGGCCTACTCACCTACAGGGAGAACAATATGCTGTACGATCCGAAACA
Organism: Ophion slaviceki; assembly: GCA_944452715.1. Taxonomy (NCBI): domain Eukaryota; kingdom Metazoa; phylum Arthropoda; class Insecta; order Hymenoptera; family Ichneumonidae; genus Ophion; species Ophion slaviceki. The sequence continues at coordinate 16,427,615 of OX101786.1, read as the reverse complement.
CTCGCCGATAACGTCAAAGCAGGCGATAGCCAATGTTATTTCACACGAGATATCGCATCAGTGGTTTGGTGATCAAGTCAGCCCACGCTGGTGGAAGTACCTGTGGCTCAGCGAAGGCTTTGCGCGATACTTCCAGTATCACGGAACCGCCAATGTAAGGGATCATTCGCTTTATTAGAAATTGTTATCTTCTGAGACCTCATTTGTCAATGAGGTTTGATGATTTTCGATGAAATCATTTCCATGTAATGCACTTTGAAATCGACGCAATCAAAATACAGATAATTCGCGTGCTTTCGTCAAGTCGCAAACAAGTATTAATTCTCAAATATGGTCGTCAACGACTTTATTGTTAAACAGACCAATTTGTTCCATGCGAATTGTTCAAGGACAGGAAAGCTACTCAGAAGATGTATTCACATGCTAGTTACTTAATTGTATTTATTTCTAAGAGTACGTACTTTTTAAGGATTCAATGATAATGAGACTTGTCACAGGTGGAAACCGAATGGGGACTCGAGTCGCAGTTTGTCATTGAGCAGCTCCAAACAGCTTTCGAAAGCGATGCTCGAGCGTCCACTCATCCAATGACCCATGACGTGTACAGCCCTGCGGAAATAAGTGCAATATTCGACAGCATCTCGTACGCGAAAGCTGCAAGTGTCCTGCGAATGGTTGAAAAAACTGTTGGCACTGATTTGTTTTACGGAGCCCTGTATGACTACCTCGAAGCACGGTCAGTATGATAAAATATAATCGAATAATTATTAAATGATTAACTATTGATGATCTAATTTAATGCAACGAATTAACTTTTAACGAATTTCAATAAACGAATTGATTTACATTTTAATGAATTTTAATGGATGAATTGAATTGATTCGCAATGAATTTGAATGAATGGATCAATGTAATTAAGTGAATTTAATTTGATTTCCTTAATTAATTGAAGTTTCATCGAATTCTGATTAAACGATTATGATTCGTCATTAGATAATGAAAAATTCTTCATGTTAAATATTGTTAATTTTAGGTATTCGAACAATACTGTTGCCTAATAAGCAACAAATACATTCGCAAACCTTATTCTAAGCGATTTAATTTTGATTTAATATAAAAATCTTGTGCGTACGTTCTTTACTCGTATATCAGCCATTTTTTTTGTCACCTTTCGATTAGCCCGCCATTCTTTTAAATTTAGTTCATAATATAAATTCTAATATTGTTTATTAATATTTGTGTTACAAAATTACATTATGTAGAAAAAATAAGGATGCAATATCCGACCATCTGATCGAGGCCTTCCAAGCTAAAATGAATTCAAATGGCCCGACGCTCGAAACAACGATGAAAACTATAATGGACACATGGATCACGCAAGCCGGGTACCCCGTCGTAAATGTGACAATAACTGGAACTGTGGCATCGCTGTCCCAAAAGAGATTTTATCTGAAAAATTACGAGGAAACAACGAGCGAAAGTATATGGTGGATTCCTGTAACTTGGGCTTCGCAGTCTCGACCTGACTTCTCAAGAACAACGCCGAAGTATTGGATGAGTAAAAAAAATGCCGAGATAAAGTTGGACGCCGCCGATGAATGGGTCATTCTTAATGTTCAGGAGTCTGGTATGGACATTTTTAACCACATCATATCTGGATAATAAAAAAATAATGCGATCGATTGATTTCGTACTTTATACTTTACTATCCAAATTATTTTGGAAAACACATATTATTCCAGGATACTATCGCGTTAATTACGATTCTGAGTCTTGGGAACGGATCATCAATGTTCTGAAAGGCAATAACTACGACGTCATTCATGAAGTCAATCGGGCTTCTCTCATTGACGATCTCCTGGCTCTCGGACAAGCCGGACTCGTGGACTACGCAGTGACTTTGTCAGCAACGCAATACCTGATCAACGAAACAAATTACATACCGTGGCGCGCAGCCTTTAATGGTCTCGCATATTTCAACCGGCGATTCAACGGAAGAGAAATCTTCGAATCGCACAAGGTATGGGAACATCGATTTCTGTTTTTCTCAACTTATCAATTTATTGGGTATTTCTTCAATCCACTTCTCAGAAGCATATTCTGCATATCCTAAACCCTATCTACGAAAAACTTGGTTTTGACGAAACTTCGACGGAATCCCATTACGATAAACTCTTGAGGAGATACGTAGTCAACTGGGCCTGCAACCTCAACGTGGAAAGTTGCATTGATTCGTCGCTCACACTCTTTGCTGCATGGAAAAACAATTCTGCTCCGTAAGACACAGCTAGTTATTGTCTTCCAAAGAAATTTTCAAAACTTGCTGTTTTGTTATGTCCGTCCGTCTGTTGCAGCAGCACCTACTCTTTAGGCCCTTCGGTTAAAAAATCTAGAATAATTCACAAAAATATAATGAAGCGAGTACGAGTAAAATTATTACTATTACCGTACAATGGTTATCCACTTGAATAATATTTCGGAGAAGAAAACTAATCATTATTTTACCCGAGTCGAAATTTTCGAGCCGCGTTCAACCCACAAAATGAAGGCGAGCAGAAATCGGCGTGAGCGGGTTATTGGGTATCTAAAGGAGGGTACAATGTTTGAAAGTACCATGCGTTAGAGCCTCCGATGAACCTCCGGCATGGCAGAAAGTAGACTTTTTGACTCAAAGGAGGTCAGGGAGGGTCACAATTGAACCTACGGAACCTCAGGTGGGCCTACTTCGAGCGCTCCCGCAGAACCTACTGCCCCCCCCCCTTTCGGCCTACTGTACACGGCTAAACAAAAAAATTAATTTATATAGAATCTATTTAAATAAAATAGTTTTTTTTCCTTGTCTCCCAGCCTACTACGATCATATTTCTTTCAAATATATTTATATATGTTAATAAAGATGAGATTCAAATTAATCTTCATTTGCTTACAATGTACACTGTAAAGCTTAGTGTACTATATGCAAAAAATATTTCATAAATCGAAAATAAAATGAACGCATTATTTGAGAGCTTTACTACAAGGATTTTTCATCGTAATTCGTCATTCCCTGGCCTTTGGAAATGATTTTTTTCGAAGAAAATATTTGCCCTATATGCGATTTGAACCTAGTCCTACCTACTCATAACTACGCGCCGCTGCCCCTATGCTACCGAGTGCTTATAACATTTTGGTCGCTGACATGGCATAAGAGACCAAATGAATACCTCCAACTATTTGTTGTATCACATAAGCTATAGATTTTTCAAACACACAGACACACACACACACACACACGCGCGCGCGCGCGCGCGTGTGTGTGTGTGTGTGTGTGTATGTATATGTTTATTTATAGAAAATCAATCTATTTAATATCGTCCAATAACTACATATTTTATTTGATTCTAATAAATCTGTGATTCGGTTTCATCAGTTTAACATTTTCATCTGTTCAAAAAAACAATTTAGTCAAGTTCACTGAATGGATCTAGTTATTTTTTTTAAATTTACCTTAAATAAAATATTTGTAGAGTTAAGCATTTTTCTATTTGATTGAACTAATGGTCCATCTTTATTGTAACACTCATATCAAAGGGGCGGGGGTAGTGAAGGTGGAGAGAGAGGAATTTTATCTATATATATATATATATATATATATAAAATAGGCGGGGGGTAGTGAATTCCTCTCTCTCCACCTTCACTACCCCCCGCCCCCTTGATATGAGTGTTGCAATAAAGATGGACCATTAGTTCAATCAAATAGAAAAATGCTTAACTCTACAAATATTCTATTTAAGGTAAATTAAAAAAAAATAACTAGATCCATTCAGTGAACTTGACTAAATTGTTTTTTTGAACAGATGAAAATGTTAAACTGATGAAGCCGAATCACAGATTTATTAGGATCAAATAAAATATGCAGTTATTGGACGGTATTAAATAGATTGATTTTCTATAAATAAACATTTTTTAAATCAATCATTTTAATAATGGAATGCAATAGGAAAAATTTGGTTCTATGAAAAATCTAGTTAATACAAATTTTAAAAAAATCAAATAGACGCGGTTAGTTAATATCATAATATTTAGCGGGAAAAAATAAAAATATGCTTCATACATACACGTGGAAATATTTTTTAAATTTTCGACGTGCTAAAAATGAAAACAAGGAAAAATCAAACATCTTATTTGAAATCGACGGTAATCGGCCGTCGCCATTTATCAACTCATTATTGAATAAACAAAAAAAAACAAAACGAACAAAAACAAAAAGAAAAAATCGAATGAGGTTGAATTCTAAACCGACAATTTCAATCTTTCAGAACATGAAATAGACTATAATTAACACCCTATCGTTCCATATAGAAATCAACATTATATGTTATTTAGATATACACTGCCAGCTAAAAGTTTTCGGACACTCCACATAATCGCAAACCTTTTGAGCGCTGGATAATTGCCAAATAATGTTAGAGTAATATAATTCATTTCATTTATTATTTCACGAAGATACTATAAAGATCTATATGATTAAGTAATTTCACAGAGCTTTATAGTATCTTCGTAAAATAATAATTATTCTACCATAAGTTTGCAATGATCCAAAGTGATATTAAGTTTTGCAGTTATCTGAAGTGTCCGAATACTTTTGACTGGTAGTGTATATTCGAATATATTAACGCAACCACATATTTCGAGTATTATATATATATATATATATATATATATAAGTATTATATAATATATACCGTCGCTTAAATGTTTGGATACACCAGTCGATATTTCTTGCTGCACTAAAAGTCATATAGCTTCGTAAAAAAAGATAACCAAATTTACCGAACGGCGTTTTGACGGGAATAAATTCAGCTGTATGTTGCTTTACTGAAATATTTTTTTATCATTTTCTTTTCGACCCGGTACGCACTTTTATACGTGACTGATTTTCGGCTTTTTTTCGACCATCAAGAATTGAACGCATGACTTATGGAAAAAAATTGTTACGTTTATCCATGATGAACTTAAACGGGGTAGCAGGAACTTCATTTGCGTTTTTTATAAAGTTTTGTACGATTTTTTTCGCAATGTTATTTCATTTTTTGCTAAAAAGACTAATTCTAGATAATGCAATGTAACTCAAGAACTAGAGGGCTTAAGAAGAAATGTCAAGAACGAAAAACGTCGCGTATGCTTATACTGGATAGACTGGCATTTTTTAAAGAATTTTCCTGTGAGATTTTTTCTCACGGGAAAATGCCTATTAATCCGATAGAATTGGAGTAAGACTGTATACACAAGCATTCTTTTATCAATTGCCTATAAAATAATAATAAATCGATATTGAGCAAATTTGATTGTTTTCGCATATTCATATTGGACTATTAATTTGATAAGGGGACGATGTATTTTTATTAATTTCGTATTATTTTCGTCATCGAACGGGTTACCGATCAGGTCACAATGGAATGATGATGGAGGAGATATCGAATTTGGGCCGAAAGCAGGTTAGGTGGGGTCGAGGCAACAGTTTGAGATTGAAAGCAGGTTAAGGAGGCCTGTGCTCTGCACGTTTCACTGAAACTGGGGGTCGAGAGAAGGTTTGGGAGGTCTAGCAGAGGCTACCCTGGGCCAAGAGGAGGTCTCTTCATGGCACTGAACTCGACAAATGAGGTTTCGTAGGTTCAACGGAGGCTGGCGGCTTATGTATTACAAAAGAAATGAGTCCTGCGAGGGTTCAGAGGAGGCTAAAAATTTCGACTCGGGTATTGCAATGCCGCTCCTGATTTAATAAAAGTTTTCGAAGAAAAAATTCATTTGCTTATGTTTAAAATTAGCTGGGGCTTGGCTATTATTAAAAATAGATACTCTGATAAAAATCGTTACCGTTTACACTATTTTTCATCTATCCTCTAGAGTACCTGTAGATCTGCGAGCTACCATTTATTGCACTGCGATGAAGTACGGCACGATGGACGACTGGGAATTCCTGTGGAGTCAATATTTGGCTACAGGCGTATCAACGGAAAAAGTTGTTATCCTAACTGCCCTCGGATGTTCGAGGAATACAACAGCTCTCGAAAAGTACGATTCAACAAGAAAAATAAATAACCCTCGAATTTTCAACTTTCCGAATCTTTTACAACCGATCAATGACGTACAATCCGTTTCCAGACTTCTGACTAGGGCGATAACGGAAAACTCGGAGATACGATTGCAGGATAGCTCGAGTGTCTTCACTGCTGTGTACAGCTCCGGATTGTTCGGAGCCGAATTCACGTTGGACTTTATCGAGAGCAATTACCAAGATTTATACAAATAGTGAGTTTTTCAGAAAAAACAAATGGCAGCCATGAATTTTTTCCAAACAATTGGCGATACAAAATCCTGTTATTATTATTCATTTTCAAGTTATGGGGATCACGGCAAGATCGCGAGTATTTTAGGCGCAGCTTCGTCTTTCTTCTCAACAGAGGAACTCGTGCTGAAGGTGCGTTAACTCTGAAAATTCAGGAATAATAATCTACACATTTAAATCACCTAACAATTTGAAAAATCAATTTCCCGCTTTCTTTTTAAGTTCGAGAAATTCATCGAAAGGAATGAAGAGAGTCTACGACCGATCGTATCATCGCTGAAAAACTATTTGAATATCGCACACGAGGAACTTGCCTGGTACGACAAGTACACTCCGAGAATCTTCGAATGGCTCGATAAAACATATCCTAGCGAGGACTATCGCTTACCAACCACGATTAATCCACAAACATACGACATTTATCTGAAGCCTCACCTCGAAGAGAATAAATTCACGTTTGAAGGCGAAACCACCATAAACATGCGAGTTGAACAAAGCACATCGAGCATCGTTCTCCATGCCCACCAATTGATGATTACAAATATCATCGCCTACATCGATTCGGATAATTATCTGAAAGTCTTGAGCCACACCATGAACACGACCAATCATCGTTTTACTATATATCTGGACACAATAGTTCCTGCCGGAAGCCAACTTAGTGTCTATATCAACTACACCGGTCTACTCAATGACAAAATGAATGGCTTCTACCGTAGCTCTTACGTCGATAAAAATGGCAATACCCGGTACGTATTTTCTTATTATTACGATATGTTTATTTTTCTATTACATTTGATCATAGTTCTGTGATATTTATTTGTACTAAAATGATTTTAGGACATCGATAATCAAAACTGTCGCTGGAATGATTAATTTTTCTATAAAAGAACATGGAAATTTTATACAGAGAGAAAACAGAAAAATGTTCAAATTGACCCTGAATCTTCTGATTCAAGTCAGTTTGCAAATTTGATTTAATCGTCAATTCAGGTAGATGACACTGGCACAACAGTTTAAATCAACTGCTCGTTAAAGGTGTGCTGGAAGAATTTCAAGAATTATTGACAAAAATTTGAATTGCAAGCTCACCACTTGAAAGGCAAAATTACTTGGAATTTTTTCATTCGTTTCTAAATCTCGTTCGCACGTTAAAAAAATTGTCAGTTTATTGAGGGAGACTTCATGCCATTTTTTCGAATTTTCTGAATTTCCAGTGTACCAATTCACATTTGGGATTGTCAAACCATCTTGATTTTCGATATTTATCTTAAAATCTCCTAAAAACTGTGAATTTAAATTTGTTTTAACGTCGACATGTTTTTTTCCGAAAAGATAAATACACATTTAAGACCGCACAACTAAATTATCGAAGAAAAATGTTGCGATGAAAAATGTATTCGATCTATAATCAAAGTAGGTTTGAATTCGTTGTAAGAAAACGCTAATTCAGCTTGTATTTATTTTTCTTTTTTCTTTCCAGATGGTTGGCGGTTACTGATTTGGAGCCAGTTGGTGCACGGAGAATGTTTCCCTGTTTCGATGAACCGGCGCTGAAAGCGACATTCATCGTGAGCGTCAACAGACCCGCAAATTATAGCGCGATCAGCAATACTCCCTTGAATACGTCAGTGGCCGATGGGTATGTTATTCATTTAATTCAACCAACAATTGCAAGCTGCTCTACTGTAAAAACTTTTTGAAAATATCGGATCAAAAGGTGGTTGCGAGATAAAAGAGACGATTAAAATTCATGAGGTCATAATTGAATATTTTTTTCAAAATTTATGACTTCATACCTCGGGCAATCCAATTCGACATCGCTCATTTCCTGCGTCGAAAGTGAAATGACGTCGCAAATTTTTTTTCCCGACACAGATGCATTTTTGATTTTTCCAGCAACGGACGAGTCTTGGACACTTTCCAAAAAACTCCAACAATGTCCACGTATCTCGTGGCAGTCGTAGTTTCCGACTTTGAAAGTATCGTCGACCAAGAGAACCATTGTGCCGTTTGGGCAAGACCAAACGCCGTGGACCAAGGCGAATACGCTCTGAGCGTGATGGCGCCGCTGCTGAGATTTTACGAAAAAGCCCTTGGGCATCCCTATCAACTGGCGAAACTGGATATGGTGGCGGTGCCGGATTTCTCATCAGGTGCGATGGAGAATTGGGGCCTACTCACCTACAGGGAGAAAAGTATGCTGTACGATCCGAAGCACTCACCGATAACGTCAAAGCAGGCCATAGCCAATCTTATTTCACACGAGATATCGCATCAGTGGTTTGGTGATCAAGTCAGCCCACGCTGGTGGAAGTATCTGTGGCTCAGCGAAGGCTTTGCGCAATACTTCCAGTATTACGGAACCGCCAATGTAAGGGATCATTCATTTTAACCTTTAAATTCCTCATTTTCCAATGAGGTTTGATAATTTTTAATGACATCATTTTTTAATAATGCACCAAATCAATTTTCAATCAATCAAATTTCGAATCAAATCACATTTTGAGTAATGAGTCAAATTACCTCAATCAAACGGTTTTTTTCATGGAGGACGAATAATTCACACGCTTTCTTCAAGTCCCGAACAAGTTATAAGTCTCGAATATGGTCGTTAAGGACGTTATTTTTTAAGGGGTGAGATGCAATCAGAGGCGTGAAAAAAACGAGCATTTTCAATAATTTTTTTTTATAGTAATTAAGTTTGTTTTACAAAAGTGGTTACACACAATTTTTATGTTATATTTCAACTTGACTTGTACAAATTTTCAAAGAAAAATATTGATTTTCTTTATAAAAAATATCGCCATCTTTGTCGGACCCCCTTCGGCATGTAGTGCTTTGCGGTGACCATCATAAAATTTTACTGGATCATCTGAAATAAATAAAAAACCAAAAAAAAAATCATTAGTTTAATAAAAGATCTAGGCCTTAATCGAAGCTTTTTTTAAAAATTAACAAAATGGCGGCTTCCGACAGATAACTTGCGATTTGCGACCAAAAAATCGCTAGTTTATTTTTAAAAAACAAAAATTCAATAAAAATGAAAATCCTTTGATTAAAGACTAGTTTTTAATGCTATCAATAAGCACACCAAATTTCATCAAAATCCATCGAGTGGTTTTTCAATTATAGTGGTCACCCACTTGAAAAACATAGTTTCGAGAAAAACGCGTTTAAAGTTTTTCGATGTGAATACGGTATTATATGTTCGTAAAATTTTGAGCTCGATGGATGAAGCTAAACTTTTTTTATGTATTTTGATCCGCTGAATCCGAATATCACAATTTTGTTGCCGAAAAGTCGAGCATTCAATTGTTTATAGCCAATTGTTAAAACAATTTTTCAGAAAATTGAAGTTTTTCGGGATGAATAATTTTTTAAAACATTTTGGGCGATTGTAAAACGAAAGTATCCGTTATAAAATTTTGCTAAAGTTCATAGTTGTTGAGAAATACATTTTTGAAAATTTCTGAAAGAATTTTCCAATTTTACACTTGATTTATGTATAGAAATACTAATTAAAAAATTATTTACATGTAGACTAGACTAGACGTGGTCGGTTCACTAATTGTGGGATATCCCGGAAACTATTCATCGGATTGACTTCAAATTTTCAGGGAATATTTTCGAAACATCATACTTCAAGAAAATGTAAAAAAAATCGATTTTTTGAAAATTCTAACTGCATCTCACCCCTTAACAGACCAATTTGTTCCATGTTAATTCCTCGAGTACAACAAACTACCCTAAAGATACATTCAGATTCTGGACAATTGTATTTATTTCGAAAAGTACGTACTTTTTAGGCTTTCAATGATAATGACACTTGTCACAGGTGGAAACCGAATGGGGACTCGAGTCGCAGTTTGTCGTTGAGCAACTCCAAGCAGCTTTTGAAACCGATGCTCGAGCGTCCACTCATCCAATGACCTACGACGTGTACAGCCCTTCGGAAATAGGTGCAATATTCGATACCATCTCGTACGCGAAAGCTGCTAGCGTGTTGCGAATGGTCGAAAAAACTATTGGCACTGACTTGTTTTATGGAGCCCTGCATGATTATCTTGAAGCGCGGTCAGTATAAAAAATCCAACGAACTTAATACACCCAATTAACTCCAATGAGTTTTAATAAACGACTTAAATTACATTTTCATGGATGTTCTGATTCGATTTTAAATAAATTTTAATATATGAATTAATTTAATATCTAACAAATTCAATGAATAAATTGAGTTAATTTTTAATGAACTTTAATAAATGAATTGAATTAAAATAATTCACTTCAATTTCATTAATTCCTTGAAGTTTTATCGAATTCTAATTAATTGATTAATGCTCAATTATTGTTCGTCGTTAAATAATGAAAACATCGCCATGTCAAATATTGTTAATTTTAGGCATTGGGGAAATAGTATTGGTTAATAAACAATAGGTAAACTCGCAAATCTTTTCTATTTAGTAATTTAAGTCTTATTTGAAATGTCAATTTCGTGCGTACCTTTTTACTCGCATAGCTACTCTCTATAGATACATACTCACTCAGCCAATTTTCTTGTCACCATCTGATTAGCTTGCAAAACTCTTGAATTCAATTCCCAATAAAAATTTCGATATTATTCATTAATATTTGTATTACAAAATTGTATTATGTAGAAAAAATAAGGATGCAATACCGGACCACTTGATCGAGGCCTTCCAGGCTAAAATAAATTCGAATGGCACGACGCTCGAAACAACGATGAAGACTATAATGGACACATGGATCACGCAAGCCGGTTACCCCGTCGTAAATGTGAAAATAACTGGAACTGTGGCATCGCTGTCCCAAAAGAGATTTTACCTGAAAAATTACGAGGAAATAACGAGCGAAAGTACATGGTGGATTCCTGTAACTTGGGCTTCGCAGTCTCGACCTGACTTCTCAAGAACAACGCCGAAGTATTGGATGAGTGAAGAAAATGCCGAGATAAAGTTGGACGCCGCCGATGAATGGGTTATTCTTAATGTTCAGGAGTCTGGTATGGATATTTTTTACCACATCATATCTGGATAATAAAAAAATAATTCGATGGATTGATTTTGTACTTTATGCTTTACTACCCAAATTATTTTGGAAAACACATATTATTCCAGGATACTATCGCGTTAATTACGATTCTGAGTCTTGGGAACGCATCATCAATGTTCTGAAAGGCAATAACTACGGCATCATTCATGAAGTCAATCGAGCTTCTCTCATTGACGATCTCCTGGCTCTCGGACAAGCTGGTCTCGTGGACTACGCAGTGACCTTGTCAGCAACGCAATACCTGATCAACGAAACAAATTACATACCGTGGCGCGCAGCCTTTAATGGCCTCGCATATTTCAACCGGCGATTCAACGGAAGAGAAATCTTCGAATCGTACAAGGTATGGCAACATCGATATCTGTTTTTCTCAACTTATCAATTTATTGGGTATTTCTTCAATCCACTTCTTAGAAGCATATTCTGCATATCCTAAACCCTATCTACGAAAAACTTGGTTTTGACGAAACTTCGACGGAATCCCATTACGATAAACTCTTGAGGAGATACGTAGTCAACTGGGCCTGCAACCTCAACGTGGAACATTGCATTGGTTCGTCGCTCACACTCTTCGCTGCGTGGAAAAACAATTCTACTCCGTAAGATACAGCTAGTTATTGTCTTCCGAAGCAATTAAGAACAGTTGCACTTTTGTTTTGCCATCCATCTGTTGCAGCAGCACCCACTCTTTGAGCCCTTCGGTTTAAAAATCTAGAATAATTTACAAAAATATCATGAACCGAGTACTTTCGAGTAAAATTATTACTAATACCGTAAAATCGTCGTTCGCCTTAAATAATCATTCAGAGGAAAAGACTAAACATTATTTAGTTGCAGTGCCGATCTCGATTTGATTAACAAATTCAATGAAAACATTCCTTTGGTTGTTTCTAAAATCTGCTGGGACTTGGCAATTATTAAAAATAGATGTTCTGATAAAAATCGTTATTATTTACACTATTTTTTATCTATCCTCTAGAGTACCGGTAGATCTGCGAGCTACCATTTATTGCACTGCGATGAAGTACGGCACAATGGACGACTGGGAATTCCTGTGGAGTCAATATTTGGCTACAGGCGTATCAACGGAAAAAGTTGTTATCCTAACTGCCCTCGGATGTTCGAGGAATACAACAGCTCTCGAAAAGTACGATTCAACAAGAAAAATAAATAACCCTCGAATTTTCAACGTTCCGAATCTTTTACAACTGATCAATGACGTACAATCCGTTTCCAGACTTCTGACTAGGGCGATAACGGAAAACTCGGAGATACGATTGCAGGATAGCTCGAGTGTCTTCACTGCTGTGTACAGCTCCGGATTGTTCGGAGCCGAATACACGTTGGACTTTATCGAGAGCAATTACCAGAATTTATACAAATAGTGAGTTTTTCAGAAAAAAAAACAAACGGCAGTCATGAAATTTCCCTGAACAATTGACAATCTAAAATCCTGTTATCATTATTCTTTTTTCAGTTATGGGGATCACGGCGCGATCGCGAGTATTTTAGGCGCAGCTTCGTCTTTCTTCTCAACAGAGGAACTCGTGCTGAAGGTGCGTTGACTTTGAAAATTCCGAAATAACAATGTACACAATTAAATCACCTAACAATTTGAAAAATCAATTTTCCCCTTTCTTTTCAAGTTCGAGAAATGCATCGAAAGAAATGAAGTGAGTCTACGACCGATCGTATCATCGCTGAAAAACTATTTGAAAATCGCACACGGGGAACTTGCCTGGTACGACAAGTACACTCCGAGAATCTTCGAATGGCTCGACAAAACATATCCTAGCGAGGACTATCGCTTGCCAACCACGATTTATCCACAAACATACGACATTTATCTGAAGCCTCACCTCGAAGAGAATAAATTCACGTTTGAAGGCGAAACAACCATAAGAATGCAAGTTGAAGAAAGCACATCGAGCATCGTTCTCCATGCCCACCAATTGACGATTAAAAATATCATCGTCTACATGGATTTGCCTAATAATCTGAAAGTTTTGAGCCACACCATCAACACGACCAATCATCGATTTACTATATATCTGGACAGGATAATTCCTGCTGGAAGACAACTGACTGCCTTCATCACCTACACTGGTGTACTCAATGACAAAATGATTGGATTCTATCGCAGCTCATACGTCAATAAAAATGGCAATATCCGGTACGTATTGACTTACCAAATTTTTATTATCGGTACGCTATGTTTGTTTTCTTATTATATTTTATCATAGTTCTGTGATATTTATTTATTCTATACTCGTTTTAGGACGTCGACAATGAAAACTACCGCTATAATGATTAATTTTCCCATAAAAGTACATGGAAATTTTATACAGAGAGAAAAGGGAAAAATTTGCAAATTGACATTGAATCTTCTGATTCAAGTCAAATTACAAATTTGATTCTAAATTGCCGAATGAACTGCTCGTTAAGGGTGTGCTGGAGAAATTTCATGAATATAGTGACAAAAATTCGCATCGCGAGGTCACCACTTCCAAACGAAAATTATTGGGAATTTTTCACTCTGTTTCTGAACCTCGTTCTTAAGTTCAAAAATTGTCATTTCATTAAGGGGGATTTCATGCCATTTTCTCAAATTTTCCATATTTTCGACGTACCAATTCACATTTCGGATTGTCAAACCATCTCGAGTTTCGAGCCTTATCTTAAAATCACGCGAAAACTATGAACTTTTTTTTCTAACGTAGACACGTCTTTTTTTTAGAAAATATGTACAAATTGAAGACTGCACAACTGAATCATTAAAGAAAAATGTCGAGATAAAAAATGTAGTCGATCTATAATTTTTTTTTTATTTAAATTTTTTTTTAAATTATAGATCGACTACATTTTTGATCTCGATATTTTTCTCGTTCGAATTTAATTCGTCGCAAGTCAAACGCTGATTTTTCTTAATTGTTTTTTTCGCGGAGATGGTTGGCTGCTACTCATTTGGAGCCAGTTGGTGCACGGAGAATGTTTCCCTGTTTCGATGAACCGGCGCTCAAAGCGACTTTTATCCTGAGCGTCAACAGGCCCGCGAATTATAGCGCGATCAGCAATACTCCCTTGAATACGTCAGTGGCCGATGGGTATGTTATTCATTTAATTCAACCAACAATTGCAAGCTGCTCTACTGTAAAAACTTTTTGAAAATATCGGATCCAAAGGTGGTTGCGAGATAAAAGAGACGATTAAAATTCATGAGGTCATAATTGAATATTTTTTTCGAAATTTATGACTTCATACCTCGGGCAATTCAACTCGACATCGCTAATTTTCTGCGTCGAAAGTGAAGTGAGGCCGAAGAATTTTGTTCCCCGACACAGATGCATTTCTGATTTTTCCAGCAACGGACGAGTCTTGGACACTTTCCAAAAAACTCCAACAATGTCCACGTATCTCGTGGCAGTCCTCGTTTCCGACTTTGAAAGTCTCGTCGACCAAGAGAACCATTGTGCCGTCTGGGCAAGACCAAACGCCGTGGACCAAGGCGAATACGCTCTGAGCGTGATGGCGCCGCTGCTGAGATTTTACGAAAAAGCCCTTGGGCATCCCTATCAACTGGCGAAACTGGATATGGTGGCGCTGCCGGATTTCGCATCAGGTGCTATGGAGAATTGGGGCCTACTCACCTACAGGGAGAACAATATGCTGTACGATCCGAAACACTCGCCGATAACGTCAAAGCAGGCGATAGCCAATGTTATTTCACACGAGATATCGCATCAGTGGTTTGGTGATCAAGTCAGCCCACGCTGGTGGAAGTACCTGTGGCTCAGCGAAGGCTTTGCGCGATACTTCCAGTATCACGGAACCGCCAATGTAAGGGATCATTCGCTTTATTAGAAAATGTTTTCTTCTGAGACCTCATTTGTCAATGAGGTTTGATGATTTTCGATGAAATCATTTCCATGTAATGCACTTTGAAATCGACGCAATCAAAATACAGATAATTCGCGTGCTTTCGTCAAGTCGCAAACAAGTATTAATTCTCAAATATGGTCGTCAGCGACTTTATTGTTAAACAGACCAATTTGTTTCATGTGAATTGTTCAAGGACAGGAAAGCTACTGAAATGATGTATTCAGATGCTAGTTACTTAATTGTATTTATTTCTAAGAGTACGTACTTTTTAAGGATTCAATGATAATGAGACTTGTCACAGGTGGAAACCGAATGGGGACTCGAGTCGCAGTTTGTCGTTGAGCAGCTCCAAGCAGCTTTCGAAACCGATGCTCGAGCGTCCACTCATCCCATGACCCACGACGTGTCCAGCCCTTCGGAAATAAGTGCAATATTCGATACCATCTCGTACGCGAAAGCTGCAAGTGTCTTGCGAATGGTCGAAAAAACTATTGGCACTGAAGTGTTTTACGGAGCCCTGTATGATTATCTCGAAGCGCGGTGAGTATAAAAAATCCAATCCAATTCTAATAATATGATTAATTATTAATAATCGAATTCAATACAACCAATTAACTTTTAATGAGTTTTAATAAACGATTCAAATTACATTTGAATGGATGAATTCATTTAGCTTTAAAGAAATTTTAATGAATGAATAAAATTAATTAATTAAATTAAATTAATTTACTTTGATTTCACGAATTCATTGAAGTTTCATCGAAGTCTGATTAAATGATCAACGCTCAATTATTATTCATCATTAAATAATGAAAAATTTGGCATGTCAAATAGTGTTAATTTTATGCATTACGGAAATAGTGTTGCTTAATAAACAATGGGTAAACTCGCAGATCTTTTTGTCTGCGATTTAAGTCTTATTCGTAATTCAAATTTCGTGCGTACGTTCTTTACTCGTATGTTAGCCAATTTTTTTGTCACCTTTCGATTAGCCCGCCATTCTTTTAAATTTAGTTCTTAATATAAATTCTAATATTGTTTATTAATATTTGTGTTACAAAATTACATTGTGTAGAAAAAATAAGGATGCAATACCCGACCATCTGGTCGAGGCCTTCCAAGCTAAAATAAATTCAAATGGCACGACGCTCGAAACAACGATGAAGACTATAATGGACACATGGACCACGCAAGCCGGTTACCCCGTCGTAAATGTGAAAATAACTGGAACTGTGGCATCGCTGTCCCAACAGAGATTTTACCTGAAAAATTACGAGGAAACATCGAGCGAAAGTATATGGTGGATTCCTGTAACTTGGGCTTCTCAGTCTCGACCTGACTTCTCAAGAACCTCGCCGAAGTATTGGATGAGTAAAGAAAATGCCGAGATAAAGTTGGACGCCGCCGATGAATGGGTCATTCTTAATGTTCAGGAGTCTGGTATGGACATTTTTAACCACATCATATCTGGATAATAATAAAATAATGCGATCGATTGATTTCGTACTTTATACTTTACTGTACAAATTATTTTGGAAAACACATATTATTCCAGGATACTATCGCGTCAATTACGATTCTGAGTCTTGGGAACGGATCATCAATGTTCTGAAAGGCAATAACTACGACGTCATTCATGAAGTCAATCGGGCTTCTCTCATTGACGATCTCCTGGCTCTCGGACAATCCGGTCACGTGGACTATGCAGTGACTTTGTCAGCAACGCAATACCTGATCAACGAAACAAATTACATACCGTGGCGCGCAGCCTTTAATGGCCTCGCATATTTCAACCGGCGATTCAACGGAAGAGAAATCTTCGAATCGTACAAGGTATGGGAACATCGATATCTGTTTTTCTCAACTTATCAATTTATTGGGTATTTCTTCAATCCACTTCTTAGAAGCATATTCTGCATATCCTAAACCCTATCTACGAAAAACTTGGTTTTGACGAAACTTCGACGGAATCCCATTACGATAAACTCTTGAGGAGATACGTAGTCAACTGGGCCTGCAACCTCAACGTGGAAAGTTGCATTGATTCGTCGCTCACCCTCTTTGCTGCATGGAAAAACAATTCTACTCCGTAAGACACAGCTAGTTACTGTCTTCCAAAGAAATTTTTAAAACTTACTGTTTTGTTATGTCCGTCCGCCTGTTGCAGCAGCACCTACTCTTTAGGCCCTTCGGTTAAAAAATCTAGAATAATTCACAAAAATATAATGAAGCGAGTACGAGTAAAATTATTACTACTACCGTAAAATCGTTATCCACCTTCAATAATCTTTCGGAGGAGAAAACTAAACATTATTTTATTGCAGTGCCGTTCTTGATTTAACAAAAGTTTTCAAACAAAAAATTCATTGGCTCATATCTAAAATTTGCTGAGGCTTGGCTATTGTTAAAAATAGATTCTCTGATAAAAATCGTGACAGTTTACACTATTTTTCATCTATCCTCTAGAGTACCTGTAGATCTGCGAGCTACCATTTATTGCACTGCGATGAAGTACGGCACGATGGACGACTGGGAATTCCTGTGGAGTCAATATTTGGCTGCAGGCGTATCAACGGAAAAAGTTGTTATCCTAACTGCCCTCGGATGTTCGAGGAATACAACAGCTCTCGAAAAGTACGATTCAACAAGAAAAATAAATAACCCTCGAATTTTCAACTCTCCGAATCTTTTACAACTTATCAATGACGTGCAATCCGTTTCCAGACTTCTGACTAGGGCGATAACGGAAAATTCGGAGATACGATCGCAGGATAGCTCGAGTGTCTTCACTGCTGTGTACAGCTCCGGATTATTCGGAGCCGAATACACCTTTGACTTCATCGAGAGCTATCACCAAGATGTATCCAAATAGTGCGTTTTTCAAAAGACACAAATCACAGTCGTGAAATTTCCCTGAACAATTGATAATCTAAAATCCTGTTCTTAATATTATTTTTCAAGTTATGGGGATCACGACAAGATCGCGAGTATTTTAGGTGCAGCTTCGTCTTTCTTGTCAACAGAGGAACTCGTACTGAAGGTGCATTAACTATGAAAATTCAGAAATTAAAAACCATGCAATTAAATCACCTAACAATAAAAAAAATCAATTTCCCGTTTTTTTTAAGTTCGAGAAATACATCGAAAGGAATGAAGAGAATCTACGACCGATCGTATCATCGCTGAAAAACAATTTGGACATTGCGTACAAGGAACTTGCCTGGTACGACAAGTACAGTCCGAGAATCTTCGAATGGCTCGACAAAACATATCCTAGCGAGGATTATCGCTTACCAACCACGATTCGTCCACAAACATACGACATTTATCTGAAGCCTCACCTCGTAGAGAGTAATTTTACGTTTGAAGGCGAAACAACCATAAACATGCAAGTTGAACAAAGCACATCGAGCATCGTTCTTCATGCCCACCAATTGACGATCAGAAATATCATCGCCTACATCGATTCGGTGAATTATCTGAAAGTTTTAAGTCACACCATCAACTCGACCAATCATCGATTTACCATATATTTGGACGGAATAGTTCCTGCCGGGAGCCAACTCAGCATATACATCGACTACACCGGTATACTCAATGACAAAATGATTGGCTTCTATCGTAGCTCTTACGTCGATAAAAATGGCAACAACCGGTACGTATTTACTTATTCATCGTTATTATTATTAAGGGGCTATACCAGTGTGAACGCTAAAAACTTGGGTGATTTTCGGAATTTTTTTGGAAGAAAAGTACTCAACTAAATGTTTCGGAAAATTAAAAATATATTCGCCTATATTTGACCTATATTACATAATTTTTTCATAGAAAAATATTGAGATCCAAGCGACTTATGCGCTGCCTTCGGAGGCGCCAAAAAAAAGTTCCTCCACTGCTGACATGATTCCGGCCGATTAAGTAGCTGAAACCGAAAAAGGAAAAAATCTCGTTAAACTGGAAGACATTTTCTGTACAATGACGTAGGATTTTCGAAAAATATCAAAATCTAACAAAATGGCGTAGTTATGAAAAAAAAAGTCTGTTTTCTGCCTATAAAATATTCGTTTTTTTCAATGCCAAATCGTCAATTTTCATCCAATCGAAAATATCCTACGTCGTTGTAGAGTAAATATATTCAGGAGTACTCAGTTCAAATTTCAAGTCAATCGGATAATTGCTCTTTGAGTTACAATGTCAGCAAATTTGAAATCTCCCATTTCGCGAAAAAAGCGTTTAAAGACTCAACTATCGATTTTTGCAAGATAAAATGATATTGATATAAATGATATAAATGACAATGATATTCTTGAAAGTATAAACTGTCGAAAAAGGCAAAGAAAATCGATTTTTTCCAAATGTCACACTGGACACCCCCTTAACGCTAGATTCATTTAATTATTATTTTCTATCATGCTTCTGTATTATTCATTAATTTCATAATCTTTTTATGACATCGAGAATCAAAAATGTCGCTTTGATGATTGATTTTCTTCTAAAAGTACATGGAAACTTTATCGAGGGAGAAAACGGAAAGATTTGCTAAACCACCTTGAATTTTTGTCCTATTTTTCCGACATGTCTCCAATGACTATACCATCGCCCGATTTTCTCGTAACAATGGAGGCTGATATTAGTTGATCGCCGAAAATTTATTAGTTAATAACTTGAATGCTTGAAATTTAATCATCATTTTAAGGCGTTACCCCCACTTGTAGCGCAAAAAAAGTCCTTTTTCATGAATTTTTTTAAAGAAAACTACAAAACTTTTTTAATCGTCCAATATACCATCTTAAAGAACACATCTTGAAGAACTTTCAGTAATTTTTTTATTGAAAAATATTACATTGTTTAGTGGCAAATGGCCGTCAATGAAATAATGCTTTTATATACACGGTTTGCGGTGACCAACATTGCGGCGAAGTGGATCATCTGAAAAAAAAAAAAAATGCGGATGGATTTAGTCAAATATAAGTATAAACTAGTCTTTAATCGAAGGATTTTAAAAAATATTCATTTTTCACAAAATGGCGGACAGTCGAAGTTAATGGTTCGATTATAACGAAAAAAAACGGCCGTTTTTTGGCTACAAAACGGCCATTTTTTTCAAAAAAAAAATCGAACGATTAAAGACTACATTTTTATGTATTAAATAAGCCTGCAAAATTTCAAGAAGATCGGTTCATTAGTGTTCGAGTAATCTTGGTCACCGACTTCAGACTAGACTTCAGAAAGACTTCAGACTAGCCGGTCGTTTACACAACGGATTCTTCTCTTTCAACGCTCATATCTCAGTCAATTTTGTTCGGATCGACTTGAAATTTTCAGGACATATTCTCAGATACTTATACTTCAAAAAAATGCAATAAAAAAATCGATTTTTTCAAAATCGCAAGTGGGGGTAACCCCTCAATAGAACTCGATCGAATTTGTCAAAGCGAAGCTTTTAACGATCATAAAATGTTGCAGATGGTTGGCGAGTACTCAATTCCAACCCGTTTACGCGAGGCAAGCATTCCCTTGCTTCGACGAGCCTGCGTTCAAGGCAAAGTTCAAGATTCACATCGAGCGACCCAATGACTATCGGTCCCTCAGTAATATGCCATGGATCAGCTCGCTTCCATCGACGTGAGTAATATGAAACAACTATATTGTTCATTCTGCAATTAATATATAAAAGCATGATCCTTTCATTGCCTATTTTTTCATCGTCAATGCTGTAATTGAGTCAAGGTACTTATTTTTGCCCAAGATACTAAAAAAAATCACATTTACGATTTTTTGTAAATCTTATCAATGTGTTTTATCCTTTCGCGACGGATTCACCATTTATTTTCCCCAAAACTTTCAATTTCCGTTAAAAATTTTCAATTGTGCATAGAAACACGTTTTTCGCGTTTAGCCGTTGTAATTTTGGGCTCTCGTCAAACACTCACGAGATATTTCGACGGATTGACCCTCGAAATTGTGTAATAGACGAATTTTTTTCGACCCCTGTGGCCATTTTTTCCAAGTCCGCAAAAATCCGGAAATTACAAACAGCTGTAGCGGTGGTCGTATTTGAGTTGCAGGGGCTTATTGGGGGGGTTTTGAAAAGGATTTTGGTAGACTTAGAGAATGCCTCTTGGTTCATCTCGATATCTCGATTAGTTTTCTCGCAATGGGCACTTCAAAAATGGCTGAAAAAAGGAAAAAAATTCGCGAAAGTCGATGGCCCGATTTAAAAATTCTGCCAAAAATAAAAAAATGATAGCAGTTGGACGATTCAAGTATCATTTTCAAGGGTAGGCGATTACGAAACGAATGAGCATAAGAGAGAGTCTCAAATGTAAAAGGCAACCAAATGATGAGCGATTCAGTGAAGGAACTTTTTTTGTCCCGGTGGAGAAGAGTTTGGAATTAATTTTTTTTTGTTTAAGTCCATATGAATTTTTTTTTCTCCCTGCACACTAATTCACTATTTATTTTTTCCAAAACCCTCAATTTTCATAAAAAATCATCAGAAGAGTCTGAAAACACGTTTCACGCGTTTAGCTGGCCTAATATTGAGCTTTCGACAAAAACTCGGAGACATTCATAATCGTCAGAACATTTCCAATTAGATAAGCTCTTGAAACGGTTTAAAAGTTCACAGACATTTTATTCGGCCCTGTAGGCACTTTTCTAAAATTGTCAAGAGCCTAAAATTCCACACAGCATGGAAACACTATAAAAAAAATCGAAAAAAACTGTACCTCCCTGAGAAATGATTGAATGCTGCAATAATCAAATCCTTAATTGATTTCTTCCATTGACAAGCGCCAATCGTACTTGGGACTCTTACGAGCAAAGCGTACCCATGTCTTCCTATCTGGTGGCATTCGTCGTGTCGGATTTTGAATCGATAAAAAATGGCGACGCCAATTTTTCCGTCTGGGCACGACCGGAAGTCATCCAACATGGCTCTTACGCTCTCGACGTTGGAGAAAAAGCTCTTCAATTTTTGGAAAACTTTTGCGCCATCGACTATCCCATTAAAAAAATGGATCTCGTTGCGATCCCGGATTTCCGGTCTGGCGCTATGGAGAACTGGGGTCTCATCACTTTTAGGTGAACATTGACTTGTAAACATTTTTATTTGTTTGTGAAGTAAATGAATCTCGTTTCTAAACTATCTCTACGGTTACCCCAAAGCAAAAAAAAAACGTCTACGCGAAATATATATTTTTTCGTAAAAAGCGAATATATGTTATTTCCATTTCAGTCGTAATTAAAATAAAACATATATACGGGGTGTCCCAGAACTGAATATATTCCCTGGAATGGGGGGTTGGTGGTGAAATTCTGAGTCGATTGATATAAGCATGTGTGGGTCTCAGATGAACCCCTGAATTATCATTAATTTTTAAAGGCGGGCGGACCTGATTGGCCCGCATTTAAAAATTAATAATAATTCAGGGGTTGATCTGAGACCCACACATGCTTATATCAATCGACTCAGAATTTCACCACCAACCTCCCATTTCAGGGAACGCATTTCGTTCTGGGACACCCTGTAGAGTGTTTGTAATATGCTACGCTATAACGGTAGTGTAGGATATTACACACATTATTAAAATTTACTTTCAATAAAATAAAAACTGTTTTATACATCCCTATTAATTGGGGATTTAAAAAATTCCTGTGGAATATTTTCGATTTGTCTAAATATATTAAAAAATTATGTATTTCTCATAAAATCATACACGCCGAATCCATGAAAACAAAAAAATCATGAATGCTTTGTCATTCATATTTTGTTTCATTCCTTTGTTTCATTCATTCGATCATTTTTTTACGGAGATATTGTATTTTACACAGGGAATATGGCTTACTTCAACACGAGAACGTAACATCGGCAACGTATAAGAAATATTTGCACACTACCATAACTCACGAGATCGTACACATGTGGTTCGGCAATTTGGTCACGTGCGACTGGTGGGATTACATTTGGCTGCACGAGGGTTTCGCCCAGTACTTAGAATGGATTATCGGTCACATCGTGAGTTTCAAATTCTCAGTTAAATCGAATCGAGGGCCGATAAAAAAATATTTTCATTAATTTGTGTGAATTTGTTTGGGATGGGGAAAGGCTGCACCTGATTGGAATCTTCCTCAGCAATTCGTCGTTTATGAGTTGCATACCGCGATGCAGTTCGACGCTTCACCAAATGTTCATCCCATGAACAATCGAGTGGTCGAGCCGGCGGCTATCGCCGATTCGTTCGACACGATCGCTTATGCCAAATGTAAGAAGAAAAAAACATTCGGCGGCCTAATGACACATTGATGATGACCACGAATCTATAAAATTAACGAAACAGTCTATTTAGATAATTGAATAAATTATTGAGTTACGAATAATTGAGTCCAAGTTTTGGTCTAAATTCAATTATTTATTGTTAGCCTAAATTTAATATTAGAACGTTGAATAAGTTCTCGCAGTTTTCCAGCAGATGGTGTTACCAGAACTGCGTGCGTGTAGTTCAAACGACGTTGAAGTTTGCATCATAGGAATGCAATGAAAACTAACTCTTTTTAACTGCTCAATGTTTTTTGGCTGATTTGAGCTTTGAAAATAAATCAAATGTTTTCACAAACTCTCATTACAGACTTACAACCTCAGTTTGCAAAAAAGACTTTCGATAATGATAAATATAAAGAAATGAAAGATTGGAGAAAGAAAAATCGTTGCATTCCAACGATGCGAACTTGCAGAATCATTAGGAGTTGATCACACACAACAGTTTAGAAACGTTTGAAAGCATTAGGAATGATTTTTTTTTAACGGAGCATTAATTTTCACGAAAGAACAGCGAGAACTTATTCATCATGCCAATAATTGAGTCTACATTTAGAATGAGACTACATTTAGAATAAAAATATATTTCAAAACAGTCGACTATTTAGATTGGGAGATAATGAGTTTTTAAATTGCAACTTTTAACACTGCAGGGTCTGCACTGAAAATTAGGCAGAATGATTTCCCGTTAAAAACATTTGTCCCTTATAATAAGAAGACGTATGGAAATACCGCATCGTTCCACGTATCCAATGACGTAAGTTTGCGCGGCATATTTAAAATAATACGGCGACACCAATTTTTATTTGGAAGTTGTTCTTAAGTGAACAAAGTTTTTAACTAGTTATGATTAAACCAACACTTTTATTTGTTAATGAAGATAACATAAACAATATAAAATATAAATATTCATAACGCAAATATTTTTTTATGATAAAAGTTTTTAACTTCAGGAACACGATGAATGGTTCTTTTCTCGAAATTTTGAACAATACTGTTCTGCGGTGTTGCCATATGTCTTCTCATTACAGGGGACAAATATTTTTTCCCTAACTAGTTTGCTATCAAAACATAATTTTTTTACGAAATATATTAACACAATAGAATGGTACGACGAATTATGTGACCTAACTTTCGGGCAATGCAGACCCTGCAGTGTTGAATGTTACAATTTAAAAACCCATTACCTCCCAATCTAAATAGGCGGCTGTTCTGAAATTTCACTCAAACATGCACAATGATATGAACAATGTCTGGTTAAAATTTGGACAAACTTTAGAGAAATCAAGAACGTGGGCTCGTTCTACCTTAAGGCGGAAAACCAGTTTAGATTACCCAAAAAATCGAATTTCTTTTTCATTCCATAAATTGTTAGTACAACTATTCAAGAATATATTCCCAAAATTTCCAATAAAAAGTTCAATTAGTTCTAATGCTATGAGCGGTAAACTGAGCGTCCTTCATCACTTATTCACTTATTAGGCCCAATACTAATATGCCACGAAATATTTGGAAGGAAGGGGGGCATCGAAAAATGTTCTTGTACTCACTGTCTTGAATTTTTTGTTTTCGGTAATTTTTTTCAAACGCGTTTCTCTCGAAACGATTTTCTTCAATTTGTGTACACTCTGGCTCAAAAAGTTTCTAACCTATAATTTGATACATTGATAGTTAGTTTCTTTATGCAAATACGCTCTATATGAACTCAAATTTGGGGTAATATCATTGTTCAAAGTATATTTTTCATTGCAAAAGAGGTTATACAATAATGGCAAAAATTATACCCTTTTGTTGAAACACCTCTAAAAAATGCAATTTTCAATTTTTCTGGTCAGAGTTAGGTTCATATAGAAGGAAAACAGGTTCTCAAAGTAACCCTCAAACCGTATTGCTTACCGATGAAAACTGTGGCTTCCAGAGTCTCCACAAACAGTAAAGTCTGATGGCTCCCTTCGATGGGCGGCAGTTCACATGTTTCATATTTTCAGACGAAATGCTTCGAAAAATTAAAATATTTGTTTGAAAATACGTATAAAATATTCCCAAAGTTTGAAAAAACAGAAAAAATTAAAACATTTGTTTGAAAATATGTATAAAATATTCCCGAAGTATGAAAAATCAGAAAAGATTAAAATATTCGTTTGAAAATATGTATAAAATATTCCCGAAGTGTGAAAAATCAGAAACTCTATTCGTTCAGTGTCAAAAAAAATCATAAAAATAACTCAAAAAAAACCTACTTCCAACCTGGTTTCCCGTCTCAATCGTTGATTGATTTAACATACACTGCACTGATGGGTCGTTCGATCTTTCAGCTGCCAGTGTACTACGAATGATGCATCACGCGCTCGGTCGAGACATTTTTGAGTCGGGACTTCGCACGTATTTGGAACGACGAAAATACAAAACGGCAGTACCCGACGATCTCTCATCGGCAATCCAATTTCACGCGGATAGGGAGACTTCTCCGGACAGTCTGAACAACTCGATCAAGTCTCTGATGGACAGTTGGACGAACAAGCCCGGTTACCCGGTCGTAAACGTCACTTTGACAGCAGGCTCGCTGACGCTCGTTCAGGAACGATTTTTCTTCACGCGACCGAACAAGACTGCGGACGAAAGTGAATATTGGATTCCGATCACGATAACGACGAGATCGAGATCAAACTTTACGAGTACCCATCCTAATTTTTGGTTCGGTGAAAAACGTACGAATGTTTCGTTGCCACTGAAAAACGACGAGTGGTTCGTGATGAATATCCAACAGACCGGTTATTATCGAGTCAATTACGACGTCGATTCGTGGAATCGTCTGATAACGGCTCTACAGACTGGGCAACATTTCGACGGTATTCACCCCATCAACCGGGCGCAAATCCTCGACGATCTGCTCAATCTCGCGAGGATCGATTACGTCACCTACGATCTTGCACTCGGAGCGAGCAATTATCTCGCGCGAGAGGACAATCACTTGCCGTGGAAGGCTTTCTTCAACGGCGTCACTTTTCTCAATCGACGCTTCGACGGGCACGAGATCGGTCGGGACTTCGCCAAGTACGTTGTCACACTCGTGCAACGAGTCTACGATGAAATCGGCTTCGTCGATCTCCCCGATGAACATCACATGGATCAGCTCAACAGGGAATTGATACTCAGTTGGACTTGCAAATTCGAACATTCGGAATGCGTAGAAGTGGCGAGGAAACTATTTGACGACTGGCAGGCAGACGAGAATAAATGGTAAAGTTCTTTTCATCCTAGGATTGTATTCATCGTAATCGTAAATTTTTTTATTATTTGAAACGGTTTTTAATTGTTTTTTTGATAAAGGATCATTTAAGGCACAACACCACTGTGACCCCCTGTTTTTTTGCCATTTTTCAAGAATTTTTTTTGTGGGAAAAAAAAGAGATATTCGAAAAAAAAATTCTTTTGTTTTGTTCGTTGTTTATTGAAGATACATAAAAAAAAATTTCAAATTTTTCACGCCCCATGGTGACGCTGGGGAAGCTCCCGCGTCAGGTACTGTTGCCTCTGCAGTGGTTCGCGGCACGCAGCAGAACTCTCTTCAAAGTCGATCTGAAAAAAAATACCGAGTGTTTTCGTTAATAATATGATATTTTGAAGAGAAGTACATAGGGATTGGAAAAAATATTGATTTTTAAAAAATAGGCACGCTTTTGAAATTAAAGGACGATTTTCGAGCAAAATTTCTCGTCGAAAATAGGCTATAACTTTTTTTATTATTGAGATATCGAAAAAATCGTATGTACTTCTTTAGATAATCTAGTTTTATTGATGCAGTCCAAATTTGAAGTCGATCGGATAAAAATTGCTCGAGTTCTGCTGCGTGCCGTACTCAAAAAAGTGGTTTTGAGAAAAACGCGTTCAAAGTTTTAGGTTTGTTAATTTATGCGATAAATTGGAAAAAAAATTTTTTTACCTTTAATCAGCGATGCCGGCACCATATAGCTGGCCTTCAAGAAGCAAATCATTGTCCCTAGCATCTTTTCTCGAACTTGTAGAGGCTCTTCTTGCCTCTTTTGCAGCGTCTGTGAGCGAGCGCTCCGCCAGCTCGATGCGCGCTGCGTCGGTTTCAACGCAAAAATTGAAACAATTTGGGCCGATAGTTATCCCCAACGTCTCCAAAACTTTCATGAGGCTTCTCAGGCCATCATTGAATAATAATACCGCGATATCAGCTGCAATATCGACGATTTTTTTGCTCCCGGACTGACACTTGGGGGCTATTGCCCAAACTGATTTGTTGTAGCTTTCGTTGTTGTTTTGCGTGAAGCCGCCCAAACAACGCTGTAGCAAATCGTCTCTGCTCAAATTTATATATCCCGGTATACCTGCCGACCCTGAGGCGCGCAGCTGCGCGGGACCCCGAGCGTCACGGAGCGCTGCACCGCTCCACAAAATATTCAATATCTCCGAAAATAATTACTTTTTCGACCTGGGTCCAACGGCATCTTAATCTTAAATGTATTTTACATTTTTCTAGATGTTTTCAAAAAATCGATTTTTTGAAGCCGTCACAGTGGTGTTGTCCCTTAAGCACTCGAGCAATGAGAAGTTATATTGTCATCCATAAAAGATGGCGCGAAATATGCAGAGTCCACTCAAGGCAGTAGTCTGGTCTAGAGCGAGATTTTTTACGTCATTTTTGGGTTGGAATAACTTTTAAACCGTTAAAGTTGTCTCGATGAAATTTTACATATGCATTTATTGTTGCTTTGAGAATGTATCTACATTTAAAAAAAATTATTTCAAATATATTCATGCTTAGTGGTCACAGCTCGAGGAATTTGTTGCGAAAAGATATTCTTTTTGAAAAACAAAGACCAGGCCTAGAAAAATCAAATTGAAAGTAAAAAAACTTCGAAAAAAAACATCCCACGATTGCTTACAATTCTTCGGAACGTCTCTACAGGATTTCACCGAACGCCCGACCCGCGGTGTACTGCACGGCCATTAAGCACGGAAATCACACGCATTGGCAATTCTTATGGGACGAGTACAAAAAAACGGAATTTTCGAGCGAACAGCTCACCATTTTACGAGCTCTCGGATGTTCGAGAAACGTCACTACCTTGAACAAGTATGAAGTCATACTGAAAAACGATTTAAAAAATCAATCGCGATTACATTTTAACGGATAATTTGCAAAATTGTTACGTTTCGCATAGACGAGTGATTTTTCTCTTTGCAGTTACTTGAAACTTGCAATATCCACCGATCGGATTATTCGCAATCAGGACGTTGCCACCGCATTGGAGTCTGTCTCCAATGCCGACAGTTTCGGCGTCGATGCAATGCTGGATTTCCTTATCAATAATTACAACGATCTGTGGCAATAGTAAGTAATAATTTCAATGATTTCTCACTATCTTTGGCATTGGGAAAAAAATGCCATTAATTTTGACGTCTTGTAAGTATAATTAAAAATGTGCTGCACTGTCAAAAATCGTATGTTGATACTATTGGGCCAATGCGATGGCACGTTAAAGTTTCCTGATTTTTAAGGGATTTGGCCCGATAAAAATGCATGCTTTTTTTTCAAGTTATCGCAACTGGGCCAGTGTCGGAAATTTGTTCGGGAATGTGGCTGGTAAAATATCCACCGAAGAACAGATAAAAAAGGTATTAAAAATTCACATTACATATAATGATAAATAATAAGTGACAAACTCGATATCGAAAAAGTTGAATATTAATATTAATATCATTATTGGCTGAATATTTAAGCCAGATGTTCTCTAAATATTACTTGACGGTAATAATATAACCAAATATTTCTATATAGTTCTCATTCCACGAGAAAAAAATCCTCCAAACAGTTTCATTCACCATATTTTATAATGTTTTCAAAAATCCTTCAAATCGGAAATGGCAAAGTCCGAAAAAATTGCAAAAAATCCAAAAATACATCCCTCCATATCAAGATTTTCGGGGGTTGGATTTGTCACCATCTGAACCACCCTTCATTAGATAATATTTCAATATCACCATTATTCCCCAGCACATATGAAAATATGATAATATTTTCAAAAATTATTCGAAAAACCCCGAAAATATTATATTTTCGAAAATCTTTCGAAAATACCCGAAATATATGATAATAATATATATGATAAAATATGATAATATTTTTAAAAATCCGTCAAAAATCCCCGGAAATATTATATTTTCGAAAATTCAAAATATAATATTTTCGTTAATTCGAAAATTCAAAATATAATATTTTCGTTAATTCGAAAATCCAAAATGTTACATACATTTTCGGAGCAAAAAATGTTACATTTTCGAAAATCCAAAAATCCACCTTCAATAATACGTCCCTCCATGTCGAGATTTTCGGGGATTGGATTTATCACCATCTGAACCACCATTCATTAGATAATATTTCAATATCACCATTATTCCCCAGCACATACGAAAATATGATAATATTTTCAAAATTTTTTCGAAAAACCCCGAAAATACCCGAAAATATTATATTTTCGAAAATCCTTCGAAAATCCCCGAAATATATGATAATAATATATATGATAAAATATGATAGTATTTCCAAAAATCCTTCAAAAATCGTCGGAAATATTATATTTTCAAAAATCCTTCAAATAGTAAATTCCAAAGTCCAAAAAAATGGCAAAAAATCGAAAAATCCACTTTCAAAAATACGTCCCTCCATGTCGAGATTTTCGGGGGTTGGATTCATCACCATCTGAACCACCATTCATTAGATAATATTTCAACATCACCATCACTCCCCAGCGCATATGTATGCCAATACTTCTCCGCTGATCCATTATTATCCGGACTTTTTATCACGAACCATCCAAAGCCTTCATAGACCCGAAGAATTCGGAGTCACCATTTTTTTTCTACCAATTTTCAAAATAAAAATCCCATTCGCTAATTTTTTTCTACGGTAATCGATTCTGCGTCCACTCGTAAAAATAACTTTCTCTTCCATATATCCATTCGTAGCTGGAGCTTTTCGTGAACAGCTCGTCGAGCGAGCTGGATGAAATAAGGACCTCCTTGAGATCGGCGGTTGATTCCGCCAAGAGCAATTACGAATGGTTCCGGACCCATGAAATGCATATTCACCTCTGGCTGAGCAGAGAGCCGCACGTGTCGGAATCGAGTATCCATACAACCACCGAACCCTCATCGAGCGTCAGACAAATTTCGAGCTTGGCTCTCACGATCACATCCTTATGCCTCATTTTCGCAATTTTTCATTACACGGCGGTGTGATCTGCAGAACTATTAGGACTCAATGAAATCGATTTTTTTTCCTCGCAGCAAAAAATGTTAGTATATGGTTAAAAAAAAAAAATTCTCGTGAAAAGTAAAATCCGGGTGAATTTTAAACCGTTGAGCCATATGTCCCACTTCACGTGCGATGTTTCCTTATCAAATGCTAATATTCTTCGTTATGGGAAATCATAAAAAAATAACGACTTTTTGCCTCGCTCCGATATACACACTGGGTGTCCCATTTTTATCTTACACCTTATTCATCTCGAGAAATACTACTCCGACCAAGTATCGAGTATAGTCAAACTTTTAGGGTTCAGAGGGGGCGTTGAAAAAATCTTTTTGCGTCCAAAATTCAAAATGGCGACGTTAACATGGCTGACATGTTTGAAAAAAATGAAAACGTGACTGTTTTTCACGAAAAAAATTGTCAGGCCAAAACTAACAACTTTTGTAGGACATTTTTTATCATTGAGAATGCTTGTAACACTGTACATGTTTGTTGACGTAGGCTGGGTATAGGAGTGATTGGTTCAAAAATGCCCCCTCCCCACCCAATTCTAATCTTGATATTAATTTGTATATTATATTACAAATAAATTACGAAAATTATATAAAAATTATTATATAAACAAACCCAGAGAAAAAAAGCTATACAAACCCAAACAAACCCAATTACATGCCTCGAAATATCAATACTCTTAAAAAAAAAATAAAAACCTACTCATATTATTTACATGTTCCTGTTTTTTGTTGCCAAAAAATTCTAATTACTTTTTCAATGCCATGATATAGTTGCACTTTGTGTAATATCTGTAGATTTTTTTTATATTGTTCAACATTTTTAGAACTTTTTTTTTACTATTTTAGCGCTACCCAGAATATACCACGAGCAGTCAAAGTCTTCAACATCTCTAATGTAAGTGCGCGTATGTGGGTGTGAGTTTGTTTGGGTTTGTTTGAAAACAGAAGTGGCGAGCCGCAGAAACGAAAATCTTGTTTGGGTTTGTTTGGGTCATCGAACAAACGCGAACAAACCCAAACAAACTTACACCCCCGCACACACGCACACTTAGACTAGGAATGTTTAAGACTTAACCTCCTCGTGGTACATTCTGAATAGCGCTAAAATAGTGAAAAATGCTATTCTAACCTAAAAATTATGAACTTTATCGGAAATAAAATCCTAAGAAAGTCGTTCGTTTTGGCCTGACAATTTTTTTGGCGAAGAAGAAGTCGTGTTCCCATGTAAAAAAAACATGGCGGCGTCCAATTGGCCGACATGTTTTTTTTACATGGGAACACGACTTCTTCTTCGGCAAAAAAATTGTCAGGCCAAAACGAACGACTTTCTTAGGATTTTATTTCCGATAAAGTTCATAATTTTTAGGTTTAAACATGTCGGCCAATTGGACGCCGCCATGTTGAATTTTGGGCAAAAAAGATGTTTTTAACGTCCCCCTTTGAAGCCTAAAAGTTTCACTATTCTCAATACTTGATCGGCGCATTATTTTTCGCGATAAATCATGTGTGAGATTGAATTGGGACACCCGGTATATGTTTGTACATGTCACACGTCGTATCTCGATACTCGTGTCGATCGAATGGCATCGAAGGAGGGTTAAACGCAATTTATGTACAAACTCATACAACTTTTTATTAATTGCAAACGATTGTGTAATTAATACTATGTGTATGTTCTTATCGAAATTGAAGAAACATGTGAAAATTATATCTATCCGTTGTATCTTATTGAACCATTTTTTCCCCTTTTTTGGCTCACACGATATTACGGGAAAATTGATAGACGTACTTTTGGCGGTGGGACGTGCCACATTGGCTTGGAACAAACTGAAATTGTTATCGACGTCGGCCAAAGATAACTGCGCTGTGTGACGAAATGCATTATTATGCGACGTGACGTTTGTGGCGTTTCTTTTTTCTATAAGTATCGTCGATTTCTTCAGCAGGATAGACAAATTGTATTTGTTTGATTTCGATTCGATCGAATACTGAATTAAATACGATTTTCGCATCAACTTTCAACGTGATCGAAAATAAATTGAACCGATCAATTGGTTCGTTTGGAATTTTCGATCGAGATTCTTCGCGTCTCCTCCCGTTTGTATTTCCGGTTTGATGCTCCGATACATCGATCGTATATTAGTGACTCGCTCGTATCAATATTTACAATTACATACACAAGAAATCACTTAATTACGGACAGCAAAGAACGAGGGAAAAAAAAAAGGGATCGCACTCGAGTACCGAACTTTGCGGACATTGCGTTTGGCCATTATTCATCGGACAATCGAATGCGAATACCGGTACGAGTGATTATTGATAAAGGGGAAAAAAAAAGATCACGCTCACTTCCATATTCGGATTTGTCTCTCAAGCGTCAAGTTATTCGCGATCATTGGAGGAACAAACGTGAAAAAAGCACTATGTATTTTTCTGCAGCCAGTCACGAATCGTCGGATAATTCCTGTCCAACCATCGAACGTTGCTCTCGGCTTGCTCCACGGACTGTTGAATCGTTCTCGTCGAACTGCCGAGCTCTTCGCTGTGCTCTTTTGCGAAGTCCAACAACTGCAGGGACAACAAAGTCGTATCAATTCTGTTGTCGGAAAATTAATCGACACAACGAAAAATCGGTCTCGTTGTCGAATAGAATACTCACGTCCTTCAATTCGTATTTGGTGTTGATTTTCTTCGTTGCTGATTTCACGATGTTGTTCATCGACGACAGAGACGAACCGCAGCTGTAAAGTAACGATAACAATCATATCAATAATTTTATAAAATTGGAGTTTTTCGAGTGTTTATTTAAGGTTGAAGCTAAGCACACTCGAAGTTACTTCGATACCCAGATAAAACAAGAAGGTCTGATATACATATTTTATCTGTATATATGTATATGATATGTATACGTCTATGATAGACCTGTATTATACGTATATTGAACGTATATTGTGGAGCCATTTCTCTGATGATAATGAAAGAATTTCACATACGTTTTTTTTACGTATATTATAAAACAAGTATTGGACATCGAATTATATACATATATTATATGTATAAGGAACATCTACTCAACAATAAAAATTAATTCAACTGCATTGCTATCAATATCACGTATTATATACGTACATTGGACGTATTTTTCTCAACATTATCTCCGTAGAATTTTGTGCATCTCATGCATGTATAATGTTCGATCATT
Organism: Ophion slaviceki; assembly: GCA_944452715.1. Classification (NCBI taxonomy): domain Eukaryota; kingdom Metazoa; phylum Arthropoda; class Insecta; order Hymenoptera; family Ichneumonidae; genus Ophion; species Ophion slaviceki. Next base: position 16,393,517 of record OX101786.1, on the reverse strand, counting down.
ATATTACGATTGTGATTCCATTATTGGATTCTGTTCGATCTTGTTTCGTTGAATCTTTGATGTTGAATATACGTATATTATACGTCCATTAAATAGCGAAAGTGAAAAAAAGCACGTCCAATTCACGTATACGTTACTTGATATTGGCAGCAATGCAGTTGGAGTCATTTTTATCGTCGAGTAGATGTTCCTTATATATATAATACATGTGTATAATTCGATGTCAAATGCTTATTGTATAATGTACGTAAAATATACATGTATGAAATTCTTTCACTATTATCAGTTAAATAGATCCACAATCCACATGAAATATACGTATAATACAGGTCTATCATGGACGTATACACATATATATCATATACATATATACATGTTATATATGTATATTAACCATTCCTGTTCGATCTGGGATATATATAATACACCGTACAAATACATTACACTAATACCCAGATAACCATGTACCGCTGATGTGGAGTACGCCGTAGGGTACAATCTCGGTACGCCTTACCAAGTACGCTTGGTTATCTGGCGACATACTTGCATTTTTGTCATATATCAAGAGACGCGGCATCTTGACGCCAAGGAATGAAAAAAAAATTATGAACACCATAAAAAGAACTGCCATAAAAAAGATGAGCATCGCTGTCACGGATGACGAACACACCGGCACTCTTTATACAATAAGACGGGCTCTCGCAGTACATATTTAAACTTTGAATCGAAATTACGCAAGAACAGGGAGATGAATAAAAAAAACTAATGACATTCTACCAATGAAATGTTATTTTTTCGAGCAATTTTCACGTATACCATACGTTTATGGTTTACCATATATGTATACGACCATATCTGTAGTATACGTGTGCCATACATATACCATACGTATAAAATACGATACCCTACGTATGATATACATCTTTTATGAATTTATTATTCGTATATAAGGCGTTTATGCCATGTCTAATATACGTTAATACGATGTCGCCATACGACGTCTATGAGACGTACGTATACTGAAGAGTTAAATGTTCGGCTAATATCCGTATAATGTACATATATTCTACGCTGGTTGAACAATATATTCGACGTATTTTCGACATCTTATATACGTAAAATATACCGTTTAATAAACGTAGAATATACATACGTTATACGGATATTAGCCGGACAAAGCTCTATACACTCAGAAAAAAGATTTATTAAGCACTAAGAAGTTTGTCTCGCGGCGAATAAGTTTTCTTATTCGTATGTCGGCCTACTACGATTTTATTAACAGCTAAGAAATTTTTTTATTTAAGTTTATGTTTAAGATTTACTAAGAATTTTTCCTAACATCTAATAGGATTCTTCATAATCCCCCAGCTGGTTTTTTTCCGAGGAATTGTGTCATTTCGTCCGTCATTACTTTCTCACTTGAACGTTTTTTTTCAGACTTTATATTCTTACTTACACTTAAATTATTCCTCACTTTCGAGTTTATCACTTCCGAAACGCAACACTGACGCTTGTGCCAAAAGCATTGGCATAAGAAGAAGCTACATGGTAAGCGTATGCGTGAGCCACATCTGACGAGCGGCCTGCTGTCGGGCCCGTCGCGTTGAAGGGCAAAGTGCGCATGCGCGCATTTGTATCATAGTCGCGAAATAAGAGATTTTCGTGATTGGAAAGTAGTATTTATATGATTTGAGGAAATATTTATTCAAATTTTCTATTTTAAATATGGCTTTTAATTGATGTGAAAAATCGGCGCGTAAAAAAACATATTTAGTGACGCCGAATAAATGCTGTAGTTACAATCACACAAAAACTGTCTCCATAAGAGTAAACATTTATTGATTTCTAATAAATTATGTTCTAATATGCCAATTTATTAGAACCTAGTGAATATTTTTTCTGAGTGTAGTATGAGCACTAAATACGTCTTATAGACGTCGATGGCGACGTCGTATTTACGTATACTATACGTTAGTGTTCTATCTGGGCACCTTAAAAAAATATATATAAAATTGTGGGGGGATGGTGGGGCTTGACATACATTTGATGGTCAAAGGACACATTGTTCCATTAGAGCAAAAATAAAAATGGATTTTAGGTTGTTAAAAAAGAGTTACCCGCAAAAAAATTTCAAAACCTGTTCAAAGTAACCCCTATTTTACGGTAGTCAGACGTTTGGAAGGAGAACAAAATGAAAAGTGACACTTACTATCGCTTGAGACGATCCCAATTGTTCCTGAAGAAGCTGAATACCAACGACTGTCCAATGACGTTGTTCGCCACAGCGCCAAATACACGGGACACATCCTGCTTCCTGATGCCCGAATTTTCCGTAACGGCCCACTCGAGGTAACGACTAAGAATCCAAGTTTCCCGTGTGCATCCGAGGGCAAATAGAAGCAAATCCTTCTCGGAGCCGACGTTCGTTTTTCTATATCTCTCCCACGCGAAGTCCCACTCGGCTTGGCCACCCACCCGAATGGCCGTACAGTAGACGACGCTCTTCAGATTTGGCGAGATCCTGCTTAAGAATGAACATTGCGAATTTCGATATGTAAGCCATGTCGAAAGTAGGATTGACGTCTCAAAGTAGACGAATCTCAAAGGTCACCTTGCGACCTTGAATCTCCAAGGTCACCGTGTGACCTTCGCACTAGATTGTATCAAAGGGCAAATGGCGTCGAATCATCGCTTCGGGAAATACGTCACTTACGGATTCGTCTTATCGGGATCGGGCGAATTGCGCCACGCTTGGAACGAATGAACCGCGTTCCGGACGCAATCGTCATGGCCGAATCCGCAGGCCCAGCTGAGAACGTCTATACGCGTGAATACCTTCAGCTGAGGATCATCCGAGTTGTCTTTGAAACCGGTCTGGGAATAAACGTTCTTCAGGAGGTTCAGAACGTATACCTGCAATGACGTTTGAACTTGAAACCTTGAACGACACTTAGATACCGATCTACGCTAATGAAGCTGTAGCGTCAAGCAGGTATGGAGTTTGTGCTTTAGAATTTGAAAAACTGATTTTTTCGTTAACGACAACGTCTCTTCCGGATGACGCTGAAGTTCCCATCGTTGCAATGCCTTTTTTTGCAAATTGAGGTCGTGAATCTCTAAGAACATGGAAAAATGTTCCAGTGATTTTAACAGCCTGAAGCGGCCAAAAAATCGTTTAACAATTCTGAAGAATGAATTTTCATTGCTAGTACAGTCATGTTGGAATCGGAAAAAATTAGAAAAAAGCTAGTTTTTTGACAGGTGATTTTGTACGTGCTGCGGGTGCTAAATCCAAGTTTGCCTAAAAATCGGGGTGTAGCGTTTTTTTTGGGGATCAAAGGGAATGGGGGTGGATTAATGCCAACCTGCAACCCCCACGAGGTCGGCGCCGGGAGACAAAATGTGCGGAAAAATCCAGGCTTTATTTTTGTCCACAGCGCCGAAGTCGTGGAAGTTCATTTTGGGGGTGACAAAGTGGGGCAAAATTTTGACAAATCAGTTTTCATTCGATAACTCTTTAGGAAAAATTCATACAATTTTCGTTCAAATGGGAACGTTGTAGCCTTTGAAAAGACGCGTCGATCGAGTACTTGATCATCCCTCTCCAATAATATCTTCACCCCAAAATAATTATTGAAGTATAAAAAAAAATTGTTCATTGAATAACTCAAAAACAATCGATTTTTCGGGGATGGTTTAAACGTACGGATACTTTTCGCTATGTTTTCGACCCAATGGACCACCCTTGAATTCTGCTTTTTTCGAACCCCCCTCAGGGGTTGAAAATTCAAAATGAAATTCTGGGAAAACTATTGACCGAAAATAAAGAGATACGAGTTTGGCGCTGTGGACAAAAATGTAGCCGAGGGTTCAAGATACAAATTCTTCCACGGCGGCGAATTCGTGCGGTCGATAGTTTTTCCAGAATTTTATTTTGAATTTTCAACCTTTGAGAGGGGTTGGAAAATAAAAATTCAAGGGTAGTCCATAGAAACGAAAATATAGAGAAAATTATTCTTTACATTTCGTACATTTGAACGATACCAGAAAAATTGATTGTTTTTAGTTATTCAATAAACAACTTTTTTTTGTATTTTAACCATTTTTTGGGGTTGAAGATATTATCGGAGAGTGATGATTAAATACTCGATCGACGCGTCTTTTCAAGGGCTACAACGTTCCCATTTCAACAAAAAGTGTACGAATTTTTCCTAAAGAGTTATTGAATTAAAACTCATTTTTTCAAAATCTAACCCCACTTTTTCACCCCCAAAATGAACTTCCGCAACTTCGACGTTGTGGACAAAACTAAAGCTCGGATTTTTCTGCACGTTTTGTCTCACGGCGCCGACTTCGTAAGGGTTGTAGTTTGGCATTAACCTATCCCCATCCCCTTTCATCCCCTAAAAAAACCTACATCCCGATTTTTTGGCAAACTTGGATTTAGCACCCGCGGCACCTACAAAATCACGTATCAACAAACTAGCCTTCTTCTCATTTTTCCCGATTACAGGGGTTTTCAGCGACAGCACGACTTTACTATGCATAACAAAGATGCAAACATCAACAGTCTGCCGGAAGGAACCTAGATTGCAAAAAAAAAAGAAAATTAATTTACGCGGAATCGATCGTAGCCTTGATACTTGATGAGCATATGATCGAGGTAGCTCATGGCCGTGAGAGCCGCTTTCCAAGGCACGTATTCGGTTTCCTGAGCCAAGTAAGAAGTCACGCCGAGCGCGGTTGAGTAATCCAAGCGTCCGGCTCTCGCCAAATTCAGCGCATCGTCGATCAGCTGGCCCCGATTTATCGTAGATATGTCCTTGAAATTGGGGCCCTTGAGCTGCTTGATTATGAGCTGCCAGTTCGAGTTGTCGTAATTCACCCGATAATAGCCTTGAAAATCAATGGACGTGAACATTTTTGTGAACTTCGTTACCGCCTAAGTCAATGCCATTCACGAGAATGTCGTGATGGTAATGATTACAGAGCTATCCTACTCATCTTCTTAACTATAAAAGTGTGATATTTAAGGGGTTACCCCCACTTGCGATTTTGAAAAAATCGATTTTTTTATTGCATTTTTTTGAAGTATAAGTATCCGGGCCCATACGGAAGTATGGGCCCGGAATAGATGACTCTCTGTAAGTTTACAAAAAAAAAATATTTTCTTCGTGTAAACTGAAATTGAAACTTTAAACGCGTTTTTCTCAAAATGGCATTTCTGAAGTCGGTGACCAAGATTACTCGAACACTAATGAACCGATCTTCTTGAAATTTTACAGGCTTACTTAATACATAAAAATGTCGTCTTTAATCGTTCGATTTTTTTTTCGAAAAAAATGGCCGTTTTATAGCCAAAAAACGACCGTTTTTTTCGTTAAAATCGAACCATTAACTTTGACTGTCCGCCATTTTGTGAAAAATGAATATTTTTTAAAATCTTTCCATTCAAGACTAGTTTATACTTATATTTGACTAAATCCATCCGCATTTTTTTTTCAGATGATCCACTTCGCCGCAATGTTGGTCACGGCAAACCGTGTATATAAAAACATTATTTCATTGACGGCCATTTTCCACTAAACAATGTAATATTTTTCAATAAAAAAATTACTGAAAGTTCTTCAAGATGTGTTCTTTAAGATGGTATATTGATCGATTAAAAAAGTTTTGTAGTTTTCTTTTAAAAAAATCATGAAAAAGGCCTTTTTTTGCGCTACTCTATCTTGCAAAAATCGATAGTTAAATCTTTAAACGCGTTTTTCTCGAAATGAGATTTTTCAAATTTGCTGACATTGTATAATAACTCAAAGAGCAATAATCCGATTGACTTGAAATTTGAACTGAGTACTCTCGAATATATTTACTCTACAATGACGTAGGATATTTATGATTGGATGAAAATTGACGATTTGGCATTGAAAAAACCGAGCATTTTATGGGCAAGAAAACAGACTTTTTTCATAACTACGCCATTTTGTTAGATTTTGATATTTTTCGAAAATCCTACGTCATTGTACCGGAAATACCTTCCAGTTTTTTCTTTTTCGGTTTCAGCTACTCAATCGGCCGGAATCATGTCAGCAGTGAATAAACTTTTTTTGCGCCTCCGAAGGCAGCGCATAAGTCGCTTGGATCTCAATATTTTTCTATGAAAAAATTATGTAAATAGGTCAAATATAGCCAAATATATTCTTACATTTCCGAAACATTTAATTGAGTACTTTTCTTCCAAAAAATTCCCGAATATCACCCAAATTTTCAGCGTTCACACTGGTATAGCCCCTTAACATTATGAAATTGTCACGTCTATCTTTCATTTTTTCAGGCTGTCATTGAGCTGGTTAGGATACAATGAGGTGACGACATCTAAAGGGTGTCCCAAAATTCACGCAAGATTTGAATTTCGCGCCATTTGTGGGGTAAAGTGTTGCCAACGAAAAAAAGATTGCGTGACAGCCAACAGGTCAGGGTTATTTGAAATGGAGCGCTACACGAAAGAAAAACGCGTTTCCATTGTTGAGCCAAATTTAAAAAATAATAAAGATTTGGCAGCCACAGTTCGCAATTTTCGTACAAAATATGATCGGTGATTTAACTTCGTCAACTGTGAAGAGATTAATTTAAAAATTCAGAGAGACTTGATCAATTAGAGATCTTAGACACTCTGGCCGTCCTTCAACAAGTGGTTCAACCCAAAACATCGAAGCAGTTCGTGAGAGTTTTGCTGAGAAGGAACATCACTTTGGTGTCCTCCTCCGATTTTGTTGAAACTTTTTTATGTGGAAGACTATCAAAAACTAAGAGACGCGTGTTTTTTTATCAGCGGAAAAACGGTTTTAATGGGTGAAACGCACCCTCAAAAATGGGGATGTTTTTCGTTTTTCGTCAATAACGTTTTAACAGTACGAAATATTTTTAAAAATTCAAATTGCAACTATGTTTATTTTTTTGTGTACTATACATTGGAGATGCGAACGATAACGTTATCGACGAAAAACGAAAAACACCCCTATTTTCGAGGGTGCGTTTCACACCTTAAAACCGTTTTTGCGGCGATAAAAAAATACGTGTCTCTTAGTTTTCGATACTCTGCGACATAAAAAAGTTTCCACAGACGCGGCTCACACTTGTCACACTTAATGAATACACTTTTGAAATCCATATAATTTTTTTATTTATTTAGGTCACTATTTATAGACGAAAATGGTAGTTAATGAAAAGTCATTGTTCGGATGGATCATCCGAAACAAAAAAATCAAACGATTTTAGATTCAGTATGTTAATGGCTATAGCGCATATCACCCGATTTTTTATGTATGCAAAAATAACAAAATGGCGGACATTTTTCGAAAAAAAACAAAAAAAAACGTGTTTTTCACCGTTTCTGGCAAAAAAAATAGTAAATATCAAAATTTAAAAAAAATCCTTGAAATGCGCTATAGCTATAGTTGTAAAAAAGTTTCGAGAAAAACGCGTTTAAAGTTTGTTTGGGTTACATAAATACATCAAAAAAATTATTAAATGTATTTCGAAAGTGTATTTATTAAGTGTAACACCTTTTATGTCAATATCTATAATATAAACGTATTAAAAAATCATGAAAATAGCCTTCTTTTTAGCGTCTAAAGTGAGAAGACCCCTTAAAAGAAAACTCCTCAAAAGGACAGTGACACGTGATACCGTTCAATATTTATGAGGAAGCTCTTCAGTAGAAGTCAATGTAAATGATTTTATTTTTCTGGTGATTATGAGTACGCACTAATTGTAAGCTGTATGGGAAACACGGTCTCTAACTGTACAAAAAACGTGTTTCCAATGCAGCTCCGAGCAAAAGCTAGTCAAAGTGTTTTTTTCAATGTTACTCAATGATATTGTTGTAGCTCAGTTAGTTCCAAACGAGGCGGGGAGACAGTACGAAGGTAATGCAAAGAGAAAGATTGTTCACCTGTTTGTTGGACGTTGAAGATAACCCACTGGGAACGACTGGCGCTGATATTAGGTAAGCTCATTGATTTCTGCGCCTTGAGCCATGTGGACGGATTCGTACGATTGAAATCGCGAACAGCCTCGGTCGTGTAAGTTATCGGCACCCACCAGAGAGGCTCCGAATCCGAAATAACGACAGTCGCGTTCCGTATGGTGAAACGATCCTACAAAAATTCGGAAAAACGACAAATGTATTTTACGGGTTGGCCCCGGAAAATAATTACTCACAAAATTGCTGAAATTATTCAATTAATTCACCAAGTATTGCACAAAGGCATGACTGTAAAAATAATAGAACGCTAAATACACTCTTTTTGAGATATTTGTAGTTTTTATTTTCAAGTCGGTCATCCCATGTTCAAGATCCGAAAAATTGAAGAAAAAAAAATGTGCACAAATTGCAAAAATGTATGTGTGTTAAATGGACCCGGCATAGCAAACTAATGATGAGTAAACATTTTCTTTGTGTAAATCGTACTTGAACGTTTAAACACGTTTATCGCAAAACTGTATTTTTCAAATTGCCTTCCAGGACATCTCAAAAACCGTTGAACGAATTTTGCTCAAATTTTTATGGTATAGTCAGCACATTTATAGTTCTCATGCGAATTGGATTGTTACTTATATCTGTCATAGTTCTTTTTTAAGCTGAAAAGTCGAAAAAATTACGAAACTTGGAACTTAACTTTTAAAACCGTGCAAAAAATGCGATATTCGATATTTTTACTTTACTCTAGTTCCAGCGATAGCCTCAGATCTACAAAGTGAAATGCCGTTTGATTTTTTAAGGGAGACTTTGTCCTTGAAATTTTCAAAAAATCAATTTGAGCTCAACATGAGCAGCTAGAAGAAGAGGACGGATGCCTCTATGGACCAGGCATTGCCGATTAGCGGTAATTATAAACACATTTGTGTAAACACATTACAAAACTTTAAACGCGTTTTTCTCGAAAACACGTTTTTAAAAATGGCTGACATTCTCCTGACCGCTGTAATTAGCATATCGACCTGAAATTTGGAGAGCATACTCAGAAAATATGTCTTCACGGAATGACGGATCGTTTTTTCGATAGATACATTTTTGCATTTATTATTTATCTTTTTATGCGAAAAAAAACGCAAAAATTCGATTTTTTTTAAGTTGCCGCCATTTTCCGAAATTTGTACTAAACGAAAAACCCATCCGTCATTCCATTACCAAAGGGTCACAGATTGATAATATGCTTTGAATTTGTGTTTCAGATCAACAAAGAGGGGGCAGTGATGTCAGCCGTTTTTACCTCCCGCGATTTGAGGACCTGTTTTCGCGGAGCTGCAACGGCCGCCATTTTGGTTTTTTTTTCAAAAAACAATTTTTTTAACGTTCTGTATATCATGAATAAAAGCAAGAAAAAAACCGCACTCAAAAAGCTTTACTCGTTTCCTTTAAACAAAAAAAAATGTAAACACCTGAAATATAGCACTCCAAGGACAAAGTCTCCGTTAATTTCAGATGAGCAAAACCTTCGGAATCATGGCAGCCGTCAACCAACTTTTTTCGGAAGACACATGAGCGTCTTCCGAAAGGTGTAAATCAATTCTGAGGGACTGTAAAATTGTTAATAAATGTGTGGCAAAAATTCAAAGATAGTGTGTTTTAAGGGGTCTTCTCACTTTAGACGCTAAAAAGGCTATTTTCAGGAATTTTTTTGATAGCTTTATATTATAAATATTGCTTTAAAAGTTGTTACACTTAATAAATACACTTTCGAAACACATTTCTTTAAAATTTGTATGTATTTATGTAACCCAAATAAACTTTAAACGCGTTTTTCTCTAAACACCGTTTTTCGACGACTTGTTGATAAAATCTACGAAACTACTGAACCGATCCTTATGAAATTTTAACCACATCTTTTTTACAACTATTTACTATTTTTGCCAAAAACGGTGAAAAGAACCCGTTTTTTTGTTTTTTTTTCGAAAAATGTCCGCCATTTTGTTATTTTTGGAAATATCAAAAATCGTATGTATGCACTATAGCCGTTAACATACTGAATCTAAAACCGTTTGATTTTTTTGTTTCGGTTGATCCATCTTCGAGATTTCCTCAACAGCGCAGACCTACCATTTTTTCCCATGTAGGGTGATCGGTAGTGGCCAACGATTGGCCGATGCTCGGCGCCGAGCTTGCCAACATTGGCACTCGAGCTTGGCCCGATTATCGACCGAGCCTCGGATGATAAGAGCGGCCCGATATTCGCAATCAATATTGGCCCTAGAATGGCTTATAAGAATCGACCAAGCATCGCGTAGGAGTTCGTTCGAGAATCGGCCAACAATAAGTCCCCGTCAAGATTGCTATCATTGGCGCTCGAGCTTGGCCCGATTATCGAGCGAGTCTTGGCGGATAATTGTGACCCGATATATATCACCAAAATTGGTCCTGCACGGCCAAAAAAAACAAAATATTTTTGTATTGTAGTTCGTCATTACCTGGTATTTCGAAACGATTAGTTCGAAGAAAATATTTCACCTATATGGGACTCGAACCTTGAACCTATCTACTCATAGCCAAGCACGCTGCCCTTATGCTATAGAGGGGGCTCGTAACATTTGAATCGCAGATATGCCATAAGAGACCAAATGGATTCTCATCATTATTTGTATCACATAAACTATATCAATCAGTTAATATCATTGTGATAATTAGAGAGTGTTATCGAATGACATGTTATAGAATTTCCAAACCTAACCTATATATATATATAATTCCTCCCTCTCCACCCTCTCTACCCCCACAACCCTTTAATATGTATGTTGCAATAAAGACAGACCATTAGTTCATTAGTTCAAGTTTAATTAGAATAAATAAATATATTTAAAATGAATAATTCCAATAATGGAATGCAATAGAAAAAATTTGATTTCACGAAAAATCTAGTTAATTAAAATAAGAAATAAATAAATAGTTGCGGTTAGTTAATATTAATAGAATTTTTCTGTCAGTGTAGGATGGTTCATAAAAATCGGCAGAGCTCGCGTATGAGCTCGTTCAAGAATCGACCAACAATGAGTGCATTGATTTGGTAGTATATTTGTTAAGAATAATGTCCAATGGACTCGTAAAAAGTATTTATCTCGTCTCTCAATGACTTCGACGCGAAACAATGAATCGTCAATATACGAATTGCGGTTCGATCATGCGTTACTCGGCCGAACATTGGCCTCGTATCGGCAAAAACATGATTGGCGAGTCTATACTTCGCCAAACATCGACCTCGTATCGATAAGCCAATGATTAGAGAGTCTATATTTGGCCGAACATTGGCCTCGCATCGGCAAACCAATGATTGGCGAGTCTATACTTCGTCAAACATCGGCCTCATATCGATAAACCAATAATGAACAAGTCTAAACTTGGCCGAACATTGGCCTCGTAATGGCAAACCAATGATTGGCCAGTCTATACTTCGCAAAACATCGGCCTCGTATCGACAAGCCAGTGATTAGCGAGACTATGTTTGGCCGAACATTGGCCGCGTATCGGCAAACCAATGATTGGCGAGTCAATACTCGGCCGAGCATTGGCGTACAATTGGGTAATCGATCATCGCCCCGCCAACATTGGTCCAAGTATTGGCCGTTACGGTTCGATTGGCGAAACCTACATGGGTTAGGACATTTTTTAACTACCATTTTCGTCTATAAATGGGGATTAAATAAATTTAAAATTTTTTTAAATGCATTTCGAAAGTGTATTTATTAAGTGTAACAACTTTTATATGAATATCTATAATATAAACCCATCAAAAAATGTATGAAAATAGCCTTGCTTAGCGTCTTAAGTGAGAAGAACCCTTAATGGTTCGTCAAACAAATTTAAAAAACGCTGAGAAATAGCTGTCACATGGGATGACCCCCTTAATCGAACTTTATAATTAGCGGTATCGAGTCAGGAACTCACTTGCATAATTACGGCGCTACCGACGTCGTAATTCCGCGTGACGGTGATAACTGGGAATCCAGTTTGCAATGTCCACGTGTCCATGATTTGTTTCACAGTGACGTCGCGGCTCAAAACACGATCTTTGCGAGCTTGTTTCGTCAATGCTTCCCACAGATCATTTTGTTCCGCGTTCTGATAAGCTCTGTATCGAGAAATCGATCATTCAGTGGGTAAAAATAAAGTTAATCCCTGGATCTAACGCAGGCAATGAAATTCATGCAAAGTTTCGATTTACGCACTTTCCATTGAGATAATTCGTGAGACCCTGTTTGAAAACTTTCGTCGTTAGAAAGTGATCCATCATTCGAATGATTGAGGCACCTAGGAAAATAAAACATATTGTCGTCGAATATGTGATTTTTTTATGTGACGAAATGTGCAATTATTTTTTAATGTGTAAAAGTAATAAAGTAAATGAAAATAAACGGTTTGAAGAGTCCGAATGATTGAGGCACCTAGAAAAATTAAAACATTTTGCCGTCGAATATGTGATTTGTTTATGTGACGAAATGTGCAATTATTTTGTAATGTGTAAAAGTAATAAAGTAAATAAAAATAAACTGCTTGAAGAGAGTTAAATAAAAAAATTTAAAGACTCTAAATGGAGTACCTTTTCCGTATGAAATTCTATCGAAGATCTCGCTTATTTCGTCCGGATGTCCAACTTCTACCGATATCGGGTGCGATGCTTCCAATGCGTCGGGAGTAAATACATTTTGCAGTTCGTGAACGACAAATTGCTCGAGCACTTTCCATTCAGGTTCCACCTGCAGGCCAATGAAGTACAAAATAATATTTAAATAACAGTAAAATGTGTCAAATATTTCGAAATAATTAAAAACAATTTATAAAGATTTCCATACTATGGCAATTTTGTTTTCTTTAAGGGAGACTTTGTCATTGAAATTTTCAAAAAATCAATTTGAGCTCAACATGAGCAGCTAGAAGAAGAGGAGGGATGCGTCTATGGACCAGGCATTGCCGATTAGCGGTAATTATAAACACATTTTTGTAAACACATTACAAAACTTTAAACGCGTTTTTCTCGAAAACACGTTTTTAAAAATGGCTGACATTCTCCTGACCGCTGTAATTAACATATCGACCTGAAATTTGGAGAGTATACTCAGAAAATATGTCTTCACGGAATGACGGATCGTTTTTTCGATAGATACGTTTTTGCATTTATTATTTATCTTTTTATGCGAAAAAAACGCGAAAATTCGATTCTTTTTAAAATTGCCGCCATTTTCCGAAATTTGTACTATACGAAAAACCCATCCGTCATTCCATGACCAAAGGGTCACAGATTGATAATATGCTTTGAATTTGTGTTTCAGATCAACAAAGAGGGGGCAGTGATGTCAGCCGTTTACCTCCCGCGATTTGAGCACCTGTTTTCGCGGAGCTGCAGCGGCCGCCATTTTGGTTTTTTTAAAAAAAAAAAAAATCTTTTAACGTTCTGTATATCATGAATAAAAGCAAAAAAAACCGCACTCAAAAAGCTTTACTCGTTTCCTTTAAAAAAAATAAAATGTAAACACCTGAAATATGGCACTCCAAGGACAAAGTCTCCGTTAATATATAAATCCCTACGTGGGATCTATGTTATCAATTCATTATGTGTACTCGTAGGAAGGTAATCTGTGCGACTGTGCTACCGAACGAAGACTTACAAGGAACATCACTTACGGGATCATCACCGAGTAAGATTTTCAAAACACCAATTTTTTGCAGTATCCGATAGTATAGACGGTTTTAAACATGCTGTTCGTATACTTACATCAACGTTAGTAGAAAATTTATATGAAAATTCCACACTCGAACCTTAAATGCGTTTTTCTCGAAATGTCATTTTTCAAAACGGTGTACACTCTCGAAGGAAGAGTTTTCAAGCTATCCGTCTCAAATTTTGACACATTCTTCACGCCACTATTTATCTTGCTATGAAAGCTATTTTTTTATCTTCATATTTTTTTAACGAAAAACTGTCGAAAAAAAGGGTAAATCCGATACTTTTTCTTCAAACCGCCGCAATTTTGTCAATTTTGATTTTTTTTTAATCTCCATAGCAAGATAGCGGCATTTTTAATGATTAGCAATCTTTTTACAAATTTTGTTTCAGATAACATTTACGGCCATAACCGTGTACACCGTGATGACTCCTTTTTCCGAAGACATTTTCAACCGTTAAAAAAAATGTAAAAAAATAAAATTAAACGTTGAAAAATTCATTTTCTGTTCTTCATGAGTGTTTTGATTTGACATAAAAAAAATCAGACTAATTAGCGTATTTTAACCATCCAAAAAAAAATCGCGAAAATCGGCTATTTTTCGACCCGTTACACTGTGATGATCCCTTAAGTGTCCGTCTTCGATTTTGTTGAAATTCATATATGTGATGAAGCGTTGAAAACTATCAGACACGTGTTTTTTTTTCTATCGGTGGAAAAATAGTTTTAAGGGAGAAAACCGCCCTTCAAGAAGAGACGCGTCACCCTTCATTTAATTTTTTTTCAATATACATCTATAGTCGATTTTTTATCGCTTTACTTAAGAAGAATTTCGGTTTCTGATTCATGCAGATGGTGGACTGCGTGTGGGTGAAACCATAAAATTATCCTTCAACACGCCTTTCCACGGGTGATTTCCCCCCTCGAAATCGTTTTTCCGCAACGAAAAAAATACGTGTCTAATACTTTTCAATGCTGCATAACATATATGATTTTCATGAAAATCGAAGGCGAACACTTAAGGGGTTACCCCCACTTGCGATTTTGAAAAAATCGATTTTTTTCATTGCATTTTTTTGAAGTATAAGTATCCGGACCCATACTTCTGTATGGGCCCGGAATAGATGACTCTATGTAAGTTTACCAAAAAAATATTTTCTTCGTGTAAACTGAAATTGAAACTTTAAACGCGTTTTTCTCAAAATGGCATTTCTGAAGTTGGTGACCAAGATTACTCGAACACTAATGAACCGATCTTCTTGAAATTTTGCAGGCTTATTTAATACATAAAAATGTAGTCTTTAATCGTTTGATTTTTTTTTTCGAAAAAAATGGCCGTTTTATAGCCAAAAAACGGCCGTTTTTTTTTCGTTAAAATCGAACCATTAACTTTGACTGTCCGCCATTTTGTGAAAAATGAATATTTTTTTAAATCCTTCGATTAAAGACTAGTTTATACTTATATTTGACTAAATCCATCCGCATTTTTTTTCTTCAGATGATCCACTTCGCCGCAATGTTGGTCACCGCAAACCGTGTATATAAAAATATTATTTCATTGACGGCCATTTGCCACTAAAGAATGTAATATTTTTCAATAAAAAAATTACTGAAAGTTCTTCAAGATGTGTTCTTTAAGATGGTATATTGATCGATTAAAAAAGTTTTGTAGTTTTCTTTAAAAAAATTCATGAAAAAGGCCTTTTTTGCGCTACAAGTGGGGGTAACGCCTTAAGTGATGTTCCTTGTTATAGCAAGAGGGAAAAAAAGTAAACTGACCGAATTCATTCCGATATATTCGACGTAACTGGCGAAGCCCTCGTTCAGCCAGAGATCGGTCCACCAAGTGGGTGTAACGAGATTTCCGAACCACTGATGAGCCAATTCATGAGCGATGACCGTAGCTACGCGCTGTTGGCTGCTGCTGGTCGAGACACCTTTTTGGAACAGCATAGCTGTCTCTCTGAATGTGGAATTGAGGAAAAAGACAATCATCAGACGACAAGGAACCCAAATGCACTTGAGAAAGGATCCAAGACCCATCTTCCGTTTCAATGCAGCAAAGACTCTCAAATGCAATCAAATTTTAAAAACTTGACAATCTCAAATACAAAACTACAATCAAGAAACGCATTTTTATAATTAAAACAATAATATAAAACCTGTAAGTAATCAAGCCCCAATTTTCCATCGCGCCAGCGGAAAAATCGGGCAGAGCGACCATGTCCATTTTCGGCAATGGAAACTTGATCTGGAAGTAATCCTCGTAGTATTTGAGTATTCGCGGCCCGATGTCGAGGCTGTAACGAGACTGCTCGATCGCCTCGCGACGAGTCCAAACACGAAAATGGCCGTCACTCGATGTCAGGGACTCGAAATCGGTTACGAGGAAGGCAACGAGATAGGTCGACATCGGTACCGAACGCCCGTAATGGTCCCATACGTAATTCGGTATTCCCTTTCTGGTGAAATAAAAAAAAGAAAAGTTGGGATTCGATGAAGGATTCGACGCCAGAGCCAATCTCGTTTGATTGCGAAAATTCATAGGGCGGATGTTACCAGCCTGCGATCGGATGCGTACGTTTTGCAATAAAAATGGTAATTCTACGAAATAATTCAGAGAATCGGTTGTCGAAAATACGGAGTAAAAAAATGAACGTAAAAAATCTTTTTGAAACGACCTTTTATTTATAAAGTATTGAACTAAAAAGTAAAACATAATATTAAGTGTGTGAAGTTGAATTGCAAAGCTGGGGAAGAACCCCATCCTTAGTCACTGATCTGAACTATACAATACATAAACATAGAACTTAATTTTTTTTTAAATATTTCCTTCAATGCTTGAGGCTTTATATTAAGTGTAATGACATTTCACGCCTCAAGCTTTTGAGAAAATATTAGAAAATTTAATTTTAAAAGTTCTATGTGTATGTAAGTTTTATTAGGTATGTAGGGTCAAAGAGTCGCTCCCGCGCGAGTCGGTTCTGAGAGGTGATTTTATATTATTTTTGGTGTTAAAAGTTGAAAAACCCAAATGGGTACGCCAAATTTCAGCTCAATCGGATGCCAGCAAGTGCTTGAAAAATGGATTACAAATTTTGAATCGAAATTACATACGAACGAAGCAAGTTAAATTAAAGCTTGTAAAAAAAGAGGTTTATTGGAAAAATAATCACGAGCATCGAACGAGAGCAACAGTATCGGGATATTCGTGGAGAAAAAATTTACGTAAAGGCAAATACAGACGTTCCGAAAAACAAATGTGCAAATATACACGAATAAAATATCCTAAAAGAGTATTCGAAGTTTACTTAACATCATCGACCCCAAAAAGTCAACACGTGCGACATTTTTTAATGATTTTTTCGTTTTTGAGACAATCACCTCAAAAACCTCACCTTGGACCTCAAAACTGTGTCATCGTATTTTTTTGATCGATTGAAAGAGAATTATGAGGTGTACAAACGAGTTATCGGCCTGAGAACAAAAACAGCTGTATTGAATATTTGAACGAACCCAATTTCCCTCCAGGTCTGATGTCATATGACCAACCTAGTGGACTATTTTTCCGGACCAACAGCCCAGGCCTAACCTCAAAATAGACATCGCGAGTGAGTAAAATGAGTTGCAACAACGCGCATATTAGACACATGCTTTTCGCGTTCTAATTGAAAGCAAATACCTCCGAGGCTAAGGAGATGATTTATCAGGAATTGGGGGAAGATGCCGTATGCATCAGTACGGTGAAGAAGTGGTTCCAAACATTCCGGAGTGGAAATTCCGACCTCAAGGATGGCGGAAGAGCAGGACGACCGAAAACATTTGAAGATGAGGATGGGGAGCAGGTGCTGGCCAAACATCCTTGCCAAACGCAATCGGAGCTAGCTACTACATTGGGAGTTACGTCTTGTTACCCAACAAGACATTTCCAGTCGTTTAAAAAAGCTCGACAAGATTCAACGCGGCCTAACAGAGGCAGAGGACCTAGGCCGGTCACATTGCTCCATGACAATGCCAGGCTACACGTAGCAAAAAGGACCAGATACTCGTCAGATTTGTTGGGCTGGAAAGTTTCGCCGCACCCGGGATATTCACCAGACTTGGCTCCATCGGATTTTCACTTATTCCGATCGCTCCAACCCCATTTGGCTGATAGCCACTTCAAAAGGTTCGATGAAGTCGAAACTTCCATTACCAACTTCATCGACTCAAAACCACCATCTTTTTGCCGCCAACGAATTCGCAATCTGCCTGACAGACGGAGGAAATTTGTGGAAGCAAACGGTGATTACTCTCCCGATTAAAATGTACCTTGATTCCGCGTAGATAAATAATTATTTTTATGAAAAAAGGCCGAGAACTTATCTGTACACCAAAATGTTCAAATTCTTCAAGATGACTGACGTTTAGTGAAAAAAAATCGAAAGATGTGTACCAAACAAAAATTCGCTACGCAAGACTCACACTGATTGTGGCTCACCCTTCCTGGGCATGTTGGATATCGAGGTCATGTTCTCGGGTCTTGCAATGCTGATCTGGAAGGTCGCTTTGAGCGCCGGCTCGTCGAAGCATGGGAAAGCACGTCTCGCGTCCGTAGCCTGGAACTGCGTCGTAGCGATCCATCTATAATGCATAAGAGAACACCGAACCCTATGTAAACAACAATCCACCCTTCGTTTGCACACTGCATGTGCGCCTATGGAGCTTGGTAAACCGTTGGCGGTTGTATCAAAGCACGGTACCCTGTCGCCAGCTCTACTGTTATTTGGTTTGCTCCAGGGGTGCAAATAGCTCGCGATCGCAAGCTCCAACCCGAGCATTCACACTCGACACTCAAGCCGGTGGCTGAGTCTGAATTAAGCACAGCAGCGCTTGTTCCCGACGCTCGCCAAATTCTTTCACTAATTTAAGGCCTTAGGCCACAATTGCGGATATAAAATCATGTGCGAATTTAACAATTTTTTTCGTGTGAAAAATTGATTCACTCATAAAATTAATTACACATCTATATAGTATGAATATCACGCTGTTAGAAAATGTATATTTTTTTTTCGATGCACAAAATGGCCGACTACTCGAAACTTCTTCGAAACAGCTTTTTTCCAATTGGCGTGACAAATAACTCCAACAATTTTCACTCGGTTTACTTCGAATTTAAAAGCTATGTTCCCAATTGCATTTCGCAGAGAAGTACGTACGGAATTTCTGATTAATCGAAAACTTTTCATTTTATGAGCAGTTATAACGAAATTTTTCACTGAAAATTCATTTCTTAAGTTCAAATACCTACAACTTTTGAATTAAACAATATTTTTTAAATTCCGTACGTACTTCTCTAGGTATTCTAATGTAGATTGACGAGAATTTTTGTTTTTTGTTCCAGATAAAAAATTGTGGATGCTAAATGTCACGCAGCGGAGCGCCTAAAAAAAGATAACAAAAGAAAATATTAGTAGTCGACCATTTTGTACATCGAAAAAAAATATATATATATTTTTTCTAACAGCTTGATATTCATACTAAATAGATGTGTAATTAATTTTATGAGTGAATCACTTTTCCATACGAAAAAAATTGTTAATTTCCCACATGATTTTATACACGTTACTGTGGCCTAAGGCCTTAAGGGCATGCATAAGGTCGACGAAATTTTCAACCGTATTTTCTCATAGATGGTTGAATTTTTTAGGAAAAACAAAGCGTTATTCTCTGGAGAATTCCCTGACGCAGAGCTTGATGATTTCCTTTTGCCCTAAATATTATTCATCATTGAGAAATCTCTGTTCGAAAATTACAGCTATCTCTCTCGCACTCATATGTCACGCGGTACATCTTCTACTTCGCCTTAAGAACGCTGCGACGACGGAGCGATCAGAAAACGAAATGTTCCATGTGTATGGAACCTTGCAATTTCAAAGTGCCCTTGCAGTATACCTGGCAGCTCAGCAAACTTATTGATGTCAAGTTTGTGTCGGGCACATCAAATTCAGGTTTTATTACAATATTAGTCGAAACTCGGTTAATTTAAAATAACGTAAAACGGGGTTAAATTGACATTGAGGGGAACTTTGATAGTTTTGGGGGCTACCAGAGCGCCAACATACGGTTTTGACTAATACTTTTTAACTTTTTTTTCTATTGTTGCTCAAATTTGTTGTTCAAGTTTATTATAATGTTGCTAAAGTTGATTTTCATCTCAATAATAATTATAAGACGGATTAAGTGCCTATAATAGTACCCTAGGTACTTGATATTTTTATGTAAAATGTTTCCTCAGTAAAGATGACAACTTAATTGGAAAACATCGTTATTTTTCATTTAATTCCATGTATAATGGATAAAATATTTTTTTTTTAGCGAAATCATGTCAAAGTAACCCTTTATCTTTGACATAAGTTGCATTTTAATGTCTTGTCAAAGAAACCCCACACTCGAGGTTACTTTCACACCAAAAAAATATATAAAATTGTGGAGGGGGCTTGACTTTCTTACTCATTTGATAGCCAAAGGACGCATTGTTAAATGGGAGCAAAAAAGTTGGAATTTAGGATGTTAAAAAAAAGTTACGTGCAAAAAACTTCCAAAGTCTGTTCGAAGTAAGCCCGTTTTACGGTAGTTTGCCAATGTCAGTTGTTTATTGAACAACAGCCCTTATCCAACACCTATTCAAAATATTTGAGGCAGGACACCACTGTGACGGGCGAAAAAAGTTTTTTTTTGCATTTTTTCAAAGTATTCATATTCAAGAGTATGTGAAAAAAATGTCAAGTATTGAAAATTGACAAAGTTGCAGACGATTTAGTGAGAGCAGGTGGCGCAACGATTTACGTGTACTAAAACTGTCAATCGCGCTTTTTACGAAATGACTTTCCTCGACCTGGCCGGAATCATAACTCTAGCTATAATTGTCCGATTTTCAATGTGAAAACCCAACATTTTCGAAATTGCTGCAGCTATCGTTGTACGTAGCCGGTTTTTTTGTTGATGAAATTTAGTATGTTTTAAGCTCCCAAATATAAGCGAAAATTTTGCCAAAATTACACTTTTTTGGAACCCTCGCCATTTTGTGAATTTATTTTCTTCGAAAAAAAAAACGGCTACCCACAGCGAGTACTAGATTCATATAGATTATAAAACTTTTTTATTTTCAGACCGACCATTGAAAAGCTGTCGATCCGGCCGTTGGGACACATTTTTTATACAGAGATAAAAGAGTTGGACCACATTTTTTATACCTCAAAAACGTTGTTAATTTTTAATTTTCTTTTATAAAAGTTTCCACGAAACAAGTTCGATGTCTGCTTAATAACATACCTTTTTTCCAAGTCCCGAATAAATAATCTAGTAGATTAAAAAATCGGAAAAAACGACCTTTTTCGGCCCGTCACAGTGGCGTCCGCCCTCAAGATGTAAAGTTCTTTCAAATAGCATAAAAAATACCTAAGAACCTGGTCAAATGAAAAATCGTTTCAAAATTAATCAAAGTGATTTAAAAAAATTCCTTGGATGAATTATTTTCGATTTTCAAATCCAAACGAATGACCAGAGTTTGTTATGAAAGAACCGAGGTAAAGAAGACTCACCTCGTCTGATTGCCAACGGTGTACGAGCTTCGGTAGAATCCTTGGAGATAATCGTTAAGGTAGCCGAGATACTTGAGATGAACGAGATACTGTTTGCCGGCTTTGAGGGTCTGGGACATCTGTATAACGTGAAATTCTCTGGCAGTGTCGTTCAGTTGGTCGACGATCCGGAGAACATTGTTTGTAGCGCTACCGTTTGCAAATTCGGTAACGCGAGTGACTCTCTTGTCGATCTTCATGTCAACGGCGTGAAGACTTATGTTTTTCGTGTCTATCGTCACGTTCACGAGAATCGTCACCTGAGGACATCAGAGCGAGGCAAAATTTGAGCCCCGGCGGGCAATCTTTCTCAAAATTCCGAATGGAAATGTACATGAAGGACTCGTTTGCGGTCCAAGCCAATGAGCATAGATGGGCGAAAAGTAATTGAATTAACAATTTACAATTACTGCCGTAATTGATAATTGAATTACTTTGTAACAGATTGCTGAAGTAACTAGTCACCACAAATACCAAGTGTAATTAATTACCGTGCAATTTTATTGAAAGCTAATCCGTTACAAACAAATCGATTACATTTCAATTTAAGGGAGCCTTTGTCCGTGAAATTTTCAAAAAATCAATTTCAGCTCAACATGAGCAGCTAGAAGAAGAGGAGGGATGCCTCTATGGACCAGGCATTGCCGATTAACGGTAATTATAAACACATTTGTGTAAACACATTACAAAACTTTAAACGCGTTTTTCTCGAAAACACGTTTTTAAAAACGGCTGACATTCTCCTGACCGCTGTAATTAACATATCGACCTGAAATTTGGAGAGCAGACTCAGAAAATATGTCTTCACGGAATGACGGATCGTTTTTTCGATAGATACATTTTTGCATTTATTATTTATCTTTTTATGCGAAAAAAAACGCGATAATTCGATTTTTTTTAATTGCCGTCATTTTCCGAAATTTGTGCTAAACGAAAAACCCATCCGTCATTCCATGACCAAAGGGTCACAGATTGATAATATGCTTTGAATTTGTGTTTCAGATCAACAAAGAGGGGGCAGTGATGTCAGCCGTTTACCTCCCGCGATTTGAGGACCTGTTTTCGCGGAGCTGCAACGGCCGCCATTTTGGTTTTTTTTTTTTCAAAAAAAAAATTTTTTTAACGTTCTGTATACCATGAATAAAAGCAAGAAAAAAACCGCACTCAAAAAGCATTACTCGTTTCCTTTAAAAACAATAAAATGTAAACACCTGAAATATGGCACTCCAAGGACAAAGTCTCCGTTAAATAATGCGTGTTACAAAAATCCGAGTTACAGTTCTTGCAATTCACGAGCGCGAGTGGACCTTAAGGGGTTATATACAGTTAAAATTTTGGAAACATCGATTGAAAAAAAAAAAATTCTCGTAATGTACATGTATTTAAGTACACACACGGAAAATTTCTTGTCAATCCGGCGAATATTCTCGAAGTTACATGCACATTTGTAATGACGTGTCAGAGCGTTCGAAAGTGCTTTTGAAACTTTAAACGGGTTTTTCTCAAAACTGTGTGTTTTGAAGTCGGCGAGCAAGATTTCTCGAAAACGGCTGGACCGATCAGTCTTAAATTTTAACACAATCTTTTCAAGTGTATTTTTTAATAGTTAATCGAAGGTTTTTTCTCACCGAATATTTTCCATTTTATAAACAATTGAAGGTCTAAATTTTTGTCAAAAATCGATTTTTTTTAGCAGCCGCCATTTTGTCAAAAAATATTATTTTGCTTATTCGTTCAAGCAATTACAAGATAATCCATTATATTAACGAAATATTTTTGGTTTTTTCATTTTAGATGATCCAGTTCAGAGATATCGTGCTCACCGCAAGACGCCTCTTTTTAGAGGTGCTCCCGGAGATCAGCTATAGCAGCGTTCAGAATAATTATTTTTACACATAAAAAATGTTAAAATACAGTTAAAAGTTACCATAATATGTGTACAAATGTTTACGTTAATGGATATGAAGGTCTTCTCAAGAAAAATTCTTGAAAAATCGATCTTTTTGGGCCTCCGGACTGTATATAACCCCTTAAATGTGGTAATTCGTGTAATTGCACGTTACAGTAGTGTGCGCTATTCGCGTGTCTACCAGGCTTAAAAGTGGCGTGTGTCCAAAGTTGACAGTCGCGTACTCATCACGCTTGAGCCAACTTTAAAGGTTAAGGGGTTATACCAGTGTGACACTTTAAAAAAATCGTTTTTTCGTTGTTGCCTTTTTCGGCAGTTTATACGTTCAAGAATATCGTTATTATTTATATCATTCATGTCAATATCATTTTATCTTTAGTTATCGATAGTTAAATTTTTAAACGCGTTTTTCTCGAAATTAGATTTTTTAAATTTGCCGGCATTGTAACTCAAATAGCAATTATCCGATTGACTTGAAATTTGAACTCAGTACTCTTGAATATATTTACTCTACAATGACGTAGGATATTTTTGATTGCATGAAAATTGACGATGTGACATTGAAAAAAACGACCATTTTATCTGCAAGAAAACAGACTTTTGTTTCATAACTACGCCATTTTGTTAGATTTTGATATTTTTCGAAAATCCTATGTCATTGTACAAGAAATACCTTCCAGTTTAACGACATTTTTTCTTTTTCAATTTCAGCTACTCAATCGGCCGGAATTATGTCAGCAGTGGAGAAACTTTTTTTTTTGCGCCTCCGAAGGCTGCGCATAAGTGGCTTGGATCTCAATATTTTTCGATGAAAAAATTATGCAATACAGGTCAAATATAGCCAAATATATTCTTAGATTTCCCAAACATTTAATTGAGTATTTTTCGTAGAAAAAATTCCCGTAAATCACCCAAATTATCAGCGTTCACACTGGTATAACCACTTAAGATTATATTTTCTCCTATATTATGCCATAAATAATAACGACGTAATTAGATTACAAAGTATTCGAATACATTCTAAGCAGATTACTTTGTAATTAAAATACATTATAACCGATTACACAATGTGCACTGAGTAATTTAATTACAATGTAATGAAATGCAATTCAATGATATTACTCTGTAGTTGAATTACTCTGTAACCAGATTGACAATCAAATTACATTGTAATTTAGTTATGCCCATCACTGTTAGTGGGGCAAAATCTTACCTCGCCGTTGAAGGTGAAATTTCCCTCCCAGATGAACGGTATCAGGCTAATTTCGTAAGAATCCGGCACTACCGACCTCGGCAATCGGACGTCGATTTTCTTCTTGCTCGAGGTGGCCGTGGCGAAACTACGGGCCGATTGGAGTACCGCGCTGTTATCAAACCCGTCGACCTGCCTTACCGGCTTGCCCTCGAGGCATGGCGCGAAATGGTACACCAACAAGCCAGTGGCAACGAGGCAGAGCAGAAATACAGCGCCGAGTAGAAATCCACCGCATCGAGATATCGTGCAGCCCCGCTTACGACCGAATGTCGTCGTGTGTGGGTCCATCATAGCCAGAACCTCGCGAGATTGGGTCATATCATGGATGAACCTGAGGACAATTAGGCACGGAATTGACTCGGGGGCACTTTGATGGCAGTCAATGGGGACCTGTGCAGAAATTCGTTGGAGCGTTTCTAGACCCTCCATTCTTGTAGGGATTTGGGACAAGCCAAAAATGGGAGTCCACATTGAGATCCAAATGGATTCCGCGCTACTTCCCAATTGGGGTCGTTTGAGAATTTTTATTTGAAATTTCCAACCGCAATTTGATGGACCTGACAAAAAAGTATCCTTTCGTGGTCACGTGCCAACCAAATTGTAATGAAATATTGACGAAACTTTCGAGAATTGGAACCGGCAAAAATTTCTATAGAGCTAGATTAAATCTAGGTTGAAGAATTTTCTCATGATACTGTTGAGTATTATTATTCAATAATGTTAGGCAATGATAGTTATTATTGCCAAATAACAAAAAAATGTTTGTTTAAATTATTACCGAATAAAAACATTTTTTAAAATTATTACCAAATAAAAAACATTGTTTTTAATGATTACCAAGTAATGAGAAATTGTTTTTTAATTATTGCCAAGTAACAAAAAGTTTCAATGGGGACTTGTGCAGAAATTCCCTGGAGCGTTCCCAGATCCTACCCCATTCTTATAGGGATTTGGGACAAGCCAAAAATAGGAGTCCACATTGGGAGCCAAATGCATTCCGCATTTTTCCCGAATAGGGTTGTTTTGAGATTTTTTTATTAAAAATTTCCAACCGCAATTTGATGGATCTCCCAAAAAAATATCCTTTCGTGATATCATGCAGAAATTTGTTGGGTAGTGTTTACATGCACCCACATCTCTATAGAGATTCGTTGGGAGCATGGTACATTAGGAGTCGCATTGGGATCCAATTGGATTCTGCACTGTTCCCCGGTGAACGCCGTTTGAGAATTCTTACTACGTACGAATCGAAAACATATACGTAAAAAGTCGCGAGAGAAAAATCGGCGTTTTAAAAGATAACCTGTACGCTTCGTGAGCGATTACGTATGTGGTGATGATACGTCAAAATGCAATGAAAAAAATAACAAACGATAATTGCAGTGGATTTTCAGTTATGTGCTTCTAATCGATTTTTGAGATATACTTTTTTAAGATGAAATTCATACTTTTTAACCATACGTTAATACACTGGATCATTTTTTGACGGAATAATTTTAAGTTAAATACTCACTTTTCCGAATGTGAACTTTTTCAATAATTGTTTTAAGGGGTTAGGCGCAAAATTTTTCACTTTCCAAAAATTTGCCAAAAAAATCGTCAGATAATTGTTAATAACAAACGAACTATGCAATATAAAAAAAATCCTACGTACTTCCATAGACAATGTATTTTTCAAGATATATTCAACATTTAAGGTGAATCGGTTGAAAATTGTCTGAGTGATGTTCCGGCCAACTCAAAAAATGCAGTTTTGAGATAAACGCTGCACAGCTGCCATTTTGAAATTAATCGCTTCAAAAAAAATATTGTGTACAGTCACTGATCTTTATGATAAACACCCTTTTTTGTAATCTCGATATATTTTATAGTTTTTCTAAAAAAAATCTCCAAAAAGCCTATTTTTTCGGCCTCTAGAGTGGCCTAAGGCCTCAAAGAATCATGCATTGACAACCATGACTATTTCCTAGGCTCATTGGACGAATTGGATATGTCACTTTTTCCCAGTTTACTGCAATAATCGTCATCGGTACCGATTTTCGCATAGGCGAGAGGAAAAATCTTCCAATCGAATGCCGGCAAGACCCGACGACGGCAATCGTCGTAAAAAAGCTGCAATACGGCTCTCCGGTGCACACAACCGTGTCAAGGATATATATAGAAATACCGAACGGACGCGCACGACCAAGCCGAACTGTGCGTCAATTTTTTTTTCTTCTATATTCTGTTTTTTTTAACGACACGGCAGAAACAATTAGCCGATCGCGTTTAAAATTGTTATGCGAGGCGCGAGAGCGAGCCGGCGCCCGTAAACTTTCAACTCGATCGCCCAGCTAGTACGAGGAGTAGTCCTATATAGTTGGTGCACGAACTTTTTCGAAGTGTACGCGTCGATCGACGTTAGGAATTCCTCGCAGAGTGGAACAAACGGAAATTCCTGCTGGTTGACACGTCGAGGAGTAACGGAGGGGCGTCCCACTTTTTGAAGGAAGACACGCGAGTTGAGTAAACCGGCAGTTTATCGCGATTTGTTATCGCTCATATTGCCAAACAAAAAAAAAACAAATAACCGTTTCGCGAGACGCTCCAGGATCTTGATGCCGAGAGAAAAAAAAATCAATTTGCAATCGAACCGTATCGAATTTCGAAAATATTCATTATGCGAGATTGTATTTTTGGTTTTTCGAAAATCCATTTCTTTAAACGAAACGAAAAAGCTCAAACGTCCGTGCTCAAAAAAAAAGATAGAACTTTTGAACGTCTCGATGTTATATTTGCAATTTTTTTGGCATTTTTTTCTATTTTATTATTATTATATTATTATACTATATAATATATTATATATAATATATTATATATATATATATATATCATATATATATATATATATATATATATATATATATATATATATATATATAATGTTATTATTATATTTTATTATTATTATTATTTTTTTTTGCATATTTGGCCTTGAACCATAACGAAAAAATACTTCCCAAGGTAGACGCCTCCCTACCAATCGGTCCAAATTACGAGAAAGTCACGTGCAAATATCTTTTAGTCTCTTTGTTCCAAGCGCGATAATAATTGATCCGGTCGATGAAGACAGGCAATCATCGTAAAATTTCACGCTCGTAAAGAGTATAGTAATTACGAAAATAAAAATAGCGAGCGATCGCATACGGCGGTCCAGCGAGATCCACGGCAGGAAGCCGGCCGGCCAGGGACGGGAATAACGGTACGTTTGTGAGAGCATATGCGAGCTCTCGTGAAAAATCGTTTAGAAAGTATGGGACTCAAACTCGTAACTACGTGGATACCGGATGAAATTTGCAATTAAGTAAACTCGTTTCACTTGGATGCAGATTCTCGTCACGTTTTATTCGCATTTCTAATGTTTATATGGAGAAAGGTGATTTCGAGGACACTCGACTTCGAGGACCTTTCCAAAACGGCCAGATGTGCAATGAACATTCCGTAGATACGAGGGGTTCGAACCATCGGCTTCCCATGAATAATAAAATAGAAAATTCGATAAGAAATTGGTGTACGGAGAACAAAATTTTCAATTAAGGGGCTACATCTATAGTACGTAGAAGGGTCAAAAAATTGCCATTTCCAAAAATATTTTTATTCGGTAGTATCACCTTTTAGCTATATTCCCTGGAAATTTCATTGAAATATTCCTAAAATTGAATGAGCTACAGCTTCTAACTCGACCGGGCGAGCGGTAGCAGCGACCAAACTTTAAACGCGTTTTTCTCGAAACGCTGTCTTCAAAGTCGGTGGACATGATATCTCGAGAACCACTTGATGGATTGTTTCCAAATTCACAGGAGATACGAAGAAAAACATTCAAAGGTCGTTGACGATCTCACTTTTTAAAAATCGATCTTCACTCTTTTATTTTTTACGTAAAAATGACGACTTTTTTCGTGCATTTTGTATGCTCGAGTTTCAATTCGTCGCCACGTTGTTTAAAAATATTATTTTAAAAATCAACGATCGTCAACGACTCGTATTTATTGTTAACTTGAGTATCTCGTTTGGGTTTTCGATTTCAGATGGACCTTTTAAGCTGGATAGTGTCCACCGTCAATCGTCGCGGAAAAAAAACGTAATCATCTGCCGGCGGTTTTTGTTGTTTTTCTGTATTTTGTGGTGATTTTTTTTAAAAGCTCTAGGATACCTTTTTTTTAGAAAAAAAATCGTAATTTGGCCTTTTTTCGGGCCTTTAGGTAGATGTAGCCCCTGAAAATGGTTGAAGTTCCACTCGTCTCTATATACGATATACGCACTTCGATTTATAATAGCAATCAATGAAAGCCCAGCGCTTTTCCAAAGACGTGTAAATCTCAATTAATAGTGAAATTTATTAGCACACCATTCACCAGCCAATTGGCAATATATAGCTTCGTTAATTGAAATCCGACGAATATATAACGCTTCGATTTTTTACTTCAATCGGACGATCGCTGAGCCGTTTGAAATTAATTAACTCACTGTATAAATCACTCGTGGCTGGACAAAATTCGTATAAAATCGAAAGCTCGTCCGACAATAGATGGCTTGCACTACTTAAACGCAACACAAGGTTCAACCGAGACGGGAAAGCAACGCAGTATGTGCGTAAAACATTTATCGATAATGGGAATGGACGATGAAAAATGTTGCGTCCTCTCGGTCGAATGGTCACCACGAGACTGTGACAGCGTTCGGGCGAGGAGACCAGACACTTTGAGAATTAAGCCAAGGCACCTTCGTCGTCATCGCCGTCGTCGATGATGCATGTGCATATATCGTATGTCGGGCTTCGGCCTCTGATTTCCTTCTATCGCTGCTGCTGAGGAGCGCCACACCTGCACGACATCGCGCGATACAACTTCCGGTGCCCGGTTCATCGGAAGTGGAGAATATCGAAGAAGGGACGTATATTCGTAAATATATGTCCCTTCCAATACATGTGGGTGTATGTGCAATGTAGTTTTTTTACTTATATATACTACACATTTACCTAGTACCGAATTTTTGGTTGTACTGAAAATTATATATATATTAATTTTATAAAATGAAATGTATTTTTAATATACCCGATTTTTTTAATAACTTCCTTTAATATACATTTTTTCTTTGCTAAAGTATTTGTCGAAAATTTGTAAATGCTGTGATTTGCCTGTGAAAATAACTTCATATATTAAATTATTATAATTTTATATATTAAAATGATTCTGAAATTAAACATATGTTATTTCTATACAATCAAATTTATTTACAGAATTAAATATATTTTTAGTATATCTATTTTTTTGAATAACCCCCTTCAATATACATTTTTTTCCTCGACAAGGTATATGTGCAAAATTTATAGTTGCCTACATTTTTATTTGACTGTAGTAATGAGTTTGTATAGTAACTCATAATAATTGTATCTGTTACAATTATTGTAAAATTAAATATATTCACTTTTACACAATGAAATTTATTTAGAAAATTAATTGTATTTTTAATATACCTATTTTTTAACGTACATTTTTTCTTTGCTAAAGTATTTGTGGAAAATTTATAATTGCTTGGATACTTGTTTGGCTGTAAAAAAAATCAAGTATTTCTTGTTCTCTTTTCTCTCAAAAAAAAAAACAATTAAAGTTCGACCATAACTATGTTGTTGTGTTTCGGTGTCGATAACATTGGTTTGTTTTGTGTGTTCATGAATTCAATGAATTCATCAATTTACATGGGTGGATACTGTTGCTACATTAGTGATAATTGGGGGTACGATAAAAAAAAGTATGTCCTTTGGACGATAAATTAAAAAACGCGATAAAATCTCAATTTTGTGAACTTGTTCGCATTCAAAGTTTGCTTTGTTATTTCGCGTATGGAATTAACGATAGTGACTGAAGCGATCACGAGTCGTATTAATGTACACGTTTCATGATCCAAGCGAAGGACTGTTATTTGCTGGGGAGTCTTTGGATTTATGGTCTCGCCGGGCGAATTGTTTCTATGCGAATGTTTGTTTTCAGCGTCGAAACTTCGCCCGATCCCTTTGAATTGACGTTAAATAAATTTTTCAGCAATTACACGTGGATGTCGAAATAAGCTGATGCAAACGTTTGGGATACGCTCTACGTAGAGTTTGTATCCTTGTCACTCAAACCCGCGCGTGTGTGTTGTATGTACTCACTTGGCAGGGGGCGGGGAATAATTATCTTGACTGGCAGCCATGCTAAATCCTCACTCGAGCTCGCACATTGTCAAAACTTTCACGAATTTTTGAAACACCACGTTCACATATAAACGATAAATATGTTGCATCAAATCGAAGCGACGCGTCGTAACGATCCTTCTGTTCCTCGCGTAGATCGCAAACTGAACGAACTGTCATCGAAAACATTGAACGATCGTACGCGTATGACGTGTCTTCTGATTTCCTCAAAGGTAAACACACGCACACCTGCTACAGTCGCGACGTTGCTAATTTTCTCGTAATAACGAAATGTTTCTATATAAACCGATGATGCGTTACACCTCCTGGCGAACAAATAAGAAGTCAAGAGTATTCCAAACATTTTTTTATTCTTACGAAAAGTAAAATGAAGAGCTGATGTTGAAGAGAATTAATTATTATTAGTAGTATTATTATTATTAATAATATTATTAATAGTATTATAATTCTAGTAATTAGTATTATTATTCAATAATGTTGGGCAATGCTAGTAATTATTACGAAACAACAAAAAAATGTTTTTTTTTTCAAATTATTACAGAATAAAAACATTGTTTCTTTAAATTATGACCAAATGAAAAACATCGTTTTTTAATTGTTACCAAAATGCAAAAAATTGTTTTTAATAACTATCAAATAACAAAAAATTGTTTTTTAATTATTGCCAAGTAACAAAAAATGTTACCAAACATCGTTGGCACTATTTATTGTGCAAATATATAAATATTCCTAATTGAATGGTGTATTTAAAAATGAATTATTTCTCAAAACCATTCTAAACTTGCTACTCCACGGTTAAGAGGAGCTACAAATTCTCTGTTTGGGCTTGGTTTTTAATTATTGTTTTAAAATTATTATTTAATTATTTGTTACAAGTGACAAAAAATTGTTTTTATTTATTATTAAGTAACAAAAAATTTCACGAAATAACGTTGGCACGATTTACCACACATATATAAATATGCCATGTTGAATGGTATATTTAAAAATGAACTATTTCTCAAAACGATTCGAAATTTACTACTCCTCAGTAAGGAAGGGCTACGAATATTTTGTTACATGTTTTGTCACAAGTAAGAATTTTTATTTTTTATTTTTATTATTACCAAATAACAAAATATTGTTTTTTTTTCATTATCACCAAAAAAAAAAAAATCTTTTAATTGTGAACAAATAACGAAAAATGTTATCAAACAACGTTGGTACGGATTATCATTCATATATAAATATTCCATACTCGGATGATATGTTCTAAAATTAACTATTTCTCGAAACCATTCGAAACTTACTACCCACTCCTTGCGATTTCGGAATAATTGAAGCTCAATATTATTTCCCCACACGGACGAGTAAGTTTTTTGTCATTATTCCCACAGTTTTTTCGATTACGTACGTTGTTTCCGATATTTATTGCTGATCGAACTGACGATATACTATATTATTATAAATGCCTCATTCTTTGTGGTATCAATACAGTCATGGAAGGAGAAAAAATCATACGAATCATCCGCCAAGTCATGCACAGATGTACGTAATAAATGGGTAAACGATTTGAAGAATTAATTCGAGCTAGAAGGCGAGAGTTGAGTCAGAACGAATGCACATCACTTTTTAACTTGAGAATAATCTATGTTCTTCAAAGAACATGCTTTGCTCGCGGTCGAAGACATAAACATATATATATATACACATTTGCTCGTTCATATATGTGCAAAAAAAGAGAGGAACAGAACAGTTACAATACCGAGGAATATAGTCATTGCGTGAATCACCCTATGTCACGGTCGAATCTTCGTTTTCATTACATTACACATCGTACATTGCACGACACAGACTCGATGAGAAGGAATCTTGGTTTGCTCTATATGATTCAGGAAACAGCCAAAAACGATTTATATCATATACTATAAATAATGCCTACCCTACAACGATATAATTTAAAAAATAATATGCCATTGTCATTCACTGAACATAGGACCAAAAAATTAGGCAACAAAATTGACATCGTCCACGAGCCTGTTATTGGAATATTAAGGGATTATTACAGTGTAAAATTTTCAAAAAAACGATTTTTTTGCATTATCCAATAATATAGATGGTTATATACATGGACCTGGATCGTCGATTGATCGAAAGTAGACAATTTATATGAAAATTCCACACTCGAAACTTTAAACACGTTTTTCTCGAAACGTCGTTTTTCAAAGCTGTAAAACGGTTTTTCCACTCTCAAAGGAAGAGTTTTCCAGCTATCCGTTTCAAATTTTGACACCACATTCTTCACGCCATTCCTTATCTTGCTATAGAAGTTTTTTTTTTAATTTCCATATTTTGTTAACGAATAACTGTCGAAAAAATACGCCAAGTTCGATACTTGTATTCAAATCCCCGCCATTTTGTCAATTTTAGCGCCATTTTGTCAATAGCGTATTTCATACTGATTACTAATCTTTTTCCAAATTTTGTTTCAGATAATATTTACGGCCACAACCGTATGCACCGCTGGGACTCCGTTTTTTTCACGAAATTTTCAATTGTTAAAAAAATGAAAACAAATTAAAAATAAACTTTAGAAAATTTATTTTCCGTTCTTCATGAGTGCTTTGATTTGACATAAAAAAATTTCAACCCGTTACACTGTGACGATCCCTTTAAAAAGTCGTTTACGAGGTATAGTAAAAGTTTTTTGGTGATTTAAACCTGCAGTACGTATCATTTTCAATAATTGTAAATATGCATATCTCTCTCTCTCTCTCTCTCTCTCTCTCTCTCTCTCTCTCTCTCTCTCTCTCTCCCTCTCCATTTGTCTGTAGACAAATATTCGGCCAGAAAATACCTTACTCTGTAGAATGCCAAAAAAGGTTAAAAATACAAAAAGTACCCGATTATAAAAAGGCCTTACCAAGGAAAAAGAAATTAATAAATTGAGTCACAGTGTCTTTTCAGATTGAAAAAGCTAGAGTTTGTCTTACGCAGATTCTATGACTTCATGCATCTCGCTTCCCGTCTCAGCCCATTTCTTATTTTCCACATTCTTCCCGACATCATACAATCATCCCATGTCGGACCACTTTTCTGAATATCTAATCCGGAGAAAGTGCAGGCACGTGTATACCAGGATATACGATGGGAGCCCCACTCAGGACGTCGGGACATTTCAAATTTGCGTCAAAGTTCCAGCATACGAAAAGTCGATCTCGAGACACTTCCCTACTATCCAAAGGGCTTTTCGCATAAACAAGAATTATTCAGGTGACACGTATTCACATCAGTACGTCTAACCAAGTGTGACATACAAATTTCACCCTTCAAATCTTGTAAATAAATTAAGGGGAGATACCTTTAGGCGAGGAGAAAATAGCTGATTTTTCTAAAGAACAGATTTCTTCACCATTTTTGAAACTCAATATTTAAAAATGGCGAAGTAGGGCACGATCTCCTAAAATGCATTTTCAAAACTGGCCCGACGTATAGCTAAAAAAACTAATCAGCCGATTCTGATGAAGTATGGTATAAATATTTTTAACCTTATTGTCTCAAACATGATCCTAAATGTTTTTGAAAAATGTTTTCAAAGTTTTTGTTATTGCAATATGGTGCCATTTTTTCCCGGAAATTCAATCTTTTTGTTTCCAAGCGTACCATTTCATCAATTTTCAACATTTCCCACTTTTTCTTGGTTTATATTCTGCCTATGAGTGTTAACCCTTAGTAGTCACACTTAGGTCCATGGGACCCAGGAATTTTTAAATTGTTATAAATAATGAAATAATGCATTGAGCGATATGAAAAAAAAATAGTGAGGCATAACTTGAACCTTGTTTAATACAAGGATATTGGTTAGAAATCAAAAATTAAATTTTAAAGATGCAAATAAATTATGCAAAAAAAACGTGAAAAATAACTTTTTTTTACAAAAATTGTTGTAACTCTTGTAATTATTTTTTAAAAAATGGTTTTATAATCTGGAAACACTGTACTTTGAAATAGACATAGCAGTTTCTGTGGACTTTTCAAAAAGTATATTTATTTCATCCAACGCAGGTGCGATTTAGAAGGAAAGAATGAAACGCTTACGCATATAAAAAAATGTAGGTTTTATTGGAAAAAGAAGTTGTACGGCATGAAAATAATTTGTTTGGGTCCCGTGGACCCAGTGTGACTATTAAGGGTTAAAGGAAGGAAAATTTTCTTTTTTTTAGATTAATCCCATCGACGCTACGTGTTACACCGTCTGCCAATATCCGCAATTTTTAAAGATGTAACAGCCAAAAGTATAAAGCATTCTCTAAGTCTCAAAAATGGTGAAGAAATTTTTCGTTTCAGAAAAAGAATCATGAAAATTAGCAATTTTTTCCTCGCCTAACGGTATCTCCCCCCTTAAGGGAGGGGGGGGGGGCATTGCAGAATTTAATTAATACACCTCTGCGATGGAATCGATTAGAATATATCCAACAACAATTTCGTAATATAGTTTTTTTAAATGAAATGTTATTTGTTTTTCCAAAGCCTTGACGTAAAATGCCATTGAGGTGTTGTTGTTTTTTCTATCATTCCCCTTTTTTGTGTATTTCATTAGCAGATATCTAATAAGGATCTTGAAGAAAAAGTGTTGAACGATTTTTGTATCCTCGATAGGCGGAAAACAAATTGAACAAACCAAAAAATACATTTTTATTTCATCTGATCGGTGCAAACATCGTGATGTAAGCTAAAACATAACTCAATATAGAGTTTCGGAGTATTTTAATTTTGCTCTACCTATCAATGTAGTTAAATGCGTATGCTGTTTATATTCATATAAATTTGTCTAAAAATAACGAATTTTTGCACGTGAGCAGCAACATTCCTTAAGAAGCTGCGCATTCTACCAAACTTATTTTTATCCATACGTAGCGCACAGCGCATTTGCTTATCGTCGTTGAGCAATAAAAAAGCGAAACACAGTGTCAGGCACATTTTTTATGACTAGACGAATACATGATAACGTGAAGTTATTTATGAGAAAATATTGACGAAGGCAATTAAGTTCGAGACTGGAAGCGAACGGGGCTCGCTCCTCAATCTTTTCTCCAGACCGTACATTGCATCACGAGCGTATTCTCGGATCGTCCTTTGTCAAGCTCATTAACCAACACTTCTTTTCTTCAATTGCTACGTGAGTGGAATCAACGATGATAAAAAAAAATAATCGAAATAAATACATTTTGGGTCAAGTTCGTAGACTTTCGATGTCGAATTCACCATCGAGAATTATGCAATGATTGATTTTTCGTGACCAGAGTGCAAGTATGCCATCAGAAACTGTCAGTTTCTTTGCATCAATTACCATCAGGTTCGATGAAAATCTGGAGGAAATGAATTTCCAAATCAGTGTCCATTAGGGACTGCAGCATTTGCAATGCTCGTTTTTACAGAATTCTTAAGGGGGGGGGGGGATTTCTTTACCATTTTTTAGACTTATGGTATGCTCTATTACCACTTTTGGCTGTTAAATGGTATTTTTCTATTAATCTTTAAAAATAGTGGAGGCACGGTCTTCTAAACTGCATTTTCAAAACGGGCGTGACGTATAGCTAAAAAACTAATCGACCGATTCTGATGAAATTTGGTATACATTTTTGTAATCTTATGGTCTGAAACGTGACCCTAAATGTTCTTGAAAATGAAAATGAAAAAAGGATTTTTTATAGCACAATGTAGCCATTTTTTTCGTAAAATTCAATATTTCTGTTTCAAAGTGTAACATGTAATTGATTTTGAACACTTCTGACTTTTTCTTAGTTCATATTCTGCGTATGAGTGTTAATGAAAAAAGAATCTTCGTTGGACTTTTTTTCACATACAATGTAACGGCCAAAACTAGTAATAAAAAATACCCAAGTCTCAAAGGTGGTGAAGAAATCTTTCCTTCATAACAAAATCATGAAAATCATCCATTTTTTCCTCGCCTGCAGGTATCTTCCCCCTTGAGTTCTGGTTTACAAATGTTTTCTTCGTCGATAAAAACTACTCGATTTTGCAGAATTTTCCGTGCTTTTTCACCAAGGAAAAATGTGATAAAAAACTTACAGACGTTTTTTTGTCGTCCGTGAAAATTGCGAATCGCTTTAAGTGCATCACATTCGCACTTAAAGCGAGATGCGAGAGAGTCAATTTGCTATGAATTCATACGGACCGTTATCAATCAGTTGCGGTCTATCTGACACGCGACGACGCCTGTCAGGGATATGTGCGCGCTGTATCAGAGGATTGCATACCTAATTTCCTAGTGACAGTGTGTAATTTGTTACTGGAACCATAATGCGCGAGCTGTCCCGAATGTCATCGACAGATCCGTGTCTCCGTTCCTCCGGCCTTCTCTTCGAGGTTTTTTTATTAGTCGGGACATACACGTTGAAAATTTACCAGTTTTATTTCTACATTTTGGAGCCAGCTCGTGTGTTCATTGGAATAAACTGTGAATTTGCCACGCAGGAGCTTTGGGATTTTTTCTTAATTTTCTTAACGTCGCATCTTCATTGGCTCCTGCCAATTATTCTTGATGACTATTCATTGAAGCATTTTTGTGATTAAATAAATCATTTGTGTAATTATTTCAATAATTATTCAATCCTTTTCGTCAATTTATTTAAATTTATCAATGTCTTATCATTTACAAAAATTATTTTAAATACAAAAGTATAATTATTTTAATTGTTGAATAATTATTTGTCAAGAATGATTTGCAGAAGCCACTGATTACGGAACTTTGAGAAAATTTAAAAAAATCCGAATGATCCGGCATCAGATATTTACATTTTTCATACGACACCTATTCGCTGAGATTTAAACAATTTTTTAAACATTTTATAAACGTTGAAAACGACAAAAAAAATCCTACCCCACTTACGGATGATGATAAAGGTTTTTTATCGAATTAACCCTTCGACTGCGCACTGAATAATATTGACCCCATTTTTTTTCGACTATTGCAAAACATGGTACTCTATTCGGCCGCAGCGCACGAATGTTCCCCCACTCCTAATCTATAGGTGGACACTCGGCGCTCATCCTACATCCTGCCCGTGTACTGAGGACAGCTGTCGAAAAATGACCTGGGGTCGAATCGACCCCGTTTATGTAGTAGTGCGGTGAAAGTGAAAACCTTTTTTTTGTGTTATTTGGCGTTTCATTACGTGAGTTACGATAGAAAATGCTTATAGATATTTATTATTTTGCCCTACTATAGTAAATTATGTATTTAGAATGCCAATCATAGAACTAAAAGCAAGTGTCCGTTATGCAGGACGGCTATGTGCAACGAGCACCGAATGTACTTATGCATCGATTGCGGTGAATGTGAATAATAATAAGTCATTGGAGTAAATGTAATGTATTTTTCAACGCAATCCACTTTGAATGAATTTTTGGGCACTGAATTTTAGTTTTTTTTTTTTTTTAATAAAGTGTGGGCCATAAAATAAGGACCATTGACTACAAAAAAAACGTCTGGGGTCGGATCGACCCCATATGCAGTCTGAGGTACATGGCGGAAGTGTGCACTCGAAGGGTTGAAAAATTGGCATACGACTAAACGCAAACTTAAAAGTATCAAAGTTTTCCTTTGAATGTGTTTCTAATTGTCTAAAGCTATTACTTTAATGCATTTACAAATTCGTCAAGGAAACACAAGGTGAGAAAATATGAGTAACAATCAAACGGCCGGATACGTCAGATGCGTATTACGAACGCGAGTTTATTGGCACATCGATTGCGATGCAATTCGTTTTGTCTCGCGCTTTAATCGCGTCAGTGGCCGATTAATCTCCGACGCAAGTCTCGCGTACTCGCGTAAAAACTTATTGCATTATTGATGCAGGAATAAAAATGTAACAGCGTTGGGAAGGAATTATTTCTTGTTCGAAATGTTCTCTAGTAATTAATCGTACCGAGCATTTTGGCTCGTTCGCCAAATCAATCTT
The DNA here is from genome assembly GCA_944452715.1 of Ophion slaviceki. Taxonomy (NCBI): domain Eukaryota; kingdom Metazoa; phylum Arthropoda; class Insecta; order Hymenoptera; family Ichneumonidae; genus Ophion; species Ophion slaviceki. The sequence continues at coordinate 16,354,822 of OX101786.1, read as the reverse complement.
CTTTAAGATTCAATTCCATCACACTATTATCCTTCCACTAGAATGTCCACCAATAAATCGTCAGCTCTTTATTATTAATATTGTTATTATTTAAAAAACGAGAAATAATTCAGTTTTTTCTTTGCTCGCTTTGCTCGCCGAGATCAAGAACTTCCTCGACTTTTTCCTGTTTCTCGAAAAAGGATATGCTCCGACAGGAAAGCACTCGAGGCCAGCGCCGTTCGCTCATGCGTGTACAGGAACGAATAATCGAATTTCTTCGGGTACTCAACATCGAATTTCGTTCCGCGGATCGAGTGGCCTGGGTGCACTCCATACTTATATCGCACACAAGATAGGTATGTCTATACATAGTTGGTTGTCGAAAAATAAAAATAAAAATCAGCCATAGGGGTATACGATCAACTTAAAAATCGGGCGGACCTCGCGTAATTCGAGATCGTCGTAGAACGAGGGTACGAGAGATAGCGACCGTGTGCAATATGTGGGGTGCTAAGGAGCCCGGTGCTCCTCATCCTGATGTGAGATGTGCCAATGAGACGTATATAGACGCCCAGTAAGGCAGCTTGGATTACACCGTTGTGGTATAGACTTACAGGAACAGGATATATATATATATACACACACACATACACACACTTATGTTATATTTAAAAAAAACGATTTTTTACATCATGTTGATACTTTTTGGTTTCAAATCTCATCATAATACATCTTTAGAGACTTCTTCATTTTTATATACGTATTTTTATGATGTTCATCTACATATATATATATATATACACACACGAATGGATAATCCTACAACTGTCGAAGAGTCAGATCGTGTCCTACTATACGCTAGAATTTCAGTTTAGTCAAAGTCCCACAGTTTTCGAGATGAAAATAATCTCCTTTTGATTTTTCGCATACCATTTCTACAAATGATAACTTTTTCTACTTAGTTTTTTTCAACACTCTTGGTTATTTGTCTTATCTAGAAAAGTATTTTTTTGAACCTTAAATGTTAAGGAAGCTTTATGAAAAAAGATTTTATGCGGAATTTTTATACAAATCAATTCGAACACCTGACTTTGATAGCCTGCGATGTAAGAAAAAATGTACTACGCATATCATGCCAATTACTTTAAAAAGTTGCTTAGTTATTGTGAAATAATTGTAGAAAAATCAAGTGCAAATGTTTTTTTGTGTTTTTAATAACAACGCCCAAAGTCTTGAAAACCGTGAGACGTTTACTGATCTAAAATTCCAGCATATAGTAGGACATGATCTGACCTACCGGCAGTTGCAAGTTTATCCATCCATAACAGGACACCCTGTATACTAATATTGTATAACAAAACCGATTTTTTACGTTATGTTGACGCTTTTTGGTAGCAAATCGCATTATAATGCATTATCAGGGACTGAGAAAGAATGACAATATTTGGGGACCTCTTGGATTTTATATGCGTTTTTTAATCAATGTGTGTGTGTGTGTGTGTGTGTGTGTGTGTGTGTGTGTGTGTGCGTGCGTGTGTGTGTGTGTGTGTGTGTGTGTGTGTGTGTGTGTGTGTGTGTGTGTGTGTGTGTGTGTGTGTGTGTGTGTGTGTGTGTGTGTGTGTGTGTGTGTGTGTGTGTGTGTGTGTCGTATTTTTATCAAAAGTTGTATACATATACAACCTTTATATATGTATTTTGTATATAAAAAGGTTAAGGCAACAGCTATAAGCAATAGGAATTCTTTCTACCCTATCAGACTTAGGAAAAAACTTTTCTTACAAAAGTTGCACAGTTCGAAGGAGGTCATCGAGTGCTCTGGCTACGAGTCCATCCAGATGGCGGCGCTTCGGAAATTTCAAGGCCACCTCAATTTATTTCAATGAGACCACTATTTTCTTTTCAGAATTGCATCAAAAACTAGATAGAATAAGTTCACAAACAAAAATATCAAGATTTAGTTTGAAAAATCGATGAAAAATTTTTTCCATGTTTTAGTCTATGGTCGATTTAAAAAAACAGTGCAAACACTTACTCCTATGAAATGTGATCAAAGTGATGGCCACCACGTTCAATGCACGCTAGCAATCTGATTCACCTTAAGGGGCTATACCAATGTGAACGCTGAAAATTTGGGTGATATTCGGGAATTTTTTTGGAAGAAAAGTACTCAATTAAATGTTTCGGAAAATTAACAATATATTTGGCTATATTTGACCTATATTACATAATTTTTTCATAAAAAAATATTGAGATCCAAGCGACTTAAGCGCTGCCTTCGGAGTCGCCAAAAAAAAAAGTTCCTCCACTGCTGACATGATTCCGGCCGATCGAGTTGCTGAAACCGAAAAAGGAAAAAATGTCGTTCAACTGGAAGGTATTTCCTGTACAATGACGTAGAATTTTCGAAAAATATCAAAATCTAACAAAATGGCGTAGTCATGAAAAAAAGTCTGTTTTCTTGCCTATAAAATGATCGTTTTTTCAATGCCAAATTGTCAATTTTCATCCAATCAAAAATATCCTACGTCATTGTGGAGTAAATAGATTCAAGAGTACTCAGTTCAAATTTCAAGTCATTCGGATAATTGCTCTTTGAGTTACAATGTCAGCAAATTTGAAAAATTTCATTTCGAGAAAAACGCGTTTAAATATTTAACTATCGATTTTTGCAAGATAAAAAGATTAGAGATGCGGCCTTGAAATGTTTACAGGACATTCTTGAAAGTATAAACTATCGAAAAAGGCAAAAAAAATCGGTTTTTTGAAAGTGTCACACTGGTATAGCCCCTTAATTGTATTGTCTTACTTTTCATTGAAGAGAGTACACATCATTATGGAAATCACAAACTTCTAACTGCTTTTCGAAACAAGTTGATAAGATTCTGAGTTGCGATCGATGTAACCAAAGCCGTATGACTTACCTGGATTTTGCTTAGCATCAAACTATTGAAACCTCATTTAGAGCCCATTCGTTAATACAGACTGACATGATCTACAAGACAATACAATCAATGCAAATGAAGAGATCGCTCCTAAATCAGTTTTGGAACTTTAAGGTAGTTCCTCTGCGAAAATCTCAACCAAAAGTTTACATACCATGTTCATGTTTAAAAGATTGATAATTGGTTTAATTAGTAATAAATAAAATTAAAAACTACGCAATATTGACTCGGTACTAGTAGATAATACGATGGATATCATTTATTGCCGTAAAATATATTTTATATTGTGTTTTTGATCTACCATTGCCAGTAAACTTTTTGCCGGGACTGTCCAGGCTTTGCCCCAATTGTTTTTTTTCCAGGCTTTGCCAGGCTTTGCGCCAAAATTGTGAGGGCTTTTCATGGTTGTATCTTGGAAACTAGATGGTGAATCATTCTCATTTTTTTTCACATTATTCGTGATATCTTACTCTAGCTTATCCTCGTTTTTTATCAATTTCTTAATTTTAGTTTTGACGGTAAAATTAATGATGCTCTGTTTGCCAATCATAACGCATTTGTTGCGTGTAAACCAAGCCAACTTTAAGTGTAAATATCTCAGGTTTGGGGTGGTCAAACTTATTCAAATTGCACAGATGTTTGGATAATGTACTGAATAACATTTATGTCAAATTTCAACCATTTCTTAATTCAACTCTTCTGTGGAGGTACTACCTTAAACGCGTCTTTCCCGAAACCAGTTTATGAAATCGACAGGGCGCATAATTCGGGCCGTTTTCATTTGAATGCCTCGAAAATTCCACTGAAGCTTATTAGATAAAATCAATAATTAAAATAATTCGATCATAAAAAATTCTAGGTTTTACAAACAAATTAAGACAGATGTTTTAATAGAAAAAAGTAACACAAATGTTTGCCATTTGCAAAAAAAAAAATATTTTTCAATACTCATGCGTACTTCTTTAGGAAAACTAATGTGGATGGCGAAATTTCTTTTTTTTTTGGGTTTCCGTGCTGGTTCATAAAAGTTCTGCATCCTCCGCAGAGCGCCTGAAAAACGGTCTTGGTGGAGCTACGCTTGAGCCGCCATTTTGTATTTTTCTCACACATTTTTTTGCGAACGTCATCGAACGTAGAATAAAACCTCCAAACCGCATTTGGAGCGCTTTTTTAGTGTTCTTAAAAAAATCCTTGTTTGCCGTTTCATTTTTCCGTGAGCCACATAGATGAAACGCCTTAAAAAAAAGATCCTGCATACGTGTAAATCCGAGCCCCTCTCGGAGATTCTCATTCGCGCACAAGAAAGTCCTGCATCCGGTTCACGCGTATGCACATGTCCGCATGTGTGTATACTCCCGTATCGTTTTTCGCATGACATCAGAATCCTCGTTCATCGTTTCCGGTCGGATGTCACTCGTTCGGAAATTCGGCAAGGTATGGCCGTCGCAATATCGTTGTATTGAGACACTTGTACAGTTTAAGAAAATGAACCTCGCCTCAACAAAAATGTTATGTCCCAATGCTTTTCTTCGAGCAGATTAACTTTTCGGAAAAAAGTAGTCGCACTTTTTTTTCATCACTGGGTTATGTCTCGTTGTAAAGATCGAAAAATCACTTTTTCAAAACCAAGACATTTTGACAGTATGTCTTATTAATGGTCCCGGAAAATTTTAAGGTGATCGAGGGGCGGGGGGGGGGGGGGTCAAAATGTCGAATGACCAAATATAGAACGACAAAGATTTCGAAACGACATAACAATGAACTCTCCAAATAACGGAGGTTAAACTATTCGAAATTTTATCCTTTGAACGATGAAGAAATCGAATAACTATTCAACCAAAGGATTATTCATTCGAGAGCTCATTTATTCGAGAACATATGTTCAGAAAGTCTGCACTTTGAGTCATACAAATACAGATTCGAATAATCTATAACATTCATGTCTCCGAAATGGAAAAAAGTGAGTATCTAATATTCGGAATACCGTCTATAGCAAAAAGCCACGTATCGAGACTACAACCTTCGAATGTGTAGATCTTAGAAACGCAAATGATCGATTGTCCAAAATTGGCGAATACCTAAATGGCGAACATGGCATGGCTGCCTGACCCGACTGACCACTAACGCCATCTGCCATCTTCATTCTGAAGCGCAAGTAGTATTGCTCGATCCCAAGTTTTCGATATCCGGACCGTTCGCCATTTTAGCCCATCGCTATTTTAACTGATCGACTTTTTGGTGCTTCGCTTTGATGAATTCGAAATTGTAAACTGTCGTAATATTTACAATTCGACGATTTGACGTCTCGAATTGTTTGGTGTATATGTACAGGCGAATCGATATTACATCTCGTATTATTTTGTTAAATCTGATATTTGTTTTCGTTACAAATCAACCTCGAGATTTTTGTATTCACAATTTCGATTAACTATTTTACAGACTATCATAAAATTGATCTATCTATATTGGAACGTTCGTCATTACTGAATTCGAAATTTCGATCCTTCTGAATATTGATCGTTCGAATTTCCGATCCCCACCCGGTGATCGAATGAAAATTGACATTTTTATTGATGTTGCGTTGATGCCCGTCGGAACACTCGGAGCATCGTTCGAAACTTTAAAGGCTTTTTTCTCGCAAGTACGTTTTCAAAGTTGGTGAGCAAAACATTTTTCAAGGCTTCTTGTGGATGTAAAAATATAGTATTCAATCGAAGGATTTTTTTTCCGATGTACACTTATTGATGACCAAAAAATGCCCATTTTTTCTCAAAAATCAAAATTCTCACTTTGAACAAGCGCCATTTTTTTAAATTTGATATTTCGGAGATTCACGTTCGCAACACGCGCTTGAGCGGTAAGGCACGCGTTGGCAGGCTGTGAAGTTTGAAACTTTGAGAGAATATTCTCTCATACATAGTTCTATCGTTTAAAGAAGAAAAAAAATAAATCGATTTTTTATCGTTGTCAATGTATATCCCGCCTTAATACAGTGCAAAAGGAGACCCTTTTTTTCTCATATCTGTTCTCGGAGAAAAGTGAGTGGTCTAACAACCGCTAGATGTGCTGATTGTCATTATTACATAGATATAATGGGTTCGAAATATGATTTCTCCATATACATACATATAGATATATACAGATGAAAAACTAAAATGTTCAATGTACACGCTGGGACAGTGTCACTGGGTGGAATCATTATCCACTTGGTCCATGGAGTAGTCCGTGCTCTACCGTCGGTATCAACTTTTACGGCGGGTACTCTGCGCACACGATCGTAAAGTAAATCGGATAATCGGATAACGAGATTGCCGACGAGGGAGATAGAGAAATAGAGTGAGAGCGAGAAAAATGGGGAGGGAGAGAGAGAGAGAGAGAGAGAGAGAGAGAGAGAGAGAGAGAGGGAGAGAGAGAGAGAGAGAAGAATGTAGGGTCCGTATTGCAAGGTAGGTCGAGTTGCTTCCTCCCCAGTCTCTTTGGTTCTCCCGACATGCCCCATAACTCGTGATAACTCGCAATAACTCGATGTTACACACTCGAGCTTGTTCCATTCGCGTGCACTCGCTCGGCTCTCACACATCGTCGACGCAGTCCTCACCATCGACGACGTTCTGCAACATTTCTGATAGAGCGACGCAACGAGCTGAAGATCCGGAGAGAGGGTGTACTGTACTGTAAAAATGATATCGCGGAATGCCTGAGAAGAGCCAGCCAGAATTTCATCGATAAGCTCAGCTATTCCGTGACGAAGATAAGCCCAAAAAGAAAGACGTTGAAGACCCCGACAAATCCCGACTCGTCTCTCTACAGTCATCACCGACGTTGTGCTTTTTCCAGTGAGAAAAACAGTATTTGAAACATCAATAGCGGGGGACGATATGGTCTTCGCAGATTACTCACAAATGTCTGGCGATATCATCCATGTATGCCTGCTCTCGTATAGGACATTCCTCGTCAGTCTAGCCCAGTATTTTTGAACCTTCTTGAATACGCGGGCCCTTTACAAGTAAATCAATTCTGGCGACACCTCCCCCCCTCCCCATGGCCTGGCAAGGGAAGCTTTCAAATTCTTAGTGCCATTCACCACTTCCTACCTATGTGAACTAACGTTCTCTTCAATGATGAACATAAAAACTAAGAAGAGAATTAGAAAATGATTTCGTTATTTGCGTCTCAAAAATAGATCGATGATTCGACAACTTGTTAAAAAATCAACAGGCACAGCCTTCTCACTGAAGCTGTATTTTTATTGTAATGTACACTGAGAAAAGAAAATCGTTGAATGCGCAAAATGCATTTTGTTGTCTCGAAATTTTGTTGTTTTAACAGTTGCTCAGACATGCTAAATAAGCTACAGTTCACACCACTAAAACTATCAGTTAGATTGACAAAATGTGTTTTATGCCAACCAAAAATCAAGTTGAACGTATTTAAAGATACATTTTGTTAAACCAACTGAATTGGATGAACGAATATTTTTTTCAGTGTAGGACCTACTTTAAGGGGTTACCCCACTTGCGATTTTGAAAAAATCGATTTTTTTTTATCGCATTTTTTTGAAGTATAAGTATCCGGGCCCATACTTCTGTATGGGCCCGGAATAGATGACTCTATGTAAGTTTACAAAAAAAAAATATTTTCTTCGTGTAAACTGAAGATGAAACTTTAAACGCGTTTTTCTCAAAATGGCATTTCTGAAGTCGGTGAACAAGATTACTCGAACACTAATGAACCGATCTTCTTGAAATTTTGCAGGCTTATTTAATACATAAAAATGTAGTCTTTAATCGTTCGATTTTTTTCGTTAAAATCGAACCATTAACTTTGACTGTCCGCCATTTTGTGAAAAATGAATATTTTTTAAAATCCTTCGATTAAAGACTAGTTTATACTTATATTTGACTAAATCCATCCGCATTTTTTTTTCAGATGATCCACTTCGCCGCAATGTTGGTCACCGCAAACCGTGTATATAAAAACATTATTTCATTGACGGCCATTTGCCACTAAACAATGTAATATTTTTCAATAAAAAAATTACTGAAAGTTCTTCAAGATGTGTTCTTTGAGATGGTATATTGATCGATTAAAAAAGTTTTGTAGTTTTCTTTAAAAAAATTCATGAAAAAGGCCTCTTTTTGCGCTACAAGTGGGGGTAACGCCTTAACCTGGCTCGCGACCGTGACCCTCCGAGCTGGACTTTGCGACCCCCCTGGGGATCGCGACCCACACGTTGAAAATCACTGGTCTAGCCACCTGAGATTTTTCCATTTATATTTGTGAGTTTATCGAAAAGGGGAGAATATCCGTGAATCCAATGAGATTTTCTGAAAAACGATCTTTTTTATAAAACGATACTAGTAATTGCAGTTGCGACGATTTTCGTAATTAAGGGGGTAGATACCTTGGGCGAGAAAAGAATTTGCTGATTTTCAAGATTTTTTTTTCAAATGAACCATTTTTTTACCATCTTTTAGACTTAGGGTATGTTTTATTACTTCTTTTGCCTGTTACAACGTATTTTTGTTTCTTTATTAAACTTAAAAAATGGCGACAGTGTGGCACGGTCTTCTAAACTGCATTTTCAAAACTGACGTGACGTATTTAAAATTGACCATCGCAGAGAAAGACCGGACGTTTATTCCGGTCTTTCTCTGCGATGGTCAATTTTAAATCGCTGAAATACAATAAAACTAATTTTCTTTCAAATCAACAGCATATTCTTACCGAATTGAGCGATTAAAATCACTGAAATGCTTTAAAAAAATCTTTATTGGAGAGCAACAAAAATGTATCAGTAAAAAAGATCGCGGAAAATGATTTTTTTTAAACCGTTGTATCCAACAATGCAAACTTAAATACCTTTTTTTTTGCACATGGAAACTGCAGAATTTTTTATACACTCAGTACTCTCAAAAGGAATCGTGAACGTGAGTCCCCAGCCCTCATTAGGAGCACGAAACATCAAAATATGAATTTACCTGACAATGTCCCAAATCGTGCGAATTAAAAGAAGTCTGCATAAAAATCTTGAACACTCAGTGGCTCGCATAGCATGAAATTACCCATACCCAATAGCACGTGCTTACTTGTGAGCTGTCAGCTGTGAGACTCTCGGTTATTATTATACCGCTTTGACGATTCTTCCGAGCTCTTGGGCTAGAGAACAATCTCTGTCCACGCACAGAGAATGATCGATGAGGCAGAAGGAAAATTGCTTTAGCCTGGAGTCTATGTCGAAAATGTACTTTGAGTTATTGCAATGCAACTGCTCAAAGCGGACGATTCATTCGAGTCGACTTATATTCATTCTTTGAACCCAAACCCATTCTTCGATTGGACCAGAATCTGTCCGGTTCGATTAATTCTACTTTTCAATACGGTCTCAATCATTTGTCCTTTTTATTCGCTTTGAATAACCGATTTTGGATGAAATAAAAATGGTAACGCAATTTAGATAATGTCGAACGAAAAACCGCGGTTTTTATTTTATTTTTTCGATCGATGGATTTAAGATTATCGGTATCTGGTGAATCCACCTTCGCGTAATCGAAACAGCAGTACCTCTGTGAGTTAAAGAGTTATATACAGTTAAAATTTTCGAAAAATCGATTAAAAAAAAATCGTAATGCACATATATTTAAGTGCACAAACAGAACATTTCTTGTCAATCCGGCGAATATTCTCACAGTTACACGCACATTTGTAATGACGTGTCAGAGCGTTCGAAAGTGCTTTTGAAACTTTAAAAGCGTTTTTCTCAAAACTGTGTTTTTAAAGTCGGTGAGCACGATTTCTCGGAAACGGCTGAACCGATCAATCTCAAATTTTAACTCAATCTCTTCAAGTATATTTTTCAGTAATTAATCGAAGGTTTTTTCTCACCGATAGATATTTTCCATTTTATAAACAATTTAAGGCCGTCATTTTTGTCAAAAATTATTATTTCGCTTATTCCTTCGATCAATTTCAAGATAATCCATTATATTAACGAAATATTTTTGGTTTTTTCATTTTAGATGATCCAGTCCAGGGATATCGTGCTCACCGCAAGACGCCTTTTTTTAGAGGTGCTCCCGGAGATCATCTAGATTCTCTCTAGATCTAGAAGAAAAATTCTTGAAAAATCGATCTTTTTGGGCCTCCTGACTGTATATGGCCCCTTAAGACGGGATGATTTACATTTAGACGGGGAAAAAAGCACATACTAGGGATTTTTTTAATTAAAAAATATTATTCTACATTTATCAAACTGTAGGTATTCTTTAATAGCATATTTAATTATACGAAACCATTTTTTAAATCAATTTATCATCGAAATGGCGGAGCTGTGGCAGTGTTACAACAAGGTCACCGTGGAAATTGTGAATCGGCGTGATTTGCAAAAGACTTCAAAAAATTCAGATAGAACATGTACAGTTTCTATTTGACAGGAATTAAAACGAAGAAAAAGCAAATTTAAGAGGGTGGCACGAATTAAAAAAAAATCTTCATTTCACGCAAAGTTTTGGTAAAATTTGGATTGAAAAGGTAGTTTTTTTCTAATTTTTGGAAAACAATTCTCGTTAAGTAAAAGGTAGCAATATTAACCATATTTCTGCCAAGTTTCAACTCAATCGTCTCAATAGTTTTTGTGTAATTCTGCACGCCAATTTCAAAAATGCTGTTTTGAGAAAAACGCGTTTGAAGTTCACATAAAAATTGAATTAAATTGTGCTAGGTACTCGTAGTAACTCATTACTTAAGTAATTTGTTACAAAGTAATTAAATTATCAATGACATTTGTAATTGTAATTGTTTGTCGTTAATTTAATTACTTTTTGCCCATCTCTGCCTGCCCCTCTGCCCTCTCGCTTTCTCACAGCGTTGAGGGGCTGTAACGTTCAAAGATTTTTTTCTAATTTCGCTTTGAACCTTTGGGAAATATTCTTCATACGTAGTTCTATCGTTTGACGAAAAAAATCCATTTTTTGATCGTTGCCGATGTATATCCCGCCTTAAATTCAAATTCCCTGAGGAAAAAATATTAATTTTTTCCCAGTTATAGCACTGTCCTGGTGTTGGATAATTTCTTGATAATTTATTGAGATTAAGGGGTTACCTCCACTTGCGATTTTGAAAAAATCGATTTTTTTTATTGCATTTTTTTGAAGTGCAATTTGAAGTGCAGTTTTTTTTTATGCCCGGAATAGATGACTATACGTAAGTTTACAAAAAAAAAAAATATTTTCTTCGTGTAAACTGAAATTGAAACTTTAAACGCGTTTTTCTCAAAATGGCATTTCTGAAGTCGGTGACCAAGATTACTCGAACACTAATGAAGCGATCTTCTTGAAATTTTGCAGGCTTATTTAATACATTAAAAATGTAGTCTTTAATCGTTCGATTTTTTTTCGAAAAAAATGGCCGTTTTATAGCCAAAAAACGGCCGTTTTTTTCGTTAAAATCGAACCATTAACTTTGACTGCCCGCCATTTTGTGAAAAATGAATATTTTTTAAAATGCTTCGATTAAAGACTAGTTTATACTTATATTTGACTAAATCCATCCGCATTTTTTTTCAGATGATCCACTTCGCCGCAATGTTGGTCACCGCAAACCGTGTATATAAAAACATTATTTCATTGACGGCCATTTGCCACTAAACAATGTAATATTTTTCAATAAAAAAATTACTGAAAGTTCTTCAAGTTGTGTTCTTTAAGATGGTATATTAATCGATTAAAAAAGTTTTGTAGTTTTCTTTAAAAAAATTCATGAAAAAGGCCTTTTTTGCGCTACAAGTGGGGGTAACACCTTAATTGATCGATAATCGATGGACAGCCCATCGATATACCGCTACAAAAATATGCATATAAATAATTTATATCACGAACATTCTTCGTTACTGACATAACAAAATAAACCAAAAAACGAGGCTCCACCGATTTCCCAAAAAATCAAATCCCAAGTTTACAGCATCAGCCTCCACCCAAAAAATCACACATTCATGTACAAATCTGCCTATTCCCCTTGATCTCTAAAATTGTGATACAATCGGGATCTTGGATGGTAAAAAAGGCAAAGAAACAAAGCTCCATATCGCGAATTACCACACGAAGCCCAGAGGCTCTAGGACGCTCCGGCACAATCCACTTAAACATATTGGATCAAGTCAGCGTGTAGTCGCCGGCTGCGAGGGTTGAAAGAGAACGAGAGAAAATGTGGAGTGCGTGGGTGTACGGTCGCCGATGTCCAAAAAGGCTGCAGGCTAGAAATCGTAATATACACGCGGGCAAAACTCCATCGATACTTGTGTACAGAAAACTCCAGTCGACACTTTCATATTTCCGTGAGTTTCGAATAGCTACGTAGCGAACATCACGAGCGAAAAATTCATTTGTATCCGGGCGCGGTTCAAGAATAGACATATTTCGATTATTGGACGTGAAACGCAAGTATTTCCATCCGCAGTTGATTTTCAGCTGAATTTCGTCGTGGCTGCAATACGGAAACAAAGCAAAGTGTTTTCCAGCTCTACTTAAGAGATATGGCCACTCTAGAGGCCGAAAAAATAGGCTTTTTGGGGATTTTTTTTTCAGAAAAACTACAAAATAAATCAGTGACTGTATACAACAATTTTTTTGAAGCGATTAATTTCAAAATGGCGGCTGCGCAGCGTTTATCTCAAAAATTGTTTATCTTAAAACAAAAACAAAAACAATTTTCAACCGATTCACTTGAAATGTTGAATACATCTTGAAAAATACATTGTCTATGGAAGTACGTAGGATTTTTTTTACTGCATAGTTCATTTGTTATTAACAATTATCAGACAAAATTTTTCACTTTCCAAAAAATTGCCAAAAAAATCGTCAGATAATTGTTAATAACAAATGAATTATGCAATATAAAAAAAAATCCTACGTACTTCCATAGACAATGTATTTTTCAAGATATATTCAACATTCCAAGTGAACAGGTTGAAAATTGTCTGAGTTATGTTTCCGGCCAACTTAAAAAATGCAGTTTTGAGATAAACGCTGCACAGCCGCCATTTTAAAATTAATCGCTTAAAAAAATGAATGTATACAATCACTGAAAAATATGATAAACACCCTTTTTTGTAATCTCGATTTATTTTGTAATTTTTCTGAAAAAAAAAATCTCCAAAAAGCCTATTTTTTCGGCCTCTGGAGTGGCCTAAGGCCTTAAAATAAAAGATTTTCCTCTTTGCTGCCGAGGCATGCCAATTGAGGGTGAAAAAAAATCTTCGACCAAAATCGTCATTCTTTGGCGTGAGAAAAAAAAACGTAAATGGAAATGTGCACCGTGGGACGTAGTGTTGTCGCAGCAACAAAATGATGTGCACGTAAAAATAAGTACGCAGCGTGGTATCGTGTGCAGGAAGCATTCAAACGTCACGCGACAATTAAAAGAACACCGAGAGCATCGCGCGACGTGAATTTATTTTGGTGACAAATAAAAATACAAAAAAACGATTTCAGATATAGTGGGACTCGCGAATGAATAAAATGACGGAGTGAAATTTCGCGAGAACAAAGACTCGCTTGAATTTTTCCTCGTTTAATTGTCATGCACCTATGCATAGTACGTGGATGCATGTGTGCATTCATAATGCACAAACGATAAGAGTGACAAGCATAGCCGCGGGCGAGGGAGACGGAGCGCTAAAAGTCTCGAGAGAATGCCGACTCGAAGCTCGACGATTTTCATTTAAAGTTTCACGTGTATACGTACGCAGCCTATTGTTGACGCGAAAACATTGTGAGACTTTTCGTTACATTGCCAGGTGAGAACCCGCGACCTTTTTTTCCCAGCCATATTTCCACCCGAGAGTCGTGTAACGTGACAAAGTGCACGAACGGGGGTCGGGGACGAGAAATTTGTGAAAAATTCGCGGACAAAATGTTTCCGAAGCTGGGGAGGATCCTGCTGGGCGGTGAAAGTTCTATGGTAATTATATCGGGATCTTACAAGCAGCGTAAATAGTTTTTACACATTTTACTGTAAATCGCTATCCATCGAAAATTTTCGAAAATCGAATTGAAATTTTGCAAACACATTGTATCATATTTTTTGAGAATTTACACCTCGTTAAATATTTGAAAATGTCGTTTTTTGGTTTTCGACGGATTTTCAAAATGTAACATTTCAAAAATATTGCGTGGACATTTCAAGTCGACCCGAAATTTAAACGAACTTTAAACGAATTTTGCTCAAAATGACTTTTTGAAAATCGTTGACCACGATATCTTAAAAATTACGGCTTCGATTAATTTGACAAGCTCCTTCTACATATCATAGAGCAGTACTTGAAGTAGCATTTTTTTTAATTTATTAATTTTATTATTCACGAAAAGAGAGGGGTTTTTTTCACCAAAAATCGGCACTTTCACTTTAGACTGCAGTCATTTTCAAAAAAAATCCATATTCCATTAAACCCTTCATCCAAGCGCTAGATAATTTTATGCAAAAACTGAATGGGTTTGATTGTTTTTACGTCGGATGATTCGTTTCCGAGCAGCGGTGGTCACTGCGGAGAATGTTTTTCAAACAGCGGTCTGCATAAATCATTGTACCTACCACATTTATAAATATTTTTCAATACAAAAATGGTAATAGATACTTAAAACCCTACTCTTTAATATAAACAAAAAAAATGTTAACCTGCATACGTTTTCGCAGAAAAAAAATGCACAAAAATTTCTCTTTTCCGGCCACGAGCTAGGTGTACCCCTTTAAACCGAAATACGAATTGCAATGGATATTTAATCTATACTTTGCCAGGGACCGGTTTAATCCCCCAGAGGAATGGGGTCCGAAAGGTACTGGAACTTTTTCGTGCCATATTTACCATTCTTCAAGCTTTTATTTAACTTGACTTTCTGTGAAATGCAAAACGGAAAATTGATATTTCACCCACTTCCCTACTACTTAGAGATCTGAAATTTTTCAAACATGCATTTCAAAGGTGACAATGCATAATTCAAGTTAAAAAATATATATATCCATAAAATGTTCAACTTTTCATGTAAAATTAGCGTAATCACTAATCATCCACATAATATCAGCAATATAATATCATCACTATAATATCACTATAATCACTATATCATCAATAAAATATCATCACTATAATATCTATAACAATCACTATATTATCACTATAATATCACTATAATCATTACAATGTCATTACTAATCATCCACATAATATATCACTAACACATACAAACAAATTCGTAGCCGACTGTGTTTGTATGTAAAACTTACGACTAATTGCTGCATATAAATATACAGCAATTAGTCGTAAGTTCAATCCCAATTACAGTCTTTGTTATTTTTTACAAGCATTCCATGTTCCAAACGTACAATCTCGGAAACTAGTAAGCTACTACTAACAACTAACTAGTAAAATCAATTGAAGACTAAAAAGTAGGAAATAATTTATATGTAAAAAAAAAACATTTTTTTTAACCAAGCTGTTATTTAATGTACTAAAAAGTAGAAAATATTTTTTTTACCAATTCACCTACATGTGACTATAAATAAAAGCTTGGGGCGGTCAAAATTTAGACATATATTTTTCAATTTACATAAATCCTGAACATATCAACTGTATTCAATTGACTCTAAAACAACATTAGATTTTTTAATAAAAATCCTGAAACTGAGTATAAACGTGTGATAATGATTTCTCTAATTACTATTGTGCTGAATTAAATACGGTTAATGAAACTGAATTGATCAAATTTGTTAAACATTTGAAAAGTTGAACGCCCCAAGCTTTCATTTGTAGTCACATATAGGTGAATTGGTAACAAAAAATTCTCTACTTTTTAGTACATTAAACAAAAGCTTGCTTTTAAAAATATTTTTCCACAGTTAAATTTAGATCGCATTGATAATGCGATTGCAAAAGGAAAAGTGCGATCGCGTGATCCGCAATAATTCGTGATTCATCGATGTTATAGTGAGGCGCGTCCGTTCTTCAATCGCACCGTTGTATTTATTGGTGTATGGCTCGGATCGTGACCCTAATATATAACACATGGCCATTATCTGTGATGATTTCCGCGCCGTTCCAGCAAATGTAATAATACTCGTGCATTTATCGAGTACTCTATAGATCTACGGAAAATTTGCGAAATATTTTATAAACGGAGCTACACGTGTTTATCCAAGTATTTTAGCGTTGATATACGCTGGACGGTTTCAATTTCGATATTCGTCGCTCGACTGAGCAACGTATCCCAATTGATTTAGCCGCGCTCTGGCGCTGCGTACAATTTACGGCATTGCGCAATTCGACATTACCGAAGGACGCGAGCTACGTTACTCACGCACACGTGGACTGAAATGAAAAACAATGTAAAGCATTCTCACTCCATCCGTTATCCGAATTAAGCAGCGCAACGTAATAAATTAGTAGCGAAATAAAAAGGCTCGAATTTCTACGGACGCTAGACGCGCGCGACAGAAACGTGTCGGAGCTTAGACTTTTTCTCCGGGCAAACGAGTCAAGTGCTCGTTTTTAATTAATGCTGCATTCAGTCGCGGTGCTGGAGACCGTTTCGCATTGAAAATTACCGTCTAGTCAGAATTTCTTTCTGATTATTCAATACACAGTAGACGAAATAGTTTTTGTTTGTTTGTTAAATAGCGCGTATTTTTTCATAATCATATCGATTGAATTATCGGCCCAGGTCGCATTGCATACTTTCCTTATTTTCTTGAGTACTCCACTATGGAGTTTTTCACTCGTCTCGAATAATTGATCGCCCAATCGAGGCATAATTCACTTGGCAATTATTTTGCTAAAAAATAATCGATTAGCCGGGTGATACGGAAGTTCAATCATTTAAATAATTTGGGGAAAATTATTGTGATTTATTCGTCGGGACCGAATTCTTCGCTGTGATCGATCGTACATTCTTTTAACAACTGTTATCGAATTATTAGCGATTTTTTAATTGGCTCCACTTTTTTCGTTTTTGTTCATTTTGTATATAGAAAATGTACAATTTCGGGAAATCATTTGTGGATAATTAATATTAATATATTATATTGAAGCTGGACACCACTGTGACGGGTAAAAAAATCAATTTTTTTGCATTTCCTTATAGGATACATATTTAAGAATATGTGAAAAAAAATTCAATTTTAAATGTTGAAAATGGACCAAGTTACATACACCTTATTGGGAGCAGGTAGCACAACGATTTACGTGTTCTGAAACTTAAAATCCCGCTTTACTCGAAACGACTTTTCTCGACCTGGCCGGAATCATAACTCTAGCTATAATTGTCCGATTTCCAATTTTGAAAAACAAACATTTTCGTAATTGCAATAGCCATTGATGTACATAGCCCTTTTTGAATTTAGTATTTTTTAAGCCCCCGAATTAAGTAAAAATTATACAAAAAGTACACCATTTATTCAACACCCGCCACCTTGTGATTTTTTTTTCCTAAAACGGCTACCTACATCGTGAACCACATTTATATAGATCATAAAACTTTTCGGTCTATGGACCACATTTTTCATACAGAGGCTCTATTATACTTGAATAACGTTATTAATTTTAATTTTTTTTTAACAAAAATTTACGCGATACAAGTTCAATGTAAGCGTAATAACATACTTTTTTTTCTAATTCCCAACTAAATAATTTACCCGACAAAATATTCGAAAAAACGACTTTTTTCGCGCGTGCCACAGGATATTCCAGAATCCCCAAATTCGTGCTCCGATGAGTTAAAATTTCAATGCGAGTTGATAAATGTCGTTGGCAAAAAAACCTTTAAATATAAGTTCCAGAATATTGGAATACAGTGAAACCTAGTTTATACGTTTTGCACTTATACGTTTTTTATCATTTGTACGTCAAATTTCTCTAGCCCCGGCAGATTCCGTTCATGAAAATGGTAATAAGTTTCATTTCTACATTTTTCACTTATACGTTTTTGGTGCTTATACGTTATTAATTTTATTCCCCAGTCGGTTTCGAGGTTCGTTTTTTCTCAGTTTTACGTTAATCACACGTGACGTTCTCTTGCCGGAGAAAATTTCATGTGACTGCGTTTTGAAGTTTTGTTTGATGTTTTGTTGTTTCGATGTTTTGATGTTTCGATGTTTTGATGTTTCGATATTTTGATGTTTCGATGTTTTGATGTTTCGATATTTTGATGTTTCGATATTTTGATGTTTTGATGTTTTGATGTTTTGATGTTTCGATGTTTTGATGTTTCGATATTTTGATGTTTCGATGTTTTGATGTTTCGATCTTTTGATGTTTTGATGTTTTTGACCTCGACTATGTATGCATGTACTTTTATTACATATATCTTGTCAATATGAACCTGTCTGTTATTTACTAGTCTAAAACGTCAAAGCTTAGTGTCACAAACTTGCATTAAATAAAAGTTCAAAACGGAAACTCGAAACTTGAGTTGGCTCTTTACTCAATTATTACCAATCGCCATTTTTAAATGTTAAAGTGTTTCAGATACATACTGTATTTCACTTCTACGTTATTCTCACTTGTACGTCATATTTGATGTACCCCTTAAAAAACGTATAACTGAAGTTTCACTGTAATTTATACGCTTCTCCGTCTCTCTTTCTGTTTTATACACGCCGTAATCGGCGGTACGATAAAAATAATTATCGAAAATTTCGACTTTCCACTCGGAGTCCCCGGTGGCCTACATTCAAAAGTGATACAAAGTTCGGGTCAACGGGAGATAAAAGATAAGAAACCATCGATCTCTGTCTATCTCATCGGGACCAAGGACGTAGATATATAACACAAAATCATCGTCGTCGTTCAGATCTGCCTCCGGACCAGTATTGATTAATCGTATTAATTAATCGGCATACGTAAAACATTGCGAGCCGTAAACGAGAAGAGCAATGAGCACCGTCCCTGAGGTCATGCGAACCGCTCGTGCGGGATACGGTATCGTTTCACTTGCGGTTGCTTTGGTATCACCAACGGATGCGCTCGTCTCTTTAGCCAATCCCCGACCAAGATCGTGTTTCACAAACGTAAAACATTGTCCGAGTCGTAGGACACACATACACGCGTATTGCGCATTTCAAATGGGAATTACCTTTATTCGCAACATCCTCGATTCTCGCGACCTTTACTCCCAATTATTTATAATTTCTTACGGTCTCCAGCCTCGCCGAATCTCTTTACACCACTATCCTTTTCCATCGAGATTTTTTTACATAATTTTTTTCACATGCTAAATATCTTATAACGGTAATTTTTTAAGAAAGACTTTAAAAAAATTGTTTTGATGGATTTTCGCGATGTTTTTTTCATTATTTTTTTCATTTACAAAATATCTTAAAACGGTGATTTTTTTAGGAAGAATTTTTAAATATTGTTTCGGTGATTTTTTAAGGAAGGATTTTCAAAAATTGTCTTGGTGGATTTTCGCGATATTTTTTAATTAATTTTTTTCATTTACAAAATATCTTACAACGGTGATTTTTGTAGGAAGTATTTTTCAAAACATTTTTGCCGTATTTTTACGATTTTTTAAAAAATAATTTGTTTCATTCGCAAAATATCGTATAACGGTAATTTTTTTAGGAAGAATTTTACAAAATTGTTTTGGTGGATCTTCGCGATTAAAATTTTTTTTTTATTTACAAAATATATTATAACAGTGATTTTTTTTGGGAGGAATTTTTCAAAACTGTTTCGGTGGAGTTTTAAGGAGAAAGAATTTTTCAAAATTGTTTCGGTGGAAGCACGGGGGGAATAAAGTGAATTTCTTGTTATTAATTATATCTTGTTATTAATTAACGGGCTTGTGATAAAGTTTCCCCGACTCATGCTAATCGGGTGACCGTCGTCGATTCAGGTTAATGAAATCTGAATTCAAAAAAAATTTGCACAAGTTTTCAGTAAAAAAAATAGCTATCTCTATGACGATCGACCCAGATCGAAGAATGTCCGGTGAATACAGAAAAAAACCAGGCAATTATCGTTGCACATGACGATAGCCTACTTTTTTGCGAGTGCCAAGGTGTTTTCACGCTCGGCGTTTCCCTTTTTTTTCTAACAAAGTCTATAGAGTTGCGCCAACGTCAATGAACACCAGTTCGTCTTTATCGTTCGTCGAGGCATGATCTGTAATTTCCACGGCATGTTTGTTTGCTCAGCTCTCGAATTAGAAGAAACGCGACTTTTTATTATTCAAGGTATCGCACTATAAATAGACGAGTAGAATTTATACAAATATTAGCATCGTAGTCACATCGTAGCACCGATCATCTTGTATGAAACGAAATGAGTAGAAATTCCTGAAGGCTGAACTACTGAGAAGAATTTAGGGGGGAAGTTAATAATCTTTGTGTTATTTGAAAATTGAAATGTCTCAATATGTAAGAATTTATTTCCATCTGGAACTGGATTTCCATCCAGTTAGATTGTAGCTTTTCTTCTTCTGTAAAAAAATGAGTGCTCGAGTGTGATTGCAAATCATAAAAAAAAATTAATACAAATATTGAATCTTTAGAAAAAACATTAGAATTTTTTAGGAACTTAGATGAAGAAGGGAAAGAAAGAAAGGACTGACCATTGGAAATTATTCCTCGCTATTTAGATTGTAGTTTTTCTTCGTCTTTTTAACGTTATTTAATTAACGGATACGGTTAATTGCAAACCATTAAAAAAATTCTTTCTTGTGTAAAACAATAATGTGTGCGGTTGAATGCAAACAATTTTTTTCTTTAATAAAATATAAATATTGAATTTGCAATGTACAAAAAGATATATAGATTTTTTAGGATTTAGATAAAGAAAGGACTGATTGGCCATTGGAAATTATTCGTCCTCATTTAGATTATAGTTTTCCTTCGTATGTCAAATGATGCATGATTAAGCTTGATTTCAAAAGATTTTTTAAAGAAGTCTGTCTTGTGCAAAACGACAAATGTTTGGGATTGTTTCCTAACCCATTTTTTAAATCAAATATACATATTGAATATTTGGTTTAAGAAAAATTATTTAGATTAAAAAAATGTTTAATGAAGAAAGGACTGACTGACGATTGGAAATTATTCGTCCTCATGTAAATTATATATTTTTTTCTTCTGTTAAACAATGAATGTTTATGCTGGATTGTAAACTATTTAAAAAATGTAGTCCTCGCGTAACAATAAAAGTTTGAGGTTGATTCCTGACCATTTTTAATGAAACATAAATATTGT
Organism: Ophion slaviceki; assembly: GCA_944452715.1. Classification (NCBI taxonomy): domain Eukaryota; kingdom Metazoa; phylum Arthropoda; class Insecta; order Hymenoptera; family Ichneumonidae; genus Ophion; species Ophion slaviceki. Next base: position 16,333,664 of record OX101786.1, on the reverse strand, counting down.
ATCTTTTATTTGCAAAAAAGAATTTGAATTTTTGAAAGTTTAGATAAAGAAAGTAGAAATGGACTGTCCGACCATTGGAAAATATTCGTCCTCGTTTAGATAATAGTTTTTCCTCTTCTGTCAAATACTGTCAAATGAGGTTACTTTGAACAGGTTTTGGAAGTTTTTTGGAGGTCACTTTTTTTTAATCCTAAATTCCAACTTTTTTGCTCGAGTAGAACATTGTGTCCTTTGGCTATGAAATCTATAAGAAACCCAAGCCCCCCCTCCCAAATTTTATATATATATTTTTTAAAGCGTCAACGTAACCTCGATTGTGGGGTTCCTTTGACAAGGCATTGAAATGCAACTTATGTAAAAGATTAAGGGTCACTTTGACATCAGTTTGATTTTAAAAAATAATACTTTATGTATTATCCATGGAATTAAATGAAAAACAACGATTTTTTTAAATCAAATTGTTTCGCTCCATTGAACATTTTGCTCCATCGCCCGGGTCGTCCAACTCGAGCTATATATCGGCACCGAAGCTCCATTTTTTTATACTGCAATGTATTTCGATATAACGAACATATGATAAACGTACAATCACCTATACATACGGGGTGTTAGGAAGGTCGAAACAAAGCCTTAACGGGTGATTGGTCACCTCGTTAGGAACATATCTAACCTTAAGGTAGCCTAGGTTAGATATGTTCCTAACCAGGTGACCAATCACCCCTCAAGGCTTTATTTGGTTCAATGTCTGAGGATTTCGAGTTATCATGGTAAGTATGATTTTTGGAAAATTTCCCAAAATTAGGTACTAACTCGTTCATAATGTTCAAACAGACAATAATTGGCATCTAAAAACTTATTTGCGTTTTAGCTTAATGTGTATTCAATCTACGAACACCAATACAATCATCTGTATCCGAACAACTAACCGAATGGGACGTGTTGAATAATTAAAAACTTGTCAAAAAATAGAAATACCTCTTATGTTAATGCAATTTAGAAAAAAAAGCCTTAAGGGGAGATATACACCTAGAAGCCGGAAAAAGGTCATTTTTGTGATTTTTTTTTCAAGGAAAACTATTTGAAAATTCGGATTGGGATTTTAATTATCTAAAAGTATATACATTCAAAAATATGTTTAATTTTATTTATTTAAAAATATCAAAAATATACAAGAATATTGTATGATCCTTGGAGCGTCGTAAAAAAATCTGCATATACGGTACCCACTGGCGTTTCTTAAAAAATCATCTGAAAAAAAAAACAAAAAAGATTATTAAATTACATACTATAATCTAGTACTTGTCATAGCCGATTTTGGAAATATCGATTTATGACAAAATGGCGGACGTTTGAACATAAATAGTGATTTTTGGGCCAAAAATTAGTTATTATTTTGCCTATAAAACAAAAACTAAGTAACGGAAAAAAAATCCTATGACGAGTACTAGATAATGGTGTATAGAATAACCACAAAAACCTCAAGGGAATCGGTTCATTGGTTTTCGAGAAATTTTGGGTACCGATTTGAAAAACGTGGTTTTGAGAAAAACGCGTTTGAAAATTTGGGAATGAATAAATCGTAACGTAAGAGGTCATCGAGTTCGTACCTAATTTTGGCAAATTTTCCAAAAATCATACTTACCGTGATAACTCGAAATCCTTAGAGTTTAGGCTCAGGTAACTTAGGTTAGATTTGTTCCTAACGGGGTGACCTATCACCCCCTTAAGGCTTTGCATCGATCTTCCTAACGCCCTGTATACAATAACGAAAAAATGGAATATAGGGCAGAGAACAAGAGTCACGGATGTCGGGACTCCAAAGACCCGACGACGATGCCGTCCGAATGATTGATTCGATTTGGATACATGTACGCACGACCGTCTCAACCCCGGATCGCACGTTTCCGCATCCCGTGTATCCACCTCTCTGCGACCCATAGACACATACATAGTGGCCAAACCGGAATCGTGAAGGCTCGCCACACTCGAGATCGCATTCAATCGACTTGTTGAGCAGTTTCGTATCGCGCTTCCGCGAAGAATAATGTAAGTCAATATCAGACACGTCTCTTTACCTCCAAACATACATACGTCATTTCTGTCAATTTGACGTACTTCCATACGTCCGAAAATATCTGTCGTCGCGATCGTATTATCACGGTTTTTTTAAACCATTGTTTTGCCTCCTCAGCTGTAGTAATTTTTAATTAGTCGTTGGCTTCGTCGTACGAATAATGTTGGTAAACAAATATTGTTTTTAGACACGATCGATGTAAGTGCTTAAGGCCTCAGGCCACAGTAACGGATATAAAATCATGTGTAAATTTAACAATTGTTTTTCGCATGAAAAAGTGATTCACTCATAAAATCAATTACACATCTATTTGGTATGAATATCAAGCTGTTAGAATTTTTTTTTCGAAGTACAGAATGGCGTACTACTAATATTTTCTTTTGTTATCTTTTTTTTAGGCGCACCACGGCGTGACATTTAGCATCCACAATTTTTTACCTAGAACAAAAAACAAAAATTCTCGTCAATCTACATTAGAATACCTAGAGAAGTACGTACGGAATTTAAAAAAATATTGTTTTATTCAAAACTTGTAGGTATTTGAACTTAAGAAATGAATGTTCAGTGAACATTTTCGTTATCACTGCTCATAAAATGAAAAGTTTCGATTAATCAGAAATTCCGTACGTACTTCTCGGCGAAATGCAATTAGGAACATAATTTTTAAATTTAAAGTAAATCGAGTGAAAATTGTTGAAGTTATTTGTCACGCCAATTGGAAAAAAACTGTTTCGAGACGTTTCGAGTAGTCGGTCATTTTGTACATCAAAAAAAAATTATAACAGCTTGATATTCATACTAATAGATGTGTCATTAATTTTATGAGGGAATCATTTTTTCATACAAAAAAAAATGTTAAATTCGCACATGATTTTATACCCGTTACTATGGCCTAAGGCCTCAAAATGTCACGAGCAGCCAAAAAATAATTTGGTTACGTGTTGTATGTGGATCGGCATGACTTGGGAAATTGAAATGGTTTTGACTCAAATTTTTCTTACTCGAATAAACATAGACCAGTATCGATAAGAACTTTCAGATTTTATTGGAACATATTCTCAATTTTGTACTTTGCTATGCAGGACCAAAATTGATGAAAATGTGACAGTATGATAAAAATTTATACATTTTTATCCAACACGTTGCTTGTGAGTATAAAAAATTCACTCAATTTTAAATATAATTAATTAAAACGGCGACACTTTTGGCCAACGTTATTATTTTACAAACCATGCACACTTTTGTTTAAACTTTAAACAATTTCTGTTTAAAAATTATTCGAGTTACCGTAATTTTCGACTTTTGTCAATTCCGCTTCAAGACGAACGATGAAATTTCACAACTAACGTGTTTCAATGAGAAGCAAGGAAATCATTTGTTATTACCTCGATAGAATTATAAGAAGACAGATATTTTTTCCGAATGTCGATTGATCGAATTATTTTAATGCTCTGCACTCCGTACCATTTGAAATCTAATTTCCTGTCGATTCGGTTGATCGACCTCGAGTACACTAGACCGAGCAAAAAGTCCTCGCGACTTTCTCTTTCTCTCCCTCGTTCGTTACTTTCATCGGTAGTAATTTTGTGTTCAATTGTAGCGGGAAAATTATAGCTACAACGAATAACTCGATATAGCTGCAGGAGAGAGTGAAAAAAAGGGGACAAAAAAAGATTTTTTACTTGTTCTCCAGGCTGCAAAGTGGAAACGCAACTGGGTCTTAATAAAGCTGTATTATCGCTTTTTCACGTCCCTTGAGTTTCTCCTTTTTCTAGGGTATTGAGCTAAAGCGCTGAGTTTCGAACATCTGGCAGCAGCGAAAGTCGATAAATCATCCTGACTGAATTTCGCGAGATTTCTTTTCCATATTAGTCACAGGACACCTGATATCAAAGTAACGTGGCCTTATGCAAAATGTTCCATAGTTTACAGACATTTTTCGGGTGTTACAGATATTTCGGCCAGTATTTTTATCGCATTAAAAACAATTTTAAAATAATTATGAAGCAATGGTATATGACGGAAAAAAATGAATTGCTTTCGAACGTTCGGTGCAGCTAAAATAAAAAAAATTGAAATGACCATTTATAACGGCTGGGCGAGTCGAGGGTCTCGAGAGTGTGCTGATAAAATTTTATCAAAGCTTTTTCGACTGCGCGGATATGTACCCGGAAATGCATGTTCGGGGTGTCCTGTTGTGAATGGATAATCCTGCAACTGTTGATAGGTCAGAAATTGTCCTACTATATGCTGGAATTTCAGTTTAGTAAAAGTCCGATGGGTTTCGAAATAAAAATCACTCTCTTTTGGTTTTTTCCATGCCATTTCTACAAATAGTAACTTTTACCATCCTGTTTTTTTTAAATACTCTTGGTTATTTATTTTACCTAGAAAAGTCTTCTTTTTATCCTTAAATGTTAAGGAAACTTTATGAAAAAGATCTTATGCAGAATTTTCATAAACCGAAATTCCAGCATATAATAGGTTATGATCTGACCTATCGACAGTGACAGGATTATCCATTCATAGCAGAACACCCTGTATGTGGACATATGTATATATACGTATGCATGAATGTATGTATTTTTATTGTCACGGATTAATTTTGGCGAGGCGTTGAAAATAACGAATCGCACAGCTCTTTTTGCTGCTGCACTGAAGTCAAACTCCGAGCAATTATGCAGATTTATGCTGCGAGCGACATATAAAAAGGAATATTTTTCGCCCACGATATTTTTTTTTCCACAGTTCCGATTGTACACAGGAAGGAAATTATTGTTTTTACGGGTATTTTTGCGATTGCGCATACAGACAAGAGGAGTGAAAAAATTCAATGGTGGATGGGCAGAATTTTGTGATAACGTGAGATAACGATCCGTCTATGTTTGTCAAACTTACTTGTCCAAGGGACTCGAGGTACCAAAAATCTGTGCCCGTGTTAACCAATGCGGGAAATCGGCAGTACGCGTTTATTATTCAATATATGTGCATACGAGTGCATTAGGATGACACAAATTTGAGTTGTATTTTTTTCCTTTTTCTCATCATTCAATTATCCACTTTGAAGAAAAGAAAATTGTCGCGAAAGCTGCGAGCGGTCAAAAAATATTTAGAGGTCGCTCAAGCCTCCCAAAAATTCAAATTTTTATTTAAAAAATCGATTTTTTTCGGTCACTTCTCACCCATGAATTTTAGTCTTCAATTTTTTTTAATTAAGCTTCTGAAAGCTCTAGCTGGTCGATGAATATGTAGTAGTCGCTCAAGAGCTTCGAAATTTCTAATTTTCGCCAATTTTTGTTCAATCTTATCACTCATAAATTTGACGAGTTGTCCAATTTTCAAAACAATTAATCGTTTTTTTTTAGAAACAGATTTTTCAAATTTACCTCACACTACTAACCCAATAATTATAATCTATGTTCTCGTAAAATAATTCTTTAAAGCTCTTGTTCGTAAATAAAATTATAGGTCCCCCGTTTTATAGGGTTAGAAGTATGAGGTCAATTTAAAAAATCCGTTTCTAAAGAAAAAAAGGATTTATTGTTTTGAAAATTTTACAAAGTGTTAAATTTATGAGTGAGAAGAGAAAAAAAATCGCGACAATTGGAAATTTCGAGGCTCTTCAGCCACCACTAAACATTCATTGGCCAGCTAGAGCTTTCGCGAACTTAATTTAAAAATGATAAAACGTAAAATTCATGGGTGAGAAGTGAACGAAAAAAAAATCGATTTTTTAATGAAAATTTGAATTTTTGGGAGGCTTGAGCGACCTGTAAATATTTTTTTCACCGCTCGCCGCCCTCGCGACAATTTTTTTTCTTTTAAGTATAATTACATGGTGAGGAAAAGGGGAAAAAATCCACCCCTTTTGCCACCCTATTGATCGTGCAAAATATATTGCTAACAAGGGAGTAAATAGTGCGCGATTTTTTTCGTTATCGCGAATTATTTTATCAATTTAATCGTTTTATCAATTTTGTCGTCCCGCCATTTTTAATCGTCCACTGTCTCTTTTTTTTCGTCGAAGCGAAACACCTGAAAACTTTTTTTTTGTAAATAAAGCGCACCGTAAGAGAGAAGAATTTCCTGCAACGATAACGTTGCAATTTGTGTTTCGATGCTCAGAGTACTCTCGGAAAGCGTTTATTATCTTCCAATTATGCGTGGCCGGAGAAGATTTCTATTTGAAACGCCCCCAGGCGGGTATGGATGCAAAAAGTTTCGTATTAATTTACCTGCCACTAACGCGGAAGTTTTCTCGACGGATTTCAGCGTACATTGCATGACACTGGTGCGGATGCGATGAAAGACATGTAAAATTATTGCAAAGTAGTAAAATATGGAAAAGACAATAAACAAATCACCTTAGGACCGTGGAATGTTTTACAGCGTTAGACTATACGCCACTGGCTGTCTGTGCAATCGTGATATTTGCAAGCGGCCGTGATAAATTTTACTTTTAAACGACTCTCCGACGAAGCCTGAACGGTAGTGAGACACCGGCTTCGCGCAACACAATGTTATTGTTCCCCTTCATTTTTTCGCGCCATTCCTTCGGGTTATCTTCCTGTTTTTATAATTTTAGATAGGAGAGTCAAACGTTTGACCAGCGGATTAAAAAAAATACTGATTTTTATTTTGACGTGAATAGGTCCGATCAAAATTCCTAAAGAAACAAAATCCACAGAAATAGACTCAGTTGCTTATGAAAAATCGAGAATCGAGTTGTAATTTGATTGTCATCGAGCACAATGACCATGTCGAAATGATAACCGCGGTTAAGGGAGGACACCACTGAAAGGCCGCAAAAAGATCGTTTTTTTTTTTCACTTTTTTTGTGTACTAGATTATTTATTCGGAATTTGGAAAAAAAAAGGTATGTTATCAAGCATACGTTCAACTCATTTCGCGTAAAATTTTATTTGAAAAAATTGAAAATTTACCACGTTATTGAGGTATGAAAGAGCCTCGTATAAAAAATGTGGTCCAACGTGACAATGGTTGGTCTGAAAAAAAAAATGTTTTATAATCTAGTTAAATGTAGTTCTCGTTGTAGGTGGCCGTTTTTTCGAAAAAAAAAACTAAATATCGCAAAACGGCGGTTGTTTAAAAAAAATGTAATTTTGGTGATTTTTTTACCTATATTCGAAGGCTTAAAAAATATTGAATTTCAAAATAAATTGAAAAAAAAAACGGCCACGTAGACTGATAGCTACTGCAATTACGAAAGTTTTAGTTTTTTTTGTTGTTGAGAATCAGATAATTATAGTTAGAGTTATGACTCTGGCCAGGTCGAGAAAAGTGGTTTCTAGAAAAACGCGTTCGAAAATTTTAGAATACGCAAATCATTGTGCTATCTTCCTTCACTAAACTGTCTACGACTTATTCCATTTTTTCTACTGTAACTTGACATTTTTTTCACATATTCTTGGATATGTATGCTTCGAAAAAATGAAGAAAAAAAAATCTATTTTTTTTACAACCGTCACAGTGGTGTCCCGCCTCAAATTGGGGATGTTTCGTAAGTAAATGTGTTCAATGGCTAACATTAAGGCCTTAGGCCACAGTAACGGGTATAAAATCATGTGCGCATTTGACATTTTTTTTTCCTATGAAAAAGTGATTCACTCATACAATTAATTACACATCTATTTGGTATGAACATCAAGCTGTTAGAATTTTTTTTTCGATGTACAAAATGTCCTACTTCCCGAAACTTCTCGAAACAGCTTTTTTCCAATTGGCGTGACAAATAACTTCAACAATTTTCACTCGATTTACTTCAAATTTGAAAGTTACGTTCCTAATTGGAATTCGCAGAGAAGTACGTACAGAATTTCTGATTAATCGAAAACTTTTTATTTTATGAACAGTTTACGAGCAGTTATAACGAAATTTTTCACTGAAAATTCATTTCTTCAGTTCAAATAACTACAACTTTTGAATAAAACAATATTTTTTAAATTCCGTACGTACTTCTCTAGGTATTCTAATGTAGATTGACGAGAATTTTTGTTTTTTGTTCTAGGCCAAAAATTTTGGATGCTAAATGTCACGCTGCGGAGCGCCTAAAAAAAGATAAAAGAAAATATTAGTAGTCGACCATTTTGTGCATCGAAAAAAAATATATATTTTTTTCTAACATCTCTATATTCATGCTAAATAGATGTGCAATTAATTTTATGAGTGAATCGCTTCTTCATACGAAAAAATTGTTAAATTCGCACATGATTTTACACCCGTTACTGTGATCTGAAGCCTTAATTTTTTTCCTCGAAATCAATATGGCTGAACGTACAAAAACTTCATCCTAAAATTTCCATTAAACACATCTACTTAAAAAAATCATTCACCATTTGACGTTCAAGCGTTCGGCCCACCGTGAAAAAAAATCAAAATGAAGATCGCCGTGAGTCGTGAAAAATTGTTGTGTCATTCGATGTTCGCAGGGCGTCGTATCTATCGTTGGGTAACCGGTGGTAATCTTTCCGAAGGCGCCAAGGTTGCAAAGTAACGTGCCGCCAACTGGTCTTATCTTGGCCGTAGGCACTTTCATGCGTCTTGCGGGAGCGACGACCCAGTGGCTTTCGAAGATTTTTCCCCGTTTCCCTGGCAGTCGTGAGGTTTCAGTCGGAGCTTCGAGTTCGCGGCACCGTTTCTGCTCTCCGATAGGTTTCGTGCGGTCGGCCTGCCGCGTTAGCCAAGGCAAAATAGACATCGTCCGAGCGAACAAGAAAGGCCAGCGGCTGAGTGAAGAAGCTGCCCAAGACGCCCGCAACACGTGGAGAAACAAAAAAGCCAACGTACGAACATACCGAAACGAATGGGAGAAAGCGTGGGAGAAGAATTTGTGCCAGACGCAGTGCCACGTCGTTGATGCTCGAGTCGCTTGATTGAGTGGAGCGAAACACACAACAAAACACGAACAACTAAGCGAAGAAGCGAGAAACGAAAAACCAGCGGGACGGTACGAAGTGTCGCACTTGTGGTCCAACCGTTCGTCGGGTAGGCCAGTTCTCTTTCGTTCGTTGAACGCAAGGTTACCAAGCCAGTTCATCCCAGCTCAGTGTAATCCGGGACCCAGGCGTGCGATGTGTACGTGCCGGTAGCTTACTCGCTCTCTTTCTCATGTTCGCGGCAAGAAGATCCGTATACCGTCACGGTACGAAACAACCGTCTGACAAACACTCCATCCCCGCCACTCAACGTGTTTCCGTACACCGAACGACACCGCCTTGCATTCATCGCCTACACGCGAGGTTCACAGGCGTCGCGCGTAATCATACGGTGCACGAGACACCGAAGGCTAACCAGCTACTCGGATCATTCGATTAGCCGCCGATAAACGGAGCGAACGTGCGCGGCCAGCTGGAAAACACCCGCGCTCATCGTCAAGCCTGCAGGGTTGCTCCTCGTGAAGGTGAGATTCGATAACAACGTGAAAGTGTCAACCGGCAAGGTGGAAAGACAAATAGCAAAAGAGGCATCACTATGGCGACCGTTGACACCGATTTGGAAGAGCTGATGTCCCATCTGGGGGAGTTCGGGCGTTATCAAGGATGGCAGTACTCGCTCCACGTGATAGCGGGCCTAACAGCGGGCCTCCACATGCTGACTCTGCTGACGGTTGCGGCAGTGCCGAGCCACAGATGCGTGGTGCCCGGTCTGCGAAATGCTCTGGCAAAGGAAAATTTGGCTTGGCAGGATGTTCCGGTACCGTACGAGAGGCTCACCCTCGAATCCAACGGTTCGTGGTCCCAGACGGAACTTCCGATTAGCCTGGATGCGTGTCACTATCTTGATCCGAATGACAACGCAACGAAGGACTGCGACGAGTGGATCTACGATACGACCTATTACCAATCTTCGCGCGGAATGGAATGGAACTTTGTTTGCTCGCGGAGGTGGATGGGGGCAGTGGCCCAAGCGTCATACATGTTCGGGGTATTCGCCGGTGCTGTGACCCTCGGCACGATGGCTGACAAATACGGTCGCAAGATAATCTTCTGTTTATCGGGCACTGCACAACTGATACTCGGCACATTGGTGGCCTTTGTGCCCGAGTACTACAGCTTCCTCGTTGTCCGTTTCTTCTACGGTGTGTTTGGTTCGGCTGGTGCTTACATAACCGGCTTCGTGCTGACGATGGAGCTCGTGGGTGCCTCCAGGAGGACCGTGTGCGGCATGATGTTCCAGCTGGCGTTCGCGTGCGGCTTCCTGGTCGTAGCTGTTTGGGGTTCGGTGATCAGCGATCGCATGTGGCTCCAGATTGTTTACGGGCTGCACGGCGCTCTGCTGATCGGTCATTGGTGGCTGATGGACGAGTCGCCCCGATGGCTGTGGGCTCAAGGACGCGCCGTGGAAGCCGTCGATATCGTCGAGAGGGCTCTCAAGATGAATCGTTACGGCTTAGAATTGGACAAGGCGAAGTACGTCTCGAGAAACAAGGCTCGTCGCTCGACGAGCGATCAAAGCCACTCTTACGGTGCTGGTGATCTCTTCAAGACTCCGAATCTGAGAAGAAAGTCTCTGAACGTGTGCCTCAATTGGTTCGCCAATTCCATCGTCTACTATGGCCTCTCGTTGAGCAGTGGCAATCTCATCGGTGGCAATCCTTATCTGGTGCTCTTTCTCACCGGTCTCGTAGAAATTCCCAGCTACGTGTTCGCAAGCCTAACCATGGATCGCATTGGACGCAGATGTTTGGTCAGCAGCTTCATGCTTATCGGCGGTATATGCTGCATCACCGCGACCTCCATACCACGCGACTTTCTAGGTGCATCAACCGCTGTAATCGTTATCGTTCTTTTCGGAAAATCTTGCATAGCCATATCGTTCGCTGTCATTTACAATTACACGGCCGAATTGTTTCCCACGGTATTGAGGAACACCGCACTCGGTATTGGCTCGATGTGCGCTCGTTTGAGCGGTGCACTGACACCTCTCATTATGCTCCTGGATTCGTTGAATCCGCGAGTACCGGCCACGACCTTTGGCTTCATAGCTCTCGTCTCGGGATTCCTGTCGCTTTATCTGCCGGAAACGGCTGGCCAACCGATGCCCGAGACCCTCGAAGACGGCGAAAAGTTCGGACAGGGTGACACGTGCTTCACCACGTGCCTCGGTAGTGCGCGAAGACAACGAAAAGCTTCCGACATTGCGCTCAAGCAGGTGGACGGTTGTCTGATCAACGACAACGATGACAAGCCTAACGGTACTCCCATCACGGAAAAAAACAACGAGAACCCTTGATAACCTCAAGCCTTGATGCATTCGGACACGGTGTTCGCCCACGTCACGTAGTTCGGTTCTTTCACACTTTTTATGATTCCTACAATTCGTGATGAGCCTGACAAAACCTTTATTGGGATTTTCTTACTCTGCTGAATCCTTGTCTTCTTCGTCAAAATGATTCGGGGACTTTGTTCGTCGAATCTATGATGCAATGCAACTTTCCTGCTTTCTTTTGGAACCCTCTACATTTTCCGCCGTATCCATTGTATGTTCTTCATGACCCCTGAGAGATTGGGAAGTTCAAGTGAATCATTCGGCGTGCCGGCGTCAAATAATCTCCGACCCATGTGCCTTCGTTAAAAACGTGTACAAAGTTCGTATCATTTTTATGTAACATCGGAGTGAAGGGAGCAGTGGCCGTACAAAGCTCGACTATTATTACACGATTGCTTATCACTCGATAACGGAGCAGCGAGATATGCGAAATGCCTACCCTAGATACATGCGACATATGGCGATGAAACGTTCGATATATCCTTTTCGATGTGTCGTTTCAATTATACTCACATACTTTCGTACAAATCCAAGATTTAAGCGTGTGTTAGTGTCCGAGAAGTAGATGCAATATGTACTTTGAGATATTTCTGATACTTAAATTTATAGATGCATATTTTTTTTTCTCGGGGAGTCGAGACCGGGTATTTTTGTTGCTCCGAAGATTATGAATAATTTTTGCACCTGCCGCGCGTCTGTTGGGTCTCAAATGTGGACGTCTACCTCCAAGGCTGTATCCATGTCATTTAGAATGGAATGAACATTAATTTTGAAATCAATTTGCGAGGTGTGGTGGTTCTGAACGAACCTGCTTTTTTTCGAAGTTGCATTTTTCTGACCTGAATGACTTTATGATTGCGACACTTTTTACTGTCTTGTAAAGTCCCAATGCATATTTCGCATAATTTTAATACTCGTATCCGCGTCGCTTGTGTCGTCAACGATTGAGACATATTTGATGAAGCTGCTCATTAACGAATCAAGGCTCGATACTCGATTGACGAAAATCTTTGAGCTTTTTTTTATATTTTGCTCGCGACAACTTACCCATCGATGTTTTGCAATTCTATAATTTGTAGATATTCGCTAATAGCGTAAATGACTAATTCGAACCGAGTTTTATGATGGTTAGATTTTTATCGGTTGCAAGTAAATATAGTATTTTTTTCCATTGCTTGAAAACGCAATTCTTGGGCAAAAGACCATATATTTTTATGCTTCAAAGTCTTATTGCAAACTGTAAAACGTCCCTGTACAATAGTATGTACTCTTTGGTCGCAAACGTTTTTCCGCCTTTTTTTCCTCATGAAGCGATACAGACTTATGTTTGCCCAAGAAACATAAATAATCTTTGGAGTCTCGAAACATTGCCGCATCGGAATAAAATGTATGTATATATATGTATATGAAAGAACAAGAAACGGAGCAACGAGATAATGTCTAGAAATTTAAGAAACATTTGCTGATATTGGATTTTCATAGCATACCCGATATCGGTTTTCTGTGCGATTTAAAAAGGACACAAAAATGTACAGTATATGAATAAATGATGGAAGAAAAATACCAAAACCGTGGAATTGACGGAGATTTAAAACGACGAGAAAATCTACGAATATACGATGCTGCGTATAGAGCTCTATAGGGTAGTGGATTTTGTTCGAGTGTCTATTTTCAACCCACGGTGAAAAGTACGAGAGAATACGAGGAGAAAGAGAAGAGGATAAAAATACAGTCGAAAAGACATATTTTTTTCCGTTGACAATTTTTCATTTCAATATCCTGCTACGAGCCTTGTTTTTGATATCACTTTTAATTATGCAGCCGGAGAGACAGGAAGAGGAATGTCTCTCGTATCAGATTTACCGTACTTCGCTGAAACTAAGGATATACATATATCATCGTGGAACTTTCAGAGCTAACGAATAGAGGACAAACTCGTCTCTCTAAAATTGCTGAAATGATACTGACCCAAAATATAATATTCGCCATAAAAATCAATACTTCACGTTTCGTTTGACCTAAATTAGGGATTTCTTTCTGCTTCGGATTTATTTTTAACTCAAAAATGTTTAAGGCCTTAGGCCACAGTAACGGGTATAAAATCATGTGCGAATTTAACAATTGTTTTCCTATAAAAACGTGATTCACCCATAAAATTAATTATACATCTATTTAGTATAAATATCAAGCTGTTAGAAAAAAAAATTTCGATGTACAAAATGGCCGACTACTAATATTTTATTTTGTTATCTTTTTTAGGCGCTCGGCGGTGTGACATTTAGCATCTACAATTTTTGACCTGGAACAAAAAAAAAATTTCTCGTTAATCTACATCAGAATACCTAGAGAAGTACTTACGGAATTTAAAAAATATTGTTTTATTCACAAGATGTAGGTATTTGAATGAATTTTCAGTGAACAATTTCGTATAAAATGCTCATAAAATGAATATTTTTCGATTAATAGGAAATTCCATACGTACTTCTCTGCGAAATGCAATTAGGATCACAACTTTTAAATTTGAAGTAAATCGAGTGAAAATTGTTGAACTTATTTGTCACGCCAATTGGAAAAAAGCTGTTTCGAGAAGTTTCAAAAAGTCTACCATTTTGTACATCGAAAAAAATAATTATATTTTCTAACAGCTTGATATTCATGCTAAATAGATGTGAAATTAATTTTATGAGTGAATCACTTTTTCATACGAAAAAAAATTGTTAAATTCGCACATGATTTTATACCCGTTACTGTGGCCTAAGGCCTTAATCAGCATTTTGATTTTGCATCTTTAATGCCACGTTGTTTTGATTAATCGCACAGAGGTTTAAATATGCAAAGCCGATTCTGATGTTCAGGGACCAGCTCGGTATAAACTTTAATTACAGTTTTCCCCAGCTTATAAAAGAATTTTTGCAATTTTTCCATCGTTCCCATAAATCTTTCGCCAGATTGCACATCATTCGAAATTGTCGCTGAAGGAAATACTGGCCCGCTTCCATTGCAGAGGCGCAGTCGGTGCTCGCGTTTGTTTAAATGTTTGTGCAAGACTCGACTAGAAATTCTGAGTTCAATGCAGGCAACGGTACCGACAGCGACGGTCAAAGAGACACCGTCTCCGCATACACAGGTACGTACGAAAGAGTAAAGCGCTTTTGTTCGCTTCTCAATGGTATGAAGTCGCGTATAAGCACAGATATAGCTCACTTGCCGAAATGTGGACTCAAGATCATGGATTCCGAGCGGCGAAGAGAAAACCGACGAGCTTCAAAGCTCACGTACGACCTAAATAGCCTAGCGCAATTTGGTGGATTGGATCCTTGCTGATCTATTTATTCGCTCTATTTTTAAATCATCTTTGCTGACAACAGAAAACCCATTAAGGGGCTATACCAGTGTGACACTTTCAAAAAATCGATTTTTTTTGCCTTTTTCGACAGTTTATACTTTCAAGAATATCATTATCATATATAATTTATATCAATATCATTTTATCTTGCAAAAGTCGATAGTTAAATCTTTGAACGCGTTTTTCTCGAAATGGGATTTTTGAAATTTGCTGACATTGTAACTCAAAGAGCAATTATCCGATCGACTTGAAATTTGAACTGAGTACTCTTGAATATATTTACGCTACAATGACGTAGGATATTTTTGAGGGGATGAAAGTTGACGATTTGGCATTGAAAAAAACGACCATTTTATAGGCAAGGAAACAGATTTTTGTCATAACTACGTCATTTTGTTAGGTTTTGATATTTTTCGAAAATCCTACGTCGTTGTACAGGAAATACCTTCCAGTTTAACGACATTCTTTCATTTTTATTCTTTCCGACATTCCTTCCTTTTTATAAAAAAATGATGTAATATAGGTCAAATATAGTCAAATATATTGTTAATTTTCCGAAACATTTAATTGAGTACTTTTCATCCAAAAAATTCCCGAAAATCACCCAAATTTGCAGCGTTCACGTATAGCCCCTAAAATTCAATTTTTTGTTCTGTTTGCAATATTTGTGGAATTAAATCGTTAAGTTAACCATTAATCGTTTAGTTATCGATTAATCATTCAGTTATCAATAAATCGTTGAATTATCGATTAATCGTGCAGTTGTCAATCAATCGTTTGTTTATAAATTAATTGTTTGATCATCAATCAATCATTTAGTCATCAATGAATCGTTTAGTTATCAATTAATCATATTATCAATTAATTATTTAGTTACCAATTAATCTTTTAGTTAACAATTAAACATTATTATCAACGAATCGTTCCGTTATCAGGTTGAAGTCAATTGAATAAAAACTTCGCGTCGCAAAAATTGTTACCGAAAATATCAATTTTTTTTTTTGCGAATTTGTATAATGAGATTACCATCGATCGAATGAAATTCATAGGTATTTGATTTTGTCTACTTTCCATTTGCAACAACGTGCTTCAGCGAGCGTATATCGAATTAAACGTGATGGTCACAATTTGTACCGATATAGACATTGAGAAAGCGCGTGTATATGCGTATATGTAAGAGAGACAGAGAGAGTGAGAGAGAGAGAGAGAGAGAGAGAGAGAGAGAGAACTAACAAAGTAGAAGCATATATAAAAAAAGCACTAACAACGTGGACGACTAGGAAGAGGAACTCTCGGCGAGCAAAGCTCTAATGGAAAAAGTTCGTCTCCTTATCCGTGACCTCACGTTTTTCCAATCATAAAGTTGCCCATACACGATTCAGGATCCACTCACCACGCCGGACTAGTAGAGAGGGGAGAAAAAAGAGAAGCGCAAAAAGCGGTGAATAACTCTGTGAGGATGCGGAAGGTTCGCCGCACATCCGCACACTTCCCTACAATATATAACACACATATACACAGAAATATATATATCATAGTGATACGGCACTTTTCCTGTTCATAAATCCTATAAGGGATATTCGAGAATAGAAAAGAATTCTGGACAAAGTGAGTTTGCACTGACAGGTGACAAAAGTGGAAGAATTTCCCGTAGCGACGATTGAAAAAATAAAGAAACCCATCCAATATATTCCGCTTCGTTCCAACGTGATCCGCTGAAAGCAAGCGCTCCGTCACTGTAAAAGTGCCAAATCTAACAAACAAAAATCATTACCGCAGTTCGACTATTTTGAAAACTGTAAAAAAAATAATTATTATACACGTGGACGCTTGAGGCGGGATGTACACTTAAACGGGAAAAAATAAAGCAATTTTGAGAGATTTTTTAAAGTAAGAAATAATGATTCCACATTTATTAAACTGTAGGTATACTTCAATAGTATATTTGAGTACAGAAAACAATTTTTTAATTTCATGTTATCATCAAGTTCTGCTTCAGTCGTTCTGCGTGCAGTCTAGCTTCCCGTAGACTTTGATTGGCAAAAAAATTCAATTTTTTTTCTGTTTGGACATGTATTGTTTCTGTTTGACAGTAATTAAAATGAAGAAAGGGCAAATTACAAAAGAGAATAACACGCATTTACAAAAAAATCAACATTTCACGCAAAACTTCTGTAAAATTTGTATTAAAAATGTAGTTTTTTTTATTTTTCGAAAATAATTCTCGTCAAGCAGGAGGTAGCTCGAAAATATTATCAATATTTCTACAATGTTTCAAGTCGATCGGCTTAATAGTTTTTGAGTAATCCTGCACGCCGATTTCGAACATGCAGTTTTGAGAAAAACGCGTTCGACAGGTTGTAAAGTTTGAAGTTTTTCGAATTTCGCTTGAACCCTTCGTCTATAAACGTTTTTCTGGTACCTTCCGTCTGTAAACCTGGGCATTTCAAGTACTGCCGTTTTTCACCCAGTTAATAGATTCGAACATTTAAAAAAAATCATCCTAGTGTTTAAAACATTCAATTTGATATATCAATCACAAAATTATAGGATAATACATTTTTCCATATATTTTTAATAAACGAAACAACTCGGTGAGGAATTAGTTTTAGCTCGGACACGAAATACCCAGGTTTACAGACGAAGTGTTAAAACTTTGCGAAAATATTCTACATGTATAGTCCTATCGTTTAAAGAAAAAAAATCGAATTTCTGATCGTTGTAAATGTATATCCCGCTTTGAGGGAGGCCACCACTGTGCCTCGATTCTGCAGACCAATGAGAATAAGATTCATAGCTGAATCGACGGAAGTGATCAATGAAGAAATATCTCATTTTGAAGGTCAAATTGCTACGCTTCATAATGCAATAATACAGAACGAAGTATATGATATTTCCATAAAGCACTCTATGTGTTTTACGATGATAGATGGGAAAGTCTGCAACGCAGCTACTGAAACATTATCGACTATGCGGTGTTATATCTGTAATTTGACTCAGACAAAATTTAACAATTTGGAAAATGTACCAAGGGAAGTGGAACCGGAAAGACTTAGATTTGGGCTGTCTGTATTACACACAAGAATCAGATTTTTTGAATCGTTACTGCATTTGGCATACAAAATATCGGTACGAAAATGGCAAATTCGGAATCAAGAAGACAAAGCTGCTGTGAATACTAAAAAACAAGAGATTCAAAATAGATTTAAAGAAGAACTTGGACTAATAGTAGATGTGCCAAAACCTGGATTTGGAAACTCAAATGATGGCAATACTAGCCGCAGATTTTTCGCCAATCCAGAAGTGTCTTCCGCGATAACTGGAATAGACCTCATTTTGATACAAAAATTCGCTACAATATTAGAGTTAATCTCAAGTGGATTCAAACTAGATGCTCGGAAATTTGAGAACTATTGTAATGACACGGCTAAATTGTATGTGGAAAAATACACTTGGCATTCAATGTCGCCTACGGTTCACAAAATTTTGATGCATGGTCCCGCGATAATCGAACATGCCTTGTTACCTATAGGCACTCTATCAGAAGAGGCGGCTGAGGCACGGAATAAGCACTTCCGCGACTATAGGCTTAGATATTCACGAAAGTTTTCTCGTGAACAATGTATGTATGATGTGTTTCATAGGCTGCTACTAACATCGGACCCATATTTAAGTAGTATAAGGCCCAAGCCTCAGAAAGTTAATAAACCCTTTAGCGTTGATGCTAGAGCAATTTTTGCTAGCACCGAAGAACTGCATTTGTCTGTTGAAGAGGATATCGACGCGCAAAAAGAAAACATCAACAACTCGTCTGATGAAGAAGGGTGGAGCTATTCCTCAGAGTAATTTGTCTTAAGAATTTAAGTCTCTTTCAATTTTGTATTCTATTTGTAATATCCTTTGGTGCTTGTCTATTTTCTGATAAATAAATTGTCTGTAAATGAACCTATGTATAATTTCTCATTTTTTAATGTTAGACCACTAATGTTACATTAATATGAATACTAGAATATATATATGTATAAAATATCCCTAAATGATTTTGGCCAAGTTTTTCGTTAAAATCGATCTGTGTGCGTCGGTAACTTCGTCAATGTTCAATATTTCACCGTGATAATTTTTTCACACATTCTTGAATATGTATACTTCGAGAAAATGGAAAAAAAATCGATTTTTTTACTCGTCACAGTGGTGTCCTTAATCATTGATGGCACTTGAATATCCACATATATAACGATGTTGCCCGTTGGCCATCGCGCCACGTAAAAATGGATACACGGTACATTTTACTACGCAGTGGAGACAAAAAAAATAATCAGGAGGGAAAACTCGTTTTAGCGGTTCATCGGGTATACCGTTAACTCCAGGACGCACCTGTGTTTGGTGCTCGATTTTTGTTCACCTTCGTTGGAACGTCCGTGTTCAATGAGACGAATACGATATTATGCAAATTGATACACGCAGCAAAGATGAAGTACATAATTGAATAGGACGTCCATTTTGATTAGAAGTCTTTCGTGTGAATTTGGATTTTTCAACGATATTTTTCTACTTACAGAAAACAAATCGTCTTTGACGAAGTTAAGGGGCTATCCCTCTCTGGAAACTTCAAAAAAATCTTTTTTTTTGTTGCACATTGTTATAGTGTGAACTTTCAAGAATATTTTAAGACCAACCGGACCCTGAAATTCCACAAATCGACGAAGTTACACGTATTTTAGTGGAAAAGTGTGCGTCGGGGTTACCGCGATCCATCGAGTTTAAGGGGCTATACCAGTGTGAACGCTGAAAATTTGGGTGATTTTCTGGAATTTTTTGGAAGAAAAGTACTCAATTAAATGTTTCGGAAAATTAACAATATATTTGGTTATATTTGACCTACATTACGTAATTTTTTCATAGAAAAATATTGAGATCCAAGCGACTTATGCGCTGCCTTCGGAGGCGCCAAAAAAAAAGTTCTTCCACTACTGACATGATTCCGGCCGATTGAGTAGCTTAAACCGAAAAACAACAAAATTGCGTAGTTATGAAAAAAAGTCTGTTTTCTTGCCTATAAAATGGTCGTTTTTTTCAATGCCAAATCGTCAATTTTCATTCAATCAAAAATGTCCTCCGTCATTGTAGAGTAAATATATTCAAGAGTACTCATTCCAAATTTCAAGTCAATCGGATAATTGCTCTTTGAGTTATAATGTAAGCAAATTTGGGAAATCTTATTTCGAGAAAAACGCGTTTAAAGATTTAACTATCGATTTTTGCAAGATAAAATGATATTAATATAAATGATATAAATAATAATGATATTCATGAAAGTATAAACTGTCGAAAAAGGCAAAAAAAATCGATTTTGTTGAAAGTGTCACAATGGTATAGCCCCTTAAAGGTGATTACCTCGAAACTACGTATCTTGACACGGCGGAATTGATATCTTGAGTAACTTTCACACTATTGACTTGAATTTGCACAGTTAGCGTTCAAAAAGTAGTAATTCTCAGTTCACAATCGCATTTTTTGTTGAATGAACCATTTGTTAATAACAATGACAATGAACAATGACAAAAAACAGCATGCTGTTTTTCAAGAGAAAAATGAGATTTTCTTTGGAAATCATTTTTCGTATTTTTCGATATTTCGAAAAGCGGATCGTGAACCCATAGCCAGTTGAATATATTTGAAGAAAACATTTTTTGTTTTCGTTTCAGATTACATTTGAGCCTGGCAGAGATCCCGCCGTTTCGGGCCTCGCCCCTGGAGGACTGCAACGCCAAGTGCAGCACCGCGAACACTTTGAAAGATTTTCATCAGAAAAAATTACATTGTAACCACAAACACGTGTACAACATGCTGGGAAAAAATAAATTTATTCCAACCAATGTGTTACTGGAAAAAAATGTATCATTCTGACCCTTCAAATTGGGCTTCCAGAGAGGGTTCCTCAGTAACGGAAGATCTGATGACCCAAAGCCATTTGAAAGGAATCTTCATCGTACAGAGAATGAAAAAATTCTGGGACAATTTCGACGATAATTGCAGTGAGGGAGGTGAAAAAGACGTTAAACATCTGCCTTTGCACGCGAAGCAAAAAAAACCGTAGACACCATAGACGAAAACGAAGGCAGCCTTTGAAAATGTAATGTCTAGCCTTTTGGATTTCAAGCACTCTCTTATGAACGTCTATAGAATATCCAGGAAAATAGCTCCCTCTACGGACAAGAATAAATAACGAGGGAAAACCTAGAGGAAGACACGTACGTGATATCGACGTAGACTCGTACGTACGTACCCGACGAATTTGCAAATATATACGCAGAAATATATTATCCACAGTCACGTAATATACATTTTGAGCAATATTTATGTGAACGGAATGTTGCGTTAAACAAATGAATCCCATTCGTGGAGGAATGAAGGCCTGGAATGGACTCTGGCTTAGTTTCTCGGTGAGGTAATGAAATTGATGTTAACCACGCTTGCCATCCAATTACGAGATTGTCACGCGAGTGGCGTAAAGACCTTTTCAATTGTCCCGGGGCGAAGCATGCGGACCTACGCCTCACTGACGCGATTTTTCCGTGTCTGTATCTGTCCCAGACCCTCACTCTTATATGCAAAAACGTTTATACAGGATTTCTTCAAATGAAGACAACGCTGGACGGAGAAAAATGTTGTTCAAGCGGGGTGAATCACTTTCTCGATGAACGTTGAAGAAAACTTTTTTTTTTTATATACAAAGGCGTTCGAAAAGAATTTCATTTCGAAAATTCGATATTTCGAGAAAGAGAAATCCAAATGTGAGCATTTGGCACAGTTTCTTATGAAAAATCGTGAAATTAGCAGCAGTTGTTTTTTTTTTTCAATAATAGCAACGTCGGAAAAATGTTGTTCAAGGAGGGTGGATTACTTTCCCGATTAGTGTTAAAGAAAACTTTTTTTTTCATATACAGAGGCATTCTAAAAAAAGTTTCATTTCGAAAATTCCATATTTCAAGGAAAAGATATCCAAATTCGAGCATTTAGCGCAGTTGCTTATGAAATATTATGAGATTAGTGGCAGTTGATGTCCTTTTTTAAATCAAAACATCGCCGAAATGATAAAAACGTTGTGCAAGCAGGGTAGATAATTTTCCCGATGAACGCCGAAGAAGTTTGGCTTTTTCATATCCTGAGGCGTTCAAAAAAAGTTTAATTTCGAAAATTCGATATTTCGAGATTTAAAAAATCCAAATCCGAGCATTTAGCGCTGCTTATGAAAAATCTTGAGATTATCAACAGTTGATGCCCCTTTTTAAATAAAAACAACGCCGGCAGGAGAAAAATCTCGTCCAAGCAGGGAGGATCATTTTCCCGGCGAAAACCGAAGAAAACTGTTTTTTTTTTTTTTTTTTCATTATCGAGGAATTCAAAGAAAGTCTAATTTCGAAAATTCGATATTTAAAAAAAAATCCAAATCCGAGCGATTAACACAACTTCATATGAAAAATCGTGAGATTAGCAGTAGATGTTCCTTGATGATTTCATTAGGCCCATTGGCAATCAAATTCTACCTCAATTCCCGATTCTTCATAGGAAATTGTGTTAAGGGGTAAGGCCACAGTAGAATTTTCAAAGAATCAATTTTTTTCGCTAAAACGGTGTTTTGTCATCATGAGAATAAGTTACTATTCGATTTATAGCAAGAAAATGTTTTTCCACCGACTTTGAGCGTATAACGTAAGCCCACCTCTGGCACGGCCATATTTATATGTAAAACTTTAAACGCGTTTTTCTCGAAACAGCTTTTTTCCAATTGGCGTGACAAATCACTTCAACAATTTTCACTCGATTATCTTCAAATTTAAAAATTATGTTCCTAATTGCATTTCGCAGAGAAGTACGTACAGAATTTCCGATCAATCGAAAACTGTTTATTTTATGAGCAGTTTTATGCGAAATTTTTCACTGAAATTTCAGTGTTCAGTGCACTAAAAGTTCAAATACCTACAACTTTTGAATATAACAATGTTTTTTAATTTCCGTACGTACTTCTCTAAGTATTCTAAAGTAGATTGACGAGAATTTTTGTTTTTTATTCTAGGTAAAAAATTGTGGATGCTAAATGTCACGCCGCGGAGCGCCTAAAAAAAAGAAAATATTAATAGTCGGCTATTTTGTACATCGAAAAAAAAATTATTTATTTTCTAACAGCTTGATATTCATACTAATTAGATGTGTAATTAATTTGATGAGTAAATCACTTTTTCATAAGAAAAAAATTGTTAAATTCGCACATGATTTTATACCCGTTACTGTGGCCTAATCCCTTAAATTGTCTGGTCTTTAATTTTGTTTCGCGAAAACGCTGTAATGAAAATTACGCAAGTTTTGCAATTGATCTTTGATCTAACATATCTACGTCCAAAAAAGTCATCCTTTAACATTGATCGGTGAAACACTCGACCCTCCTTAAGGGTCTCCATCCGCATTTATTTAGCTATTGCACAAATAAAGCCGCATTCGTGCCGCAAAATCGTTCAGTTAGTGTCGTTAATTTTCTTATGTTAATTTTTTTGTGAGTTCATCTCTGCTTTGCCTGTCGAGAATCACCGACAATACGAACTTTCCTTTTTTTAGCATCAAAAAAATCCGAATGAGTAATATTTTTAACGTCTCGAACATAAAATTATACATTCACAAGAATTCAAAATCATAAATATGAATAATGGACGAAATTTTGGTCAGAAACCCAAACATAATACAGAAACGAATAAACGCCACCAGTTTTTCGTACAATTTTCCATCCCATCAGGGTGCAACAAATCTACAATTCATTTTTAACATAAAAAATTATGTATGCAAAATCAATATTTTTCATACGAAATCGGGGTACGTTTTATTCATAATATATTTTGAAACAGCATGTAAAAAAACGTGGTCGTAAAACTTTTTCATTTATGTGGTCGCAATCATACGTTTCTGACAGAAATCGTACTACGGGATTGACCGATAAAATCGTCGTTTCGTTTAGCGTGTTGTGGACAGCCCTGTACGAGTATATGACCATGAAATCGTCCGATAACCGTACTACGCTACACAAGTTTCCGCGCGAACGCTACCAAGGTGAAGGAAAAAAAACAAATTTGTGCTTCAATGTTGCACAACACGAGAGATTTTTTCTCAATTAATTCCTGCACTACTTAAGGCGGTCCTCTAGTTTCTCGGGTCGAAAAAATCGATTTTTTTTTCATAAATCACATCTACAACATGTGTAGAAAATGTGTGCCAAAGGATTTTTCGATATTCGAAGTGGTTCACAAGTTACGGCCCTGGAACGGAGCAGGTATACGGAGCAGGTATACTTTCAAACGCGTTTTTCTCGAAACAGCATTTTTCGAAACGGTGACCACGATACTTCAGAAACTACTGCACCGATCTTGTTCAAATTTATACAGCATCTTTAATATGTTATAAGCCAGAGATTGAACTAGGATTATCATGATTGCTTCGATAGTTTTTTTTGTACGAGCGAAAAACTTAAGAAAAAATGAGTAAAAAATAGAATGTAATTTTCAAAAGTGTATAAAAAAGTCAATTTTTGTCATTTAGAATTCACTCTAGTTCAATCGCGAGTCTTAAATATGAAGATTAAAATGCCGTTTGGTTTTTTTATTTCATATAAGCAGAACAGCCGCATTCTTGGTCACCGTCAAGCGCCTCTTTTACTTGATGTCTTCCTGTCGGCCACTATAACGCTTATTCTATTATATATTTTGACTTCAAAAAATTTGTAAAGCTTATTTAAATGTTAATAAAGATTATGCAAAAACAATGAGATTGATTATTTCGATGCTTTGCCTGTAAAAAATTATTGAAAAAGCCGTAAAAAAACAGCCGAGAAACTAGGATCGCGTTAAGGGGCTATAGGCCTCCGAAGTAACTCTTGTGGCGCACCCTTGCGGCGAGTTTTGGCAAAACTTGGATTGGTTTTCGTCTGCTAGTGCAGTATGTCGGTCGCCATTTAAATCAGGTGTTTGCGTGAATGACAGTACCGCGTGTGATGTTTACGTTGTAAAAACAGCGTAAACAAGCATTATAAATTAATAAACGTGATGGGTACTCGATCGGTTGAAGGCGCTAATCGCAAATGTTGTGTTGAGGGTTGTCCCCACACGGAAGCGAGGAATCCAGAACTCCATTTTTATGGTTTTCCGAATCGACGTTGCTTTTAGGGCGAAAGGAAGTCATGAGGATACATTGAAATCCGCAAGTAATCGTTATTACTTCCATCACACTATTTTATTTTATTTACAAGCACATTCCATTTACAATGTAAGATCTCCAATCGATGATGCTTGCTCAAGCCTAGGTCTTTCGTGTTTGTGCCGGTTTGACTTAACCGCCATTCGCCAATCCAAGTTTTGCCACCGGCAGCCGTTACGGGGCGCCACCACGAAAGTTACTTCGGAGGCCTATACCAATGTGACACTTAAAAAAATCGATTTCTTTTGCCCTTTTCGACAATTTATACTTTCAAGAATATCATTATCATTTATATCATTTTTATCAATATCATTTGATATGGCAAAAATCGATAGTTAAATCTTTGAACGCGTTTTTCTCGAAATGAGATTTTTCAAATTTGCTCACATTGTAATTCAAAGAGCAATTATCCGATTGACTTGAAATTTGAACTGAGTACACTTGAATATATTTACTCTACAATGACGTAGGATATTTTTGATGGAATGAAAATTAACGATTTGGCATTGAAAAAAAACGACCATTTTATAGGCAAGAAAACAGACTTTTTCATAACTACGCCATTTTGTTAGATTTTGATGTTCTTCGAAAATCCTACGTCATTGTACAGGAAATACCTTCCAGTTTAACGACATTTTTTCCTTTTTCTGTTTCAGCTATTAAATCGGCCGGAATCATGTCAGCAGTGGAGGAACTTTTTTTTGGCGCCTCCGAAGGCAGCGCATAAGTCGTTTGGATCTCGATATTTTTCTATGAAAAAATTATGTAATATAGGTCAAATATAGCCAAATATATTCTTAATTTTCCGAAACATTTAATCAAGTACTTTTCTTCCAAAAAATTCCCGAAAGTCACCCAAATGTTCAGCGTTCACACTGGTACAGCCCCTTAATGTTGTAAAAAATACGATATATTATACGGAAATTTGGATAAACGTTTATAATTACGACGCATGAATAAAAAATATATGTAGAACATTTGTTTTTTTTCCATCAAAGTCGATGAAGTCACTCTCGAAGTATGTTCTCCGACGTATTCTCGTATGCGTAAACGACACCTCGGTAGACGCTTGCTACGCACACAACGAAAAAAAAAAATTTGCTTTTTTTTGTTCTCTGATAGTGAAATGCAGTGAATATATGACCGGAGAATATATTTCTTTGCTGTTAAATCCCAGGCGACAAATGAAAAAAAATATTGTCGTTTCGTTTGTTATAAATTAATATAAACAAACTTTAAACTGATTTAACCGAAAAATTTAATTCTCGATGGCTGTGTCAATAAATATTGTGTAATATCGATGATAACAGTAATAAATTATTATTACTATGATTATTATTATTATCACAACTATTGTGGTGATCACTATTTGCGTAACAACGCTAATGATAGTAAAAAATGACAATATATTGATTTATACTTTAACTGCACAAAATTAAAATAATCATAATTTCAGTAAAGTCAGACATTCTTGAGGTTACCTATAATCGGGTGAATGAGAAGATCGTAGCACGTGGGTTTCGTATTAAGTAACACATATCACGATTACGAGGCGGTATTTCCGCACTCCGATGGAAACGATCTATCCATTGGAACGTAAATGATGATTTTTCCTCATCGACGACATTCCTCGCAATATTCTGCATTTTCCACGAGGAAGCCAGAAAAAAAAACATAAGTGGAATTCACCAAATATAGGTCGAGGGGACATTTTCTTCGAAGAAAAATACACTATCGCGAAACTTTTGCCAAATATTTTTGTACGTAATCTACGCTCGACCTTACGTATAATTATACTCAAGTTTATCCGAATTTGTCATCGATAAATGATGGAAAAAATGATAATTTTAAAAATAAAGTTTCAAAATTATCATTTTTTTCGGAAAACATATATAATTATGGATTTTAGGCAGTTAATGCAATCGCTTAACACAGTAACAACCAACTTTTTGTGCTGTTCAAGTAGAAAGGACTTAAAAGGGTGGCTGAAGATTCTGTCGAATAAAAATGGGTTGCCGAGAAGTGCTGCAATGATCAAATGAAGGCAAATGGTCGTCCAAATCACAATCAGTTCGACAAGTAGTCGCAGACCCAAAAGTACAATACAGGTATATATTTGATTCGTAGATATAGGCCATTACTGTACTTTCGTTTCGTGTGATAATTTTTGCTCTACTCACCTGTGCTGAGATGATCGCACGTACAGCTATGCGGCGTTATTGGATCCTTCGTTTCGTATTTTTCGTTATTTCGACTAACCAACAAAAAAACAGGTAATAGGTTGACAATAGCACGATTTACTGGTTGCTGTGACGACCACGGAAGCGCGACGCGGACTGAACCAAACTCAGCTTGCCATCGGTTAAAACGCTTCAAATCCCAGGCTAACGTGTGTGCGCGCGCGCGCAAACCTATATGTGTCAAATAAACCGTAGCTTCTCGTCTCGTACCCGAGAGAGAGAGAAAGAGAGAGAGAAGGAGAGAGAGAGAGAGAGAGAGAGAGAGAGAGAGAGAGAGAGAGAGGAAGTGAAACGCACACTAGAACAACGTGTTTGCGATGTTTGCGCGTTTTACCTTTCAGCAGCGCCAGGTGAACAGCCGACGGGGGATGAAATGCACGGGACGCATGTGCGCCAACCCCTGCTCTTGAAAAAGGGCTCGAGGGCTACTATCGTTCACGAATCCCACCATTACCCACTGTTTCGCGCGCAATTTCCATCCGTCCTACCAATCGCACTCTGCTGTTTTTTTCTAATCGTCTTATGCACAAGCCTGATTGATTTTTCTTCCACCTTTCTGTCCCCTTTTCGATCGAAATTTTTTGCTCTTCAGACGTTTTTTCCGCAATTTATTTCCTCGTGGAGAGCACGCTTTGTTCACGTGAAAAAGAAAACTTTAGATACTCGATAGAGGGGGGAATGTCCGAGGGAGTCGAATAATCGGCCTTGGAAAAATATCCTCGGGTCAGCTTCATTCGAGGAGCGCTTAAACTTTCGTCGACAAACTTTTTGCGCCACTGAAATCGAGACTTCTGTTTTTCTGGTATAAATTTCTCGGAGATCGGTGCATAATTCGCAATATCGTCGAGTTTCGTTTTAATTCTTCGACGATGTTCGTTCGGCACTTGAACTCCACCCTCGAGCAGTTGAAATGAATTTTTATTCAAGTTAAAAATACTCAGAGCCCACATTTTTAGAGAGAGGTCGAAATTTTTGCGATTTTTCCACCGGTTCCCGACCCGAATAATTGTTGAAAATATTTTTTGAATGTAGTCTGCTCTCGTCTTATTTTTATCACGAATTTTTGTTTATGAAAAAAAAATTTATCTGTAAAAATTATAAATAAAAGATAAAATTTGCATATATTTTTTATTTTGAATATTTAGTGTTTATTCTTTATTTTTATTATATTTTTTATATTTAAGCCTTTTTATCCATAGAAGCTCATTAATATTAATTAATTTTGTTATAGAAAAAAGAAGTACGAGACAAGTACTTTCTTTTGTGAAGGTCACGTAATTTTTACCTGTGTCTGTTATTTCATGAGGTTATTAGTGCTTGGTGGATTTCGAACGGTTTTCAATGTGGGTAGTCCATGCGTAGCGGCAGCGAAATGTTAATATAACGAAGATATACAAGGTGTCTCAGAACTGAATGCGTTCCCTGAAGTGGGGGGTTGGGGGTGAAATTCTGAGTCGATTGATCAATCCCTGAATTATTATTAATTTTTAAAGGCGGGCCAATCAGGTGCGCCCGATAAGCCGGCGTACGTCGGTGAGCGATACGCTGGCTTATCGGGCGCACCTAATAGGCTCGCGTTTAAAAATTAATAATAATTCAGGGATTGATCTGAGACCCACACATGCTTATATCAATCGACTGAGAATTTCACCCCCAAACCCCCATTTTAGGGAACGCATTCAGTTCTGGGACACCCTGTATATTTGTGTATATACGGAAAGATTAGGGCCCCAGAGGGGTGGCACATTCGACCACACGCATGCCTCGCATGATTTCCGATCACCCCGTAATCCCCCCCCGCCCCATACGCGTTTCGAATTTCGAAAATCCAATGCCAATATGTGCACCAGCCCGCCGACCTCGTTGGGGACGAACACCCTAAATTTTCGTTTGACTCCTGATTGGCATGCTAAACGATGCAGGAAAATGACATTTCTCGGGTTATCCGTTCGCCAATGAGCTCGTTCTTCGATACACAGTACGTTGCTGATTACGCCTATCTACGTACGCACCTAATTTGCGACCGTGAGTAAATTAACTAAATCGTAGTTTCTCGATCGACATTGCTTTTTGCAATTCACGTATCTTGGAAAAAAAACTTGAAATATTTCGAAATCCAAAGATACTTTGAAGCCTGTTAGCGTAGAATTTGTTTTTTTTTAATTTCTGAAATTTATCCAATGCCTGCGAACGTTCTGCCAATTGTTTATTTTTTGTTGACACTCCTGTTTTAATTGCAGCGTGGAATGGATTGGCAGGTTTGTGTAGATAAATTATATTCAATTAGACTAAGAATAATACGGTTCTCCCATAAGTGAAATATTGAAACCGAAAAAAACAACATCGAGGTGACTTTGCAACTGATTTAAAACATTTAAAAAAACTTTGAATGGGTATATTGAGTTTTTTAACATCATAAAAACCTGCAGAGATTCATTTGGTTACAAAAAATCGAATTCAGTTGGAGCAGGGTTTTAGCTCGATAGAATTATTGCAATTTAGGTATTATGAAACAGGCTTTATCTGCTGAAATGAAGTGCTGTTTCGCAATAACGGAAATTAATTAGTTCAATCGACTGCTGATTTTTCGTGAGAACCAGGAGGGAATGAAATTCCATAGTAAAATGTATCGATGGATACGGAAATGCACTGTTTTAATTATTCCGCAGTGGTATTTTCGTTGCTTTGGTAATTGGCATCAATGGCAGTGGCAACCTTCCAATTGACTTTCTGTTCATTATTAATTTTCATTAATCGATGCTCTATTATTTCCTGTGAATAAATACATCGATGTGTTTCCGTGTTGTGAAGCGAATACTTATTCGTACGGAAAAAAAACCGGTTGTTTTGGCGAAGCGAGACGTTCGAGAAAACGAAGCTTTCTACATCAATATTACTGTGGCCAAGCTCAAACAATTTTTTTAAAGGGGACATACCATAGGCGCGTAAAATTGCTGATTTTTATGATTTTCTTTTAAAGGAGAGAATTCTTCGCCTTTTTATACACTTAGAGTATGTTTTATTACTACTTTTGGCTGTTACCTGATTTAAAGAAAATCAATCTTTAAACATGGTCGACGTATGGCACGGTCTTCTAAACGGGTTGCTGCGGATGTTGTCAGACGGCGTGACACGTAGCGTCGGCGGGATTAATCCGAAAAAACCCAGCGAAGATTTTTCTTTCATTTCCCCTCATGCACAGGATCCCAAATAGGGTTTTACAATCGACACAGTAATGGCCCACGACTGGTTGCCAGAGAACAAACGATGGCGCGGTAATGGCTATACAAACGGGCCAGATCCGCACCATGCATGGTTGGTAATGGTAAACCAGGAATGGCTGCTAAGGCTGGGCCAACTATCATACGCCCATATTGGCCCAGCAACGGCTGCCGGATCTTCTGCCGGGAATGAAAAACAAAAAATTGACAAATTATGAATATAAAAATTCTAGTAGTATCTTTTTTGTTTTCTTATGCTTTACTTATGTCCATGTACATAGAATAATTGCATTAAAAACAGTTTCTGCATTGTTCAAATTTTTACCTTTCATCGGGATCGAACCTGCGCCTTTCGTTCTAGTGTCGAGCGCCCTACCCACTTAGCCATTTTAACACTTACAGAACCCATCGTTTGTTCGTTCCTTACTTTTATGCCGATAATTTTATTCGTGACATTAAAGTTTACCGACAGTTTTTTTAGTCCATTTAGGCTGTAAAAATAACTCGCTCGTTTTGGGTGAAGTTCCGAAAAGCATACTCCTCTGATCGAGCTGAAATTTTGCACCGAACTTCCTCTCATTATCCTAAGAGAAACCGTTAACGGATTTTTGACGACTAGCAATAGTTTTCCATACATCGCATTGTAAAGTTTATTATTTCACGCCATACGAGTATATCTATATACCCCATAGATACCCCCCACTCCTCCGGCCGCGCTGCTTCCTGGCAAACAGTGCTCGCCCGTATGTGCATATCACTTGCCATGTGGGATGGCTTTGTTTGGATTTATTTAATATAGTAGAAGCGCAGTACAATAAATAACTTTCAATATCCGATATATCGAAAACTATTGCTAGTCGCCAATATCCTTTTAAAGGTTCTCTTAAAATATTGAAAAGAAGGTCGGTTCAAAATTTCAGCTTCATCAATAGGATATGCTTTTCGAAACCTTATCCCTTGTTTTTACGTGTTACAGTTTAACGACCTGCATTTGCAAAACGCCCAAAAACAAACCATCAATGGGTGGAATAGATCTGGCAAGCCGTTCATCCGCCCAGCGTCGGACTGGGCCTAAGAGGCCCGGATGGCATTATGACATTAAGGGCCCGTCGCTCGCCCAGGATCAGGGAAAATAACCCAAACAAACTAAATAATAATAATAATAAAATAGGCGAGAGTTTTTGGATTCTTTTATTTAAAAATTTTTACATTCCCTTTTAGGTCAAACTTTTCCTCTTTATTGGCTAACCAATCAACATTTTTGTCAAAAGAGGAGAAGTTTCAGCTAGATTATCTATAACGCGTTCGTAAAAGCTGCTATCCTCGTCATCCTTGATAAGATCCGACTCTGTGTTTAATATAATCAACGATTCCAGCACTTTTTGTCCCAGTAAAGAACGAAGTCTCGTTTTAATACGCTTTAGCGCGGAAAATCGTCTCTCGCAAGTTACTTGGGTAAACGAAATTGTGAGGATGACACGATAAGCGATGTATAGGTTGGAGTACGTACTGATGTGCATGTTGTATTGAGACAAAAGTTTACATGCACACGGTATGCAACTTCGGCAGGCATCCGAACTTCTTTTAGACAAGCAAATAGCGTTCTTTGCTGTTTGATCTAAACCATCATTTTCGCATCAACTTTCGGTATCTACTATTTAATTAAGTACAATACCCGCCACGGATCTTTCTGCTTCTGAAGTTAGCAAAAAAGAGTTGCACATTGGGATTAAAACAGACAGAACAGACGAAAGACTGTGAGCGGCGAAGGGTAGATGTATAGTTCCTCGCCGTTGCTTAGCAGCGGAGCGTCCGAACGACCTTTCGTAGCTCGCGCTTCTGTTTATACGCACGTGGGGCTGATTCCGTGTAAAGTGCGGCCGTGTTCAGTTGTTTTGTTATTTAGTAGTAACAAAACTAAGTAGTAATAGAACTAGTAATTATAGCTGTAAAAGGTATAAAGAACTTAAAACAAGTTCATCAGAAAAGTGCCAAGGCGACCGAAGTTTCTTTGAGTACCATCCAAAACATTATTCGTGAGTCCAAGAAATGTGAATTGGCCCTGGTATTCCACATGCCTGGTAAGAAAAGGCCAAGAAAAAGCGACGTCACAGATATTGATAACTTTGACCAAGGTATTATGAAAAGATGCGTCCATAATTTTCATACAAGAAGAGAACTGCCTACAATAAGTAAGCTGAAGGCAAAATTACAGGAAGACTAAACTTCAAAGGGTCGTCTGCCAGCCTACAGCATATTTTAAACAAGCTCGGGTTTAGTTGGCAGAAACCCGAGAATAATAGAAAAATTTTAATATAGAAGACTAACATTCGGTTGAAACGAATAGAATATTTGCAGATGATATTAAAATATCGACAGGAGGGTCGGTCCGCTATTTACACTGAGTCCTATATGCATGCAACACATTCGAAGTCGAAATCATAGCCAGACGGATCCAATAAAGGACCTAACAGCCCATATCCAAGGGCCAAAGAGTAGCTATTCCGCGCGCAGGGTCCGCTGGTGGATTTGTTCCCGGTGTTCTATTAATGTTTAAGTCCGGTACAAAATCAAGAGATTATCATGACATTAACTATGAAGGTTATTCAAAATGCTTAAGAATGCAATTGATTCCGAATCGGCCTGAAAATTCAATCGTCGTCATTGTTAATGCTCCATGACACAATAAATTACTAAAAAGAAATAAACGAAATTATTTAAATAAAAAAATTGTTTAACCCTTTTATACCTGACGGGACATGTGCTGCCCCAGTCTGGGAATTTTTTAAAATTACGGCCGTGACAAGATATCTCTCAGTTACTGAAAAACACAGGCGCATTTCAGTGGTGAGGAATTCGCACCTATATTGAGCAAGTTTCACACAGAAAAGTTATTTCATCGTAATAATCACTTGGAGGAGAAATAACTGTTTCCGGTAATGAGGCGCACTAAACTGATTTTTTCGCCGTATTGAAAGGGTTAAACCACGTTTCTAAAACGGACTAAAAAATAAGAAATATTTTCTCCTAGTTAAAATACTTGTAAGATTTAAAACCAAAAGCGTTGGGCGTATGTTATAGATAACCGATGCATGAATAGTTCACCTAAGTCACTAACAATTTTATTATACTGCAAATGATATGAACTGTTGTGTAAGGTTTCTCAACGACAGCTACTCCCTACACTCCTTATTGTTATCTATGCATGTGCCCCACGTTTTTAGTTTTAAATCTTACAAGCATCTTCATAGCTATTAAGGGGTTTTCTCACTTTAGACCATAAAAAAGGTTATTTTCATGAATTTTTTTGATCGGATTTATTATAGATATTCATATAAAAGTTGTTACACTTAATACTCTTTCGGAATACAGAGAAAAAATTTATTTATTTGAGTCACTGTTTGTAGACGAAAATGGTAGTTAAAAAATGTCCTAAAAAATTGTAGGTCTGCGCGGTTGATGAAATCTCGGAGATGGATCATCCGAAACAAAAAAATCAAACGGTTTTAGATTCAGTATGTTAATGGCTATAGCGCAAATAATATGATTTTTATATATGCAAAAATAACAAAATGTCGGACATAAAAAAAAAACAAAAATATGGTTTTTCACGGGTTTTGGCAAAAAATAGCAAATATCAAAATTTAAAAAAATATCTTATGAATATGATGATGAAAAGAATATGTGGTTAAAATTTTATAAGGATCGGTTCATTAGTTTCGAAGATTTTTTCGACAAGCCGTCGAAAAACGTTGTTTCGAGAAATACGCGTTTAAAGTTTGCTTGGGTTACATAAATACATAAAAAATTCTTTTTATGGATTTCGAAAGTATATTTATTAAGTGTAACAACTTTTATATCAATATCTATAATATAAATCTTTTTAAAAAATCATAAGAATAGCCTTTTTTAGCGTCTAAAGTGAGAAGACCCCTTAAAAATTTACAATCACAAATTTTCAGGACAATCTGTATGCGGTTAGAATTTTATATTGGGTTATAAATCTGTATGGGGCTAGAAAAATTATTTTATACTTTCTAGTCCGTTTTAAAAAAAGTGGTCAATTTTTTTTTATTTTAAATAATTTTATTTTCTGATTTTTACTCTTGTGTGTGTGTGAAATTTTGCTTCTCCTTCACTAGGCGTCGCTTGCGTTGGGGGCTGTCCCTTACCCATCGTTGAAATCTTCACTAATGCACTATTCACTATTAATACTTTTTTTATCCTCTTTCACTAAACTATATTTTTTATTTCTTTATTTATTTTGCAACATTTTTTTCTTTTTTCTCTCTCTGTGATATACTTGCCTGTCCGTTTATTTGCCTGTCATCCAGATCTGAACTATGTTCAAAGTTTCAAGTCCCTAGCTCATCCAGAAGTTAGTTTAAAATCGATTGCAACATTTGTATCGAACAGACAAACAGACAAGCAAAGCGAGTTAATAAAAACGTGGTTAAATAAACAACTATGGTACCAAGACACCACGGCCGTGAGCACACGTTTTATATTATTGTCGCAACGGGCGTGCCAGCATTGTAAATAGAAATCACCCAATTCTTTTACCAATATAATTATAGATACAATCGTAAAGTTGAAGAGTAAGGATTCATTTATTGGATATCGAACCTGATTCCCAACAAATGGGACATTCCACGTTATTATGTACAGGATTTCAAATGGTAGTGATTGCGTTGAAAATAATCTCTTGGAGTTTACGTCAACTTTTTGTTCATATGTGCTTCGGAATCTGAGATCACCCGAAGGTTTTGTATTAAGCTATTTGTTTGTATGCTATATGCACTATTTTTCACGTAGGTAGAAAGCGTAGGGGGGCCCGCGTAGGGTAGGGCCCGGGTGGCAAACGCCACCCTGACCCTATGGCCAGTCCGACGCTGCATCCGCCTACGATACCCCAATGCTGATCGCCATATTATCGGTGCGATGGTATTGGCCCACCAATGGCTGGCATAGATCTGGCAAGCCGTTCATCTGCCTACGATACCCCAATGCTGATCGCCATATTATCGGTGCGATAGTATTGGCCCACGAATGGCTGGCATAGATCTGGCAAGCCGTTCATCCGCCTACAGTACCCCAATGCTGGTCGACGAATTATTGGCCGATTATCAGCAAACCGTTTAATGGCTGAATGCTGGCATTTTTGTTACGACAGGCGACCCTATATGGGATATGAACCAAGAAAAAGTGAGATATGTTGAAAATTAATGGAATAATACGCTTTGAAACAAAAAGATAGAATTTACTGAAAATTGCTACATTTGGCAATAAAAAACACTTTAAAAAAAATTCCAAAACATTTAGGGTCATGTTTTAATTTTCAAAAATTAACAAAACAAAAATTAATTTAAAAAAATACCATGTAACAGCCAAAAGCAGTAATAATGTTATTCTAAGTCTCAAAAATGGTGAAGAAATCTTTCCTTAAAAAAAAATCCTGAAAACCCACAATTTTCTTCCTCGCCTAAAGGTATCTCCTTAAGCTCCCACAAATACGAGCGTTTTTCGTTGGACAGTTATGAAAACTTTTCCTATCGCGTGGGGTCGAGTCCCGCGCTGCTCTGCTAGGGTCGAGGATGATTTCCAAAGTTCTGAGCATTTGTTCCCAGGATTGGAGCTTAATTTCGTAAGTGTCTTTCGAAGGCTTTGGGCCAGAGAAATTACAGCCCAGCTTTCGCGAGAGAATCGTCCGCATTTCCCTCTTCTTTTCCTGGACCAGTTTAACGATTCTTATTTACTGGCTCATTAACTTTTGTACCTTACAACTCATAGAGAATAATGGAGCGAAAAACCCGGAAGGATTTTCCGCTAGGAAATCTTCTTTGCCCATCCGCAAACGAGGGAAGGAATATATATCCTCGGCTAGATTGCACTCTTAACGTTCCGGCACCCTTTTTATTTAACCTCACCCGCGTACTCGATCTTCGTTTATGTCTCTCTCTCGCTCTCTTTTACCGTAGATAAGGTCTCTCTCTCTCTCTCTCTCTCTCTCTCTCTCGCACTCTCTTTCTCTCTCACTCTCTCTCCCCCCCCCCTCTCTCTCTCTCTCCCTTCCCATAGAAAAGATCCACCTAAAGTACCCAATATAAAATCATAGGGAAAAAGCAAAACGTTACCATTTTTAAATGGATGAACGAAGTAGATCTCACTGATTTCCAGAACAACATTTTTTCACAATTAAATTGATGTCGTTCCACCATTCTATAACAAATACTTTCCATCAAACGGTCCCAAATTATACTCTCATTTTTAAGCCGAATATTTGTCAAAATTAAATTTATATCGAAATTTCAGACATTTATTCTAGTATCATTGTAAAGATTCTTATGTGGCTCCATACTGCACTTGCCACATTATTTTTCAGTCCTTCATCTGATGAAAGGCATTCCACACAAGTGTTTTTTCCCAATACAGGGGGTCGAAGTATACCCAAATAGCTGGTTTGTGGAAAATTTTATTTTTCTAATTTCCTATTGCTACAATTACAGTTTCTACGTTGAATTGCCTATTAATTATTATACATATTGCCTATTGATGATTATAAATTTCCTGTTAATAATTATAAATAGCCTATTCGTTATTATAAATTGCCTATCAATTAATATACAACATTAAGGGATCATGGGAGTGTAAAATTTTCAATAAATCGATTTTTTTGCATTATCCGATAGTATGGAAGGTGATAAACATGGACCTGGCATCGCCGATTGATCGTAAGTAGACAATTTATATGAAAATTCCGCACTCGGAACTTTAAACGCGTTTTTCTCGAAATATCGTTTTTTTCAAAACGGTGTACACTCTCAAAGGAAGAGTTTTCAAGCTATCCGTCTCAAATTTTGACACAATATTCTTCACGCCATTTTTTATCTTGCTATGGAAGCTTTTTTTTAAATCGTCATATTTTTAACGAAAAAATGTCGAAAAATAGGCAAAATTCTATACTTTTTTTTCAAACTGCCATGAATTTGTCAATTTTGATTAAAAAAAAAACTCCATGGCAAAATAGCGGCTTTTTTTTACTGATTAATGATCTTTTTACAAATTTTGTTTCAGATAATATTCACGGCCACAACTGTGTACACCGTAAGAACTACCTTTTTTCGAAGACACTTTCAACCGTTAAAAAAATAACAATAAACGTTTAAAAATGGATTTTCTGTTCTTCATGAGTGCTTTGGTTTGACATAATAAAATCAGACTGATTAACGTATTTTAACCATCGAAAAAAAAATCGCGAAAATCAGCTATCTTTCGACCCCTTACACTGCAATGATTCCTTAATTAACATTGCCCAATAATTATCATGCTTATGAATCGTATTTCTGTCGCGATAAAAATCATCTAAAAGCGGGTGCAATATTTAATTCACTATTTTTTGTAGGCTGAAATTATTTGTCATTTTAAATTTCTAGAATCTGAAAATCGAATCTTGTAATAGTAGAATCTAAGAATTTAATTTTGTAATAGCAACTTCCGTCTTATCTTCTGACTAGTCGACTAGCTTTTCAATCCCTTTTTTTACCAGTTTGTTTGCCAACCGAGGTTAAAATGTGGAAATCATTGCACGGAGCCAGTTGCTTGTCGTAAGAAGAAACTTTGTTGCATATATCGATTCACGCAGGGCGTAGATTGAAGCGTGGAAGACAGAAAATTCCGTCACACGGTGGGTGACGACACATTTTCATTAGATCTTGTTCCCGTCATTCTGGGAACGAAAGAGACGGTACGAAGACATCGTCACCGTAGGGGCACCGTAATTTTCTCCAACCATCAGCGAGAATTGCACGTTTCTGTAACCAACCTCGTACTATTTGAGTTCCCTCCCTACTCCGATAGACTCGTTCCAATAATCGCTGACAACTGACATTGATGGAGGTATCCAAATTGTCCCAGTAATGGAAGCACCCCGTATGAAAAGTCAATCGCAGCGTTTGCATTTGTGATGTTTATTTGAAAAAATGGACTTGGATTAATAAGGGGTCTTCTCACTTTAAACGCTAAAAAAGACTATTTTCATGATTTTTTTTAAGGTTAATATTATAGATATTGATATAAAAGTTGTTACACTTAATAAATACACTTTCTAAATACACTTAACAAAATTATTTATTTATTTGAGTCACTATTTATAGACGAAAATCGTAGTAATAAAATGTCTCTCTTATCTTTAATCAATGGCGCTTTCAATAAAATGTTTAACTTTACTTTTTAATTCTAAACTGTTCATTTGCAGAGCTCGATTTTATATTTCTTTCACCGGCGGGAATGTACGCAAAATATTCAATTTGTGTTTATTGGAAAAACATCACTATTAAGGGGTCTTCTCACTTTAGACGCTAAAAGAGGCTATTTTCATGAATTTTTTTGATAGGTTTATATTATAGATATTGATATAAAAGTTGATACACTTAATAAATACACTCTTGAAATGCATTAAATATTTTTTTGTTTATAGACGAAAATGGTAGTTGAAAAAGTGTCCTAAAAAATGTGGGTTTGCACTGTCGATGAAATCTCGAAGATGGATCATCCGAAACAAAAATATCAAACGGTTTTAGATTCAGTATGTTAATGGCTATAGAGCACATCATACGATAATGGCGAACATTTTTCGAAAGAACGAAAAAACGTGTTTTTTCACCGTTTTTTGTAACAAAAAAGTAAATATCTAAATTTGAAAAAATCCTTGATATGCGCTATAGCTATAGTTGTAAAGAATATGTGGTTAACATTTCATAAGGATCGGTTTAGTAGTATAGACGGTTGTATCAACAAGCCATCGAAAAACGTTGTTTCGAGAAAAACGTTTAAAGTTTAAAGTTTGTTTGGGTTACACAAACACATACAATTTTTTTTCAATGTATTTCGAATGTGTATTCATTAAGTATAACAACTTTCATATGAATATCTATAATATGAACCCATCAAAAAATTCATGAATATAGCCTTTTTTAGCGTCTGAAGTGAGAAGACCCCTTAAGGCAGGAGACCACTGTGACAGATCGAAAAAATCGATTTTTTTGCATTACCTCAATGTACACATATTAAAGAATACGTGAAAAAAATGTCAAGTTAAAATTGACTAAGTTACAGCCGATGTAGTGATGGCAGGTAGCGCAAAGAATTACGTATGATAAAACTTTCAACCGCGTTTTTGTCGAAACGACTTTTCTTGACCTAGCCAGAGTCATAACTCTAGCTATAATTGTTCGATTTTCAATTTAATGAAAAAAAAAACAAAATTTCCGTAATTACAGTAGCTAGCATTTTACGCAGCCGTTTTATTGTTGTAAATGTTGTTCTTTTTAAACCCCCAAATATAAGTAAAAATTTCGTCAATACATTATACTTTTTTTCACTCTTTATTTTGTGTTTTTTTTTAATAACGACTCCATACAACGAGAAATACATTTATATAGATTTAAAAAAAAAATTATTTTTATTTTGTCGGTCCAACCATTGTCAAGTTATCAATCCGGCCGTTGGACCACATTTTCTATACAGCGGCTCTTATATTCCTCGATAACTTTGTTAATTTTTCATTTTTTTTAAATAAAAATGTACACGAAAAAGTTCAATATATGCTTAATAACCTACCTTTATTTCAAATTCCAAAGAAATAATCTAGTACGACAAAAGAAATTCTGAAAAACCGAACTTTTTCGCCCCTACACAGTGGTGTCCTCCCTTAGACCTTCGTCGACACACTTATATTTGGCCATGATTTTGCCACACTGGGTCAATTTGACCCGGACAGTACTTCATCCATCTGCCGTTGACAACTCTTCGGTCAGTTTTTATTTTAAAAAATTAGGGATACACTCCAAACATGTCTTAATGTGTCTGCATAATTTAAGGGGTTACCCCCACTTGCGATTTTGAAAAAATCGATTTTTTTTATTGCATTTTTTTTAAGTATAAGTATCCGGGCCCATACTTCTGTATGGGCCCGGGATAGATCACTCTATGTAAGTTTACAAAAAAAATATTTTCTTCGTGTAAACTGAAATTGAAACTTTAAACGCGTTTTTCTCAAAATGGCATTTCTGAAGTCGGTGACCAAGATTACTCGAACACTAATGAACCGATCTTCTTGAAAATTTGCAGGCTTATTTAATACATAAAAATGTAGTCTTTGATCGTTCGATTTTGTTTTTCGAAAAAAATGGCCGTTTTATAGCCAAAAAATATTTTTTTGGCTATTAAACGTTTTTTTTCGTTAAAATCGAACCATTAACTTTGACTGTCCGCCATTTTGTGAAAAATGAATATTTTTTAAAATCCTTCGATTAAAGACTAGTTTATACTTATGTTTGACTAAATCCATCCGCATTTTTTTTCAGATGATCCACTTCGCCGCAATGTTGGTCACCGCAAACCGTGTATATAAAAACATTATTTCATTGACGGCCATTTGCCACTACACAATGTAATATTTTTCAATAAAAAAATTACTGAAAGTTCTTCAAGATGTGTTCTTTAAGATGGTGTATTGATCGATTAAAAAAGTTTTGTAGTTTTCTTTTAAAAAAATCATGAAAAAGGCCTTTTTTGCGCTACAAGTGGGGGTAACGCCTTCAATTTGGAAAGTAAAAAATTGAATTAAAAAAAAATTGAATTAAAAAAAATTGTATAAAAAAACACTTATTGAAAAGTTTCAATTTTGGGAAAGTGAGTACTTTATTTCAAATTCGTCCGGATCAAAATGACTCAATGTGTCAACGTGCGGTTAGTCGAACTAGAACCCTAAAATTCCTTTAGTTTCCCAAAATTGTACCAACAAATTACACAATATCCTCCAACAATGAAAGAATGATTGATTGCTCTCGCTCGATCGCGGCCTTAATTTTTTGCTGCTTTCCAAAAATATAATATCAACCTACATTCCCCAAAAATGTAAAATTCTCTATGAATAAATAAACGACGTCACACCATGTTGATGCTCTCTGATAACGTGTGACGCAACGCCCCGAATAACAACGATTATTATTAAAACCGTGTCGAAGATTGCCCACATTGCTGATACTGGGTTTTTCCATGAAACACATCGACTGGCAATTGTCCTTCGGTAGCATGGCTCTATAATCATTTAAGAATCGTTGCACTGAGAACGCGAAATGGATACATCCTCGTGGATACCTGATGGCAATGGCTATAGATTTAACAAACAGGTGCTAATACTCACCCATGAGGCTCGCGTGCAAAACCCACTCGATATACGGGCTTACGATGTATACGTATGTAATTTCGGACGTTTAGAAACGTAGCATGAGCCAGCGAGATAAAGAGCACGTGCTTTTGCGGTACTAATTTACGGAATCCATTTGGTCGTCGACCACGATCAGTGGGATAAATTTCGTGGCCTGCAAGGTATCTAATGCGGGTCAAAAAAGTATATACGTCTAGAGAAAGGAACTTTTAACAGTGTGACACTTTCAAAAAATCGATTTTTTTGCCTTTTTCGACAGTTTATACTTTCAAGAATACCCTGTGAAAATTTCAAGGCCGTATCTCTAATCATTTTATCTTGCAAAAATGGATAGTTAAATCTTTAAACGCATTTTTCTCGAAATGAGATTTTTCAAGTTAGCTGACAGTGTAACTTAAAGAGCAATTATCCGATTGACTTGAAATTTGAAATGAGTACTCTTGTATATATTTACTCTACAATGACGTAGGATATTTTTTATTGGATGAAAATTGACGATTTGGCATTGAAAAAAACGACCATTTTATAGGCAAGAAAACATACTTTTTTTCATAGCCACGCCATTTTGTTAGATTTTGATATTTTTCGAAAATCCTACGTCATTGTACAGGAAATACCTTCCAGTTTAACGACATTTTTTTCCTTTTTCGGTTTCAGCTACTCAATCAGCCGGAATCATGTCAGCAGTGGAGAAACTTTTTTTTGGCGCCTCCGAAGGCAGCGCATAAGTCGCATGGATCTCAATATTTTTCTATGAAAAAATTATGTAATATAGGTCAAATATAGCCAAATATATTCTCAATTTTCCAAAACATTTAATTGAGTGCTTCCAAAAAATTCCCGAAAATCACCCGAATTTTCAGCGTTGACACTGGTATAGCCCCTTAACCCTTCGACTGCACACTTCCG
Source organism: Ophion slaviceki (assembly GCA_944452715.1). Lineage (NCBI taxonomy): Eukaryota > Metazoa > Arthropoda > Insecta > Hymenoptera > Ichneumonidae > Ophion > Ophion slaviceki. The sequence continues at coordinate 16,291,117 of OX101786.1, read as the reverse complement.
CCACGAACCTCCGACTGCATACGGGGTCGATACGACCCCAGACGTTTTTCACATCGTTGCATTTCGGTAAATATGCATTTTTTTTTGTAGAGACGTTTTTTGTAGTCAAAGATCTTTATTTTATAGCCCAAAATTTATTGTTTAAGAAAAACAACAATTGAGTGCCAAAACATTCGTGCAAAGTGGGAGATGCGTTGAAAAATATGTACTTGCACGAAAAAGAACATAATTTTTTTTGTTTTCAAAATATAAAAAAAAGTTATTTGAAGTTTTTGAAGAGGAAGATTTGTAGATACGAAAAAGGGGGTGTTGACCGTCTTTCCAAAAAGTATATTTACTCGGAGGTTTGAATTTGAGCATTTTCGGGATAGTGAAAAATGGAAAAAATCGGTGTTGCCCCTTAAACCTGATGTCGGCTATCAACACATCTGGCTGTTTCGACGAGGCTCTTGAAGCTTTGAAAACGAATCGTCGACATTGTAGAGAGAGCGGTTCTGGGATGGCTCTTTTGCAAGTATGGTCACATTTGCCCAAAGGTAGTTTCGCAGACACTAGGGTGTACGCGATGTTGGGCTTTTTTGGCTTGGAATAGATGCCTTTGTTTGGGTTGGGGGCGATAGGCTACTATAAGGAGGGTCCTCGAAATCAAATGTGTTCGGAATCAACTCTCCCAATAGCTAGGTATATTAACAGGTTATACACAGTTAGAAATTGAAAAAAATCGATTTTTTTAATTGCATTTTCGGAATGTCCAAATATGTGAGTATATTCCCTGAAAATTTCGAATCGATCCAGCAAATATTCTCGGAAATACACACATATTTGTAAGGACGCTCGGAGCGTGTCTCCGAGCGTCCGAGAAACTTCAAATGCGTTTTTCTCAAAACGGTGTTTTCAAAGTCGGTGAGCACGATTTCTCAAAAACGGCTAAACCGATCGGTCTGCAATTTTAACACAACCTTGTCTGATATATTATTCAGGTATTGATGGACGGAATAAGATTTCCGATAATCATTTATATTTCTTTTCAATGATTTAACGAAAAAAATTTGGTCGAAAATCGAAATTGTTTCTTTCCGGAGGCACCATTTTGTCAAAAATTGAAATTTCGACTATTCCTTCCATCAATACCTGGATTCATCTATCCCCTGAAAGAATCTTTTTGGTCTTTTCATTTTAGATAATCCAAACCGGAGATACTTTGCTCACCGCCGGACACTTTTTTTCGGGGACCTCCAGGAGACTTCCTACAGGAGCAATGTTAATGAATATTTTTGAAAATAAAAGATGCCAATCTAAAGCTAAAAGATGCCACTACACTGCCTAATACTTTTCGTTTTGCCCAAATGAAATCCTTTTCCAGAAAGAAAAATCGTAAAAAACGACTTTGTTGGCCTTGCAACTGCGTATAACGCCTTAATGTATATATGCCATGAAGAAATCGCCCAAGTACAAACAAATGATCATCGTTTTTATAAGCGCAGATGTACGTGTATAAGAAATGCATACAAAATGTTGACGTACACACAAACACACATATACATATATAGAATGAACATTTTTTATATACGGAGCGTTTTATCTCGACTAATCCATTGTATTCTGTACCGAATGTATTATTGAACAGGAACCTTCTTAAGGTCTTCTATACCTTTGGATGATAAAAAAACAAGGCTGTCTTCGAGCTTTTCTTTTAAATTCTAATCCAGCAATAAAAATGACGTTTGGAGGGTTCATTTTACACATCTGCAGGAAATCAAATGAATTTTTTATTTTTCAAAAAAATCGAATTATCGTCCCAGTCGCCGGTAGAACGAGAAGACGTTTTTTAGGCCCTCCGCAGCCGGATTCGTTGGAGCGCACATGGCCACCTAGACCAACAAAAGATCTTTTCTCGTAATCTTCATGAATTTTGATAGCGAAGTATACACAATTATTACAAAATATTGATTTTTGCAAATTTGGCATCATTCTGAAAAAAAGTCGTATTTTCGACTGAAAAAACGGCCTTAATGTGTTTATAAAAATCGCAATTGTTAGTCGATCGTAAAAATCGTGTGCACTTCACTATGAAATCTTTGCAAAAAACTACAGCTAAAATTTGAAGTCAATCAGTTGAAAATTGTAGGAGCTACGAGTCCGCCCGATTTTCAAAACATGGTTTCAAGAAAAACGCATTTAAAGTTTCAATACCATTTTCTCTTCGGATGTTCATACATGATTTAAGTGGAGGTGCCTGAGTAAACGGCGAGAAAAGCAGGTAACCTTCGGGAATTTTTATCTCTAAAACTAATGTTTCGATTGGATCGGTTTTTTTTTATTGGAAAATATGTACATTGAGGTATGTTTAGGAATTTTTTAAAATAAATTCGTTGGCTGGAAGCGATTCAAACGCGATAATCTGGAAACATAATTTTCAAAGTCGGTGCCAGATGTATCTCGAAAACGGCTTGTTCGATTTTGTCCAAATTTGGATACAATATTCTTCGACAGTTTTTCTCGTTCGCCCCGTAGGATTTTTTTGAAATTTTAATTTTTCACGCAATTGCGACCGTTTTAATTTAAAATTCGTTTTTCGTTCGCAATTTCCGACGATTTTGGATTGCATACACATTGCATAAAAAAGCAATGGTTCAATCAAATGAAAAACCCCCACGTGGCGAACGAGAAAAACTATCGAAGAATATTGTCTCAAAATTTGGACAAAATCGGACAAGCCGTTTTCGAGATACATCTGGCACCGACTTTGAAAACTATGTTTCGAGATAATCGCGTTTGAATCGCTTCCAGTCGACGAATTTATTTTAAAAATTCCTAAACATACCTCGATGTACATATTTGCCGATTTAAAAATACCCGGATCCAATCGAAACATTAGTTTTTGAGATAACAATTCCCGAAGTTTGTCTGTTTTTCTCGCCGTTCACTCAGGTACCTCCCCTTAAGACAACAAAAAAACCATACATTTTATATTTTCAAAGGTGGGTTTTATAAGGCACTAATCATGTTACCTCAATCTTGAAAAGGGATGTCAATTTTTTAAAGTTGCAATTGCACAATTAGCTATCGAAAAGATTGTCTCGTGCATGAAAGTGCATTTCGGTTGACTTACCTTCGTATTGCGGACGTGTAGGAAACTTCGTCAAAAAGGAACGCATACGTGTAAAGTATTTGTAACGTAATGTAGATAAAATAGTTATAATTGCGAGTTGATTGTACCAAGGATGCAAAAAAAACCCCAGGTGCATGTACGTAAATACGTTTTTAGTTTCCAAAAGTTTCCACAACCGAAGACTCGAATTAGACAGGGGCTAGTTCTAAACGTACGAGTTCAAAATTTATAATAATTTCCCTTTTCGAATTGTGACGGTATGGAAAAAAATTCGAGGTCTGAAAGCGTGATTCGTTGTCGTGAAAAGCTCCGTATTCAGTCTTGTAGGAAAGAAAAGAACGTAATCCTCGTGACTTTACGCGAAGGAGAGGGTCGAGCTTTTGCTTGCGAAAAGCTCACACCCATAAATATATTTAAATGCGAAATGGCCCTAGAAGGGCGTGAAATCCGTGCCAAAGCGAGCTTGCGAAAAGCCCTTTCCATTTCGCCACGTGTGTACGGATTGTATATGAGGTATATACAGTCTTGTATACGAGGTATATACAGATATTCATCAGGTATGTAGGGCACCCAGCAGCGAGCTAGTAGGTATCGCCAGCAGGCCAAACGATCCCCGAGTCCCAGGGATATGCTAAGCAGGGCGAGGAGAGATAATTGTGTTTGAGTTCAGTTCGGACGGTAAGTTTAATCCAGAATAAAGCTTGGTTTCGCTCTTTGTCTTTTGCTCGCTCGCTCGTTCGCTTTCTTCTTCTACAACCTCTTCGGTCCATGCGATATTGGTACACAGAATTGGGCATGAGTATAGACACCCTGCAGCGAGTATCGTAAAACTAAATGATCTAAGACGAAAGGACCGGGAGACTTTTCCACCCGTTCATTGAATTGCGACATTTCGTAATCCTGAATCCATATTAATTAGACGCATCGCTGTTCAGCTTTCGTCTTGTGCAGTTAATTAAAGGGGAGATACCTTTAAGCGAGGGAACGAATTTGCTGATTTTCATGATTTCTTTTAAGGGGTTACCCCCACTTGCGATTTTGAAAAAATCGATTTTTTTTATTGCATTTTTTTGAAGTGCGATTTGAAGTGCAGTTTTTTTTTGATGCCCGGAATAGATGACTCTATGTAAGTTTACAAAAAAAAATATTTTCTTCGTGTAAACTGAAATTGAAACTTTAAACGCGTTTTTCTCAAAATGGCATTTCTGAAGTCGGTGACCAAGATTACTCGAACACTAATGAACCGATCTTCTTTAAATTTTGCAGGCTTATTTAATACATAAAAATGTAGTCTTTAATCGTTCGATTTTTTTTTTCGAAAAAAAATGGCCTTTTTATAGCCAAAAAACGGCCGTTTTTTTTCGTTACAATCGAACCATTAACTTTGACTGCCCGCCATTTTGTGAAAAATGAATATTTTTAAAAATCCTTCGATTAAAGACTAGTTTATACTTATATTTGACTAAATCCATCCGCATTTTTTTTTCAGATGATCCACTTCGCCGCAATGTTGGTCACCGCAAACCGTGTATATAAAAACATTATTTCATTGACGGCCATTTGCCACTAAACAATGTAATATTTTTCAATAAAAAAATTACTGAAAGTTCTTCAAGATGTGTTCTTTAAGATGATATATTGATCGATTAAAAAAAGTTTTGCAGTTTTCTTTAAACAAATTCATGAAAAAGGCCTTTTTTGCGCTACAAGTGGGGGTAACCCGTTAAAGGAAAGATTTCTTCACCATTTGTAAAACTTGGGGAATTTTATTACTCCTTTTGGCTGATACCGTAAAACGGGGCTACTTTAGCATTCAGAGTAACTTTTACAGTTTTTGGGGCTTCTTTGGCAGAGAGCCGAAATACGTTTTAAGGGGAGGGTAGAGGTTTCAGCGTGAAAAAAATACTTTTTTGCGATTTTTTTTTTCATCTAAATGGATAGAGTAAATTTATTGAAACATTTTGTACATTGTTAAGTGTCATTTCAAGAACATTCCGTTAAATTTGTACGCGAAAATATCCACAAGCAAGTCGGTGCCGCGTTTTTCTCGAAACTACTTTTTCAAAGTCCGTGTTCACTGCCATTTGAAAACTACATGACCGATTTATTTCAAACTTGGCACACACTTTCTACATATAAAATACCTCCCCCCAACGGTTAGTTTGAGATTTTTTTTACATTGAGCCGGTTTTCCACCCCGAAAATGGCGGAATTTTTCGTGAAAAATAGCACTTTTCACTTTACATGACCACCAAAAATTTAGAAATGAAAAAAAAATTATCAAAGACCGTTGGGAGGAGGATTTGATGATACTTTGACTAAATTTTAATGGTCCTTGATTTCAGATAATGTCTAGCTGAGATACAGTGAACACCGCAAATCGTGTTTTTCCAAAGGCGTTCTTGGAAAAGCTTTGTCACCGGCTTGTTTGTGGATATTTTCGCGTACAAATTTCACGGATTGTTCTTGAAATGACACTTAACAATGTACAAAAGGTTTCGATAAATTTACTCTATCCATACAGATGAAAAAAAAATCGCAAAAAAATATTTTTTTCCACGCTGAAACCTCTACCCTTCCCTTAAATGTGTGCGCAGCGAGCCCGCTTGACCATCTATGGCAGGCGGCGGGTGAGGGGAATAAACTTGAACAACAATTTGTTGTTCAAGTTTATTATAATGTTGCTAAAGTCGATTGTAATGTTCCTCAAGTTGATTTTGATCTCAATGACTATTGTGAGACTCATTAAATGCCTATAATAGCACCCCAGGTTCTTGATATTTTTATGTAAAATGTTTCCTTAAAGGAGGGCACCACTGTAACTGCCCATTTTCGACCGTTTTCTTTGGATGTTTTTTAAAGAAAGGAATAAAATACATGGTCAAAAGAGCTTTTAGGTTTTATAAGGTATTTATTGAAGTATGTAAAAAAAAATTATTTGTCAAAAGTATACAAAATGGCGGCGCACAATTGACTAAAGCAATAACATTTTTCAACCAACCCTCTCCGCGGCATGCAGTAGAACTATCGTAAATTTAGACCCAGAATTAAGAGTGAAATATTTTCGTTAATTATATTATTTTTAGCAGTGAAGTACAGGGGGAATTAAAAAATAATTAAAACAAAAATAGCGACGAGTTTGAAAAAAAAGTTCGTTTTTTCGACCATAATTTTCATCTCAAAAGTGACATATTTTAAATAATTTTCGATTCATTAAAAAAAGCACTCGTACTTGAATGCTAAAGTAATCTAAGAAGCTACGGTTAAAATTTCAAGTCGATTGGACGAAAATTGTTCGAGTTCTGCTGCCTATAACGATGACAATTTTATGATAAAAAGTCGTTGTTTTTCATTTAATTCCATGTATAATGCATAAAATATTACCTTTTTATCAAAATGATCCCAAAGTAACCCTTAATCTTTGACACAAGTTGCATTTCAATGCTCTGTCAAAGAAGCCCCACACTCGGGGCCACGTTGACACTTTAACCAATGTATATATCAAATTGTGAGGGGGTGGTGGAGTTCGACTTTCTTATACATTGATAGCCAAAGGACACACTGTTCTATTGGAGCAAGAAAAGTTGGTATCTAGTATGTTTAAAAAAAGTTACCGACAAAAAACTCCCAAAGCCTGTTCAAAGTAGCCCCGTTTTACGGTACGTCATATTTTTTATTTTTATTAATCTTTCAAAATGGCGAAAGTATGGGAGGGTCTTCCAAACTGCATTTTCAAAACTGGCGTGACGTATGGATAAAAAACTAATCGACCGATTCTGATGAAATTTGGTATAAATCTTTTTAGCCTTATTGTCTCAAACATGACCCTACATGTTTTTGAATGTAAAAAAATATACGTTTTTCTTTATTGCAATATGTAGCCATTTTTTTCGGAAAATTCAATCTTTTTGTTCCAGAGTGTACCCTTTCAACGATTTTCAACATTTCTCACTTTTTCTTGGTTCATATTCTCCAATGAGTGTTAATGGAAGAAAATCTTCGTTGGTTTTTTTTCAGATTAATCCCGCCGACTGCTGAATACCATGTAACAGCCAAAAGTAGTAATACAACGTATCCTAATTCTAAACAATGTTGGAAAAATCTTTCCTTTAATAAAAATCATGAAAAACAGCAATGTTTTTCTCGCCTTTTCAGATTTCAGACAATCGCAACTATCTGAGTGGTATAATGGCATGTTATACTTACGTTATATTAATCGGCCATTCCTGCCCCGTAGTGTTTTTTCCTCAACTTCGAAATAATGATTTTCCGAAGCTCGTTTTTCCCTGCGAACAGTTCTAGCTTCTTTAGAAGCTTCTGCACTTCGTAGCTCCGACCAGTCGATCCTGTTCTGGTCTCGTTTGTTGGCGTAAATATTGGGAATTTCAAAATTTCCTTTTGAGGACATATTCTTAAGAGTGCACTTTTGCACTTTAAGAAATGGCAAAAAATCGATTTTTTGGAATTTCCAGACTAGAATTCTGCCTTAAGGAGAGATATACACCTAGATGGTCGAAAAAATCGATTTAGAAGCTACGAACATTCCGCCGACCGTAGAAGACCTACACTATGGGCCTGGTATCGATGATTCCATGTAAGTTGACAAATTTCATGATTTATTCATTCCCAAATTTTCAAACGCGTTTTTCTCAAAACCACGTTTTTCAAATCGGTACCCAACATTTCTCGAAAACCAATGAACCGATTGCCTTGAGGTTTTTTGTGGTTATTCTATACACCATTATCTAGTACTTGTCATAGGATTTTTTTCCGTTACTTAGTTTTTGTTTTATGGGCAAAATAATAACTAATTTTTTGCCTAAAAATCACTATTTATGTTCAAACGCACGCCATTTTGTCATAAATCGATATTTTCAAAATCGGCGATGACAAGTACTAGATTATAGTAGCTAATTTAATAATCTTTTTGGTTTTTTTTTTCAGATGATTTTTGAAGAAACGCCAGTGGGTACCGTATACGTAGATTTTTTTATGTCGCTCCAAGGATCATACAATAGCCTTGTATATTTTTGATATTTTTAAATAAAGAAAATTGAACATATTTTTGAATGTATATACTTTTAGATAATTAAAACCCCAATCCGAAATTTCAAATAGTTTTCCTTGAAAAAAATCACAAAAATGACCTTTTTCCGGCTCCTAGGTGTATATCTTCCTTTAAGACGACAGTGGACGCAACAAAAGTTAGGTTAGATTAGCGAAGTGCGGGTAGGGAGTGACAGGAAAGGGTTCATTGGGAATGGTACTACGTAAAAACCCGCAAGGGTGTACGGGGTGGTGCTCGGAAATTCGAACGATCAATATTCAGAATATAGATCGATCAATCTTATGATAGTCTGTAAAATAGTTTACCGAAATTGTGAGTATAAAAATCTCGAAGTTGATTTATAGCGAAAATAAATATCAGATTTAACAAAATAATGCGAGAAATAATATCGATTCGCCTGTATATATACACCAAACAATTCGAGACGTCAAATCGTCGAATTGCAAATTAGGTACTCACTTTTTTTTATTTCTGAGATATGAATGTTGTAGATTGTTCGAATCCGTATTTGTATGACTCAAACTGCAGACTATCTGAATATATGATCTCAAATAAATGAACTCTCGAATAAATAATCTTTCGGTGTAATAGTTATACGATTTCGTCATCGGTCAAAGGATAAAATTTCGAATAATTTAGCCTTTGTTATTTTGAGAGTTCATCATTCTGTCGTTTCGAAATATTTGTCGTTCTATATTTCGTCTTTCGACATTTTGACCCCCCGGTGTACGTTGGAACTCAGGAAAAAAATGCACCTTCAAGGAAAATGCCAACACGCTATACAGGGTGGACCATTTAACGTGACTACCCCAGTTATCTTCGTTGCCTTTAGAGTGACGAAAACAAACCCAAATAAACCAAAAATATTTTGGTGAAAAATCATTTCAAGGTAATGATGTCATGGGTCATTGGATTTGTCTGAATATCAGCTACAATGTCTTAATTTAAAAAATACATGTTCCCATTTGAAAAACCATCGATGACCTTGAGAACGCAAAAACTATGACCTTGACAAAAATGAATTTTTCACCACTGTATCAGTCCTTCGAAATCAATCAAATTACCTCCTGACATTTTTTTCGTCACTCTAAAGGCAACGGAGATATTCGGGGTGGTCACGTTGAATGGTTCATCCTGTGTGTCAACGTTGACGTCTGGATGAATATTCAGGTGGATTGGACAGACAATTTTGGGCAGAGAGAAAATACCTCTCATGATTCATTTTTAATCGTTTATTTATATTTTTCAATTTATTTTCTATAATCCTTACTGTGTAATAAAATAAACTCTTTGTATCAACGACGTTTTATTCGCATCCTATTGTTAAAACTACTATCTTTTTTTCATTTATCCAAACAATTGTAACATTAACACGCGAATTATCGTGATTACTTTGGAACGTAAAGCGACGTTTCGAGGATCGTTCGATAGTTGCAAAAACGCGCATTTTGGGGCGTGAGTGAAACTTTTGTCTTTTTTTTGTTCACCAAAAAAACTTAGAATCTACGTTTCTCATGCGCATTTCGCGTTGATATGCAGAATTCTAAATATTTGATTATCACTGGAATGAATACATTGTGCAGGAGGCCGCGCGACCTTCGACGGAGCTGTGAAAAAAATTAGCGCAATTGTCCCTTCGTTCCGGTGCTTTTTCGTCTCTTCTTGTTACAAATATATGAGACGTTTCATACCATTTCGAACGGTCAAAAAATTGTCCACTCTCAAAAAAATTGAATTTTTTTCAAAATTTTTGCATGCATTTTCTCGAGTTTTTCAAAGCTTCAAAATTTTCAAAATACCGTTATATGCCGTGAGCATTTGATTTAACAGAAAAATGTTTGAGCCAAAAAAGTTGCAATTTTACATGAACTTTGTGAAAACATTTTGTTTTGAATTTTTCGAGTTTAAAAAATACCCATTTTCACCAAAATTACACAAACATATTTTTTTTCGGTCGGTATGTCACTTTTGATTTTTCTCAAAAAATACCAGAAAATACTCTGAAGTGTGTACAGTAACACCTATTTTTTTCAGAGTGGCCCGATTCGTTGTTCCAAAGCTGTGCTTTGTTTTATTATTATGACATATTTTTTTTAAGACAAATCAATTATTATTAAAAATTATTCTCTCCCAAATTTTTCTCACATTTTTCAGGTAATAATGGTATGGAACGCCTCATATATATCCAGTCACGAAGTTAGAACTGCCGACGATCGGGGATCGTCGGAAGGGCAGTTTCGTTGTTCGGGCAATGCCAGTCGGGTCCTACCGTAAAACTGGGTTAAATTGGCATTAAGGGTAACTTTGACAGTTTTTGGGGCTACTTTAATGAAGCGCCAAAATACGGTTTAAATGTGTGCCCATTTAAATGTGTTTAAATTTGTTGTTCAAGTTTATTATAATGTTGCTAAAGTTGATTGTAATGTTGCTCAAGTTGATTTTAATGTCATTGATAATGATAAGACTGGTTAAGGATGTATTGCCCGTACATTCCCTACCAAAAGTGAGTTTCGGCGAGAATTTTCAGTACTTTGCGATGAGATTAAATTTTTTAAAGAATCAACCGCATTAAAGATGCTAGGAACATTAATTTCCGGTAATATTGCAAAAAACTTATAGGTAAATTTTAGAAAAAAAATGTTCAACAAATGTCCGATGAACTACTTTTTTATATTATAAAATGAATCCGTAGATTTTTCTGAATAGGTATGAATTTTGTAGAATTTTCTTTCTATTTTCATATTAATTTTTTTTAATTAAAAAAAATGGATGAAGTTTCACAAATTTTCAATATGTTTTCGGAGCATGTTCCATATGAAATCCAAGTATCCGGGGTATTGAACGAACAGTGTTATAGGTCTCTGAACAATTTCCAAAACGGGATTTTCGAAATAGAGAGAAAATTCTTTAAAAAATTATATGTATTCAGAAAAATATAATCATTCATTGAATGTCACAAAAAATCAAGTTTACTGAAAACGTTTTCAACGATTTTTTGTTTAAATAATTTATTTATAAATTTTTGGCATTATTATTACTCAAAACCAATATTCTTGGCATCTTCAATACGGTTGATTTGTTATCGCAAAGTACTCAAAATTCTCGCCAAAACCCACTTTTGGTAGGGAATGTACGAGCAATACATACTTAAGTGCCTATAATAGTACCCTAGGGACTTGATATTTTCATGTAAAATGTTTCCTTAATAAAGATGACAACTTGATTGTCAAAAATCATTGCTTTTCATTTAATTCCATGTATAATGCATGAAATGTATTTTTTTTTGTCAAAATGATGTCCAAGCAACCCTTAATCTTTGACATAATTTGCATTTCAATGCCTTGTCAAAGAAACCCAATGCTCGATGTTACTTTGACACTTCGAAAAAGTAGCTTGACTTTCTTATATACTTGATAACCAAAGGACATTCTATTGGAGCAAAAAAAGTTGGAATTTAGGATATTAAAAAAAAGTTACCTTCGATAAACCTCCAAAACCTGTTCAAAGTAACCCCACTTTACGGTACTTGAGGAGACGATACAACTTTTACAGGACCAACCACAAAGATGTCGTTTTGCCCATACGTCGCAATGATATTCTCATCAGGCGTCCAAAACTTTTTCCTCGACGCATAATTTTCAGTTCCTTCTTCGACTGGATCTAAAACCCTTTTCTTCCAATTTCAAAAACACGCAATTTTGTTTTCCTTTTCTTTCGCGCAGCAAAAAATCCATCAAACGTCATCGCTATTCGTATACGGGGGGAAATAAATTTATTATCTTCTAGCAAAGGACAATTTTATGCGTCAAAAAGAGATGGATCGACGTATCATTGGTATTTTTTTTTTTCATGAACCAACGGGAAAAAAACGATCGCGGATCGTAAATTCATCTCGTGTCCGATACCTACGGGGCGCACGTTGTAATGTTATATATTATTTATTGCAGAACCTTTCGCGAGTCTTTTTGTTGTTTATTCAATCATTTAAACGTGTTTTTTTTTCTATTTAAAATAAAAATGTCTACTCTTCGGCGTCCTCCGCGTCCATTATGCTCTTGAAGCAGAAGGGTTGGAACAGGTGGCCTTCGCCGATGTAGAACTTGCTCATGAACTCAACCCTGACGATAATGAAAATCATGCATGAGATATCAAAAATCAGCGGGATCGATTTTAAGGGGTCTTCTCGCTTTAAACGTTACCGAAAAGGCTATTTTCATAATTTTTTTATGGGTTTATATTATAGATATTGATATAAAAGTTGTTACACTTAATAAATACACTTTCGAAAAACATTTAAAAAAATTATTTATTCAAATCACTATTCATCGACGAAAATGGTAGTTAAAAAAACGTCCTAAAAAAATCGTAGGACGCGCTGTTGATGAAATCTCGGAGATGGATCATCCGAAACAAAAAAATCAATCGGTTATAGATTCAGTATGTTAATGGCCACTAGAGCGCATATCATGCAATTTTTTATATATGCAAAAATAACAAAATGGCGGACATTTTACGAAAAAAACGTGTTTTTCTCCGTTTTGGCATAAGAAATAGTAAATATCAAAATTTGAAAAAATCCTTGATACGCGCTACAGTTATAGTTGTAAAGAATATGTGATTAAAATTTCATAAGGATCGGTTCAGTAGTTTCAAAGATTTTATCAACAAGCCGTCGAAAAACGTTGTTTCGAGAAAAACGCGTTTAAAGTTTGTTTCGTTTACATAAATACATGAAAAATGTTTTTCAATATATTTCGAACGTGTGTTTATTAAGGGGCTATACCAGTGTGCCACTTTAAAAAAATCGATTTTTTTCTACTTTTTTGACAGTTTATGCTTTCAAGAATATCCTTTAAAATTTCGAGGCCGTATCTCTAATCATTTTATCTTGCAAAAATCGATAGTCACATCGTTAAACGCGTTTTTCTCGAAAGGAGATTTTTCAAATTTGCTGACATTGTAACTCAAAGAGCAATTATCCGATTGACTTGAAATTTGAGGTGAGTACTCTTGAATATATTTACTCTACAATAACGTAGGATATTTTTGATTGGACGAAAATTGACGATTTGGCATTGAAAAAAAAACGACCATTTTATAGGCAAGAAAACATATTTTTTTCATGTCTCCGCAATTTTGTTAGATTTGTATATTTTTCGAAAATACCACGTCATTGTACAGGAGATACCTTCCAGTTTAACGACATTTTTTCCTTTTTCAGTTTCAGCTACTCAATCGGCCGGAATCATGTCAGCAGTGGAGGAACTTTTTTTTGCGCCTCCGAAGGCAGCGCATAAGTCGCTTGGATCTCAATATTTTTCTATGAAAAAATTATGTGACATAGGTCAAATATATTCTTAATTTTCAGAAACATTTAATTGAGTACTTCCAAAAAATTCCCGAAAACCACCCAAATTTTCAGCGTTCACACTGGTACAGCCCCTTAAGTGTGACGACCTTTATATGAATATCTACAATATAAACCTATAAAAAAGTGCACGAAAATAGCCTTTTTTCAGTCTAAAGTTAGAAGACCCCTTAATTTCAATCGATTTTTGGACGATGATAATTTTGGGGACGAAATTAGTGTCATATTTATTGAATTGTTTGCCTGCCATTCTCACCAGTGAAGTCGAAGTGTGTGAAGGAAAGCGGAGAGGCCTTCCATCATGACGAGGATGGCGATGGTGAAGAACGACCATGCACCGAACGCCACGAAGAGCACCACGCCCCAATACCAATCGTCGGTGGGTGCTGCTAGGCCCATGTGCAGAACCCGGTTCCACAATACTTCGGAGAGTTGAGCGTGGGCGAGGGAGAGCGCCCAGAGACGAAGATACGAGGCGGTGTGCGACACCGTCGAGAGTACGTACTCGATCGTGTGAATCGACGAGAGTATAAGTACCTCGCCAAAGGCCACGTTCTCACCGTGGCCAGCGGCACCGCCGTGGCCCTCGCCGCTCGAAGGAGCCGGGGCTGCCTCGCTCTGCAGCTCGATGTCCTGAGAGGCCGAGCCGTTCGTGTGCTTTGATGTCGAGAGGCAGAGCCAAAATCAAACACATATTCTACGTTTCCTTTGGATACGGGCGATTACGGGACAGGTATCGCAAAGACAGATCAATGATGGTGCTGGAGTTTGCATAGTTCGGATGCAACGGAAAATCGTAATTTTACAAGCTTTCATTCAACTTGACGTTCTGCGAGATGCAAAACGGACAATCGACATTTCACCCACTTCCCCACTACTTACAAGGAACATCACTTTGGTGTCCTCCTTCGATTTTGAGGAAATTTTTTTATGTGGAAGAGTATCAATAACTAAGAGACACGTATTTTTTTATCGGAGGAAAAACGGTTCTAAGGAGTGGAACGTACCCTCGAAAATAGGGGTGTTTTTCGTTTTACGTCGATAACGTTATCGTTCTCATCTCCAATGTATAGTACACCGAAAAATAAACATTGTTGCAATTTGAAATTTTTTTATATCTCGTACCGTTTAAACGGTATCGACGAAAAACGAAAAACATCCCCATTTTTTAGGGTGCGCTTCACCCCTTAAAACCGTTTTTCCGCCGGTGAAAAAAATACGTGTCTCTTAGTTTTTGATACTCTTCAACATAAAAAAGTTGCAACAAAATCGAGGGAGGACACCAAAGTGATGTTCCTTGTTGGACCTCTGACATTTTGCGAACATTCATCGAAAAGGTGACAATGCATGGTTCAACATAAAAAAAAACATATCCATACAATTTTTAACTTTCTATGTAAAGTTAGTGATATCTAATCATTCATGTAAAAATCTCACTAACACATACAAACAAATTCGTAGCCGACGTGTTTATATGTGAAAAGATTATATGCAGCAATTAATCGTAAGTTCAATCATAATTAGAGTATTTGTTATTTTTACAAGCATTCGATGTTCCTAATGTACAAACTCGTTAACTAGTAAACTACTAGTAACAACTAACTATTAAAATCGATTCAAGACTAGAAAGTAGAAAATAATTTTTTTTACCAAGTCACCTACATGCGATTATAAATAAAAGCTTGGGGTGCTCAAAATTTAGACATATAATCTTTAATTTACATAAATCCGTTAACGTATCAACTGTATTTAATTTACTGTAAAACAACCTCAGATTTCTTAAATAAAAATCCTGGAACTGAGTATAAACGTGTGATAATAATTTCTCAAATTACTATTGTGCCAAATTAAATACGGTTCATGAAACTGAATTGATCAAATTTATTAAACATTTAAAAAATTGAGCGTCCCAAGCTATTATTTATAGTCACATATAGGTGACGTGGTAAAAAAATATTTTCTACTTTTTAGTACATTGAATAAAAGCTTGTTAGAAAAAAATGTCTTACTATAAATTTCTACTTTCATCATTATCCGAAATCATATTTTGCAGCTTCAGATTGTAGATCGCTAAATAAGAATCGTTGATGGGCTACATCTACCTGGGTGGGTCAAAAAAATTGCATTTTCCAAAAATATTTTTATTCGATAGTATTACCTTTCATCTGTATTCCCTGAAAATTTCATTGAAATATTCCCAAAATGGAATGAGCTCCAACGATACTTCAAACTTAGAACGCCTTTTTCGAGAAACACTGATTTCGAAGTCGGTGGACATGATATCTCGAGAACCACTTGATGCATTGTTTCCAAATTTACAGGAAATACGACGAGCAACATTTAAAGGTCGTTGACGATCTCACTTTTTAAAAATCGATCTTCATTTTTTAGCTGTGTCGTAAAAGAAATGACTTTTTTCATAGATTTTGTATGCTCGAGTTTCGTCGCCACGTGGTTGTTAAAAAAACGATTTTAAAAATCGATGATCGTCAACGACTCGTCTTTATTGTTTACTTGAATAACCCTCTTGGTTTTAATATTCGGATGGACCGTTTAACCCGAAGAATGTCCACCGCCAAAGGTCGCGAACTTTTTTTATCATCTCGGCAGATGTTTCTGCTATCTTTCGATATCTTTTGGTAATTTTTTTTAAAGACACTTCTTTTTCAAATGCGTTTCTTTTTCATCAAGCGCTTCTCAGAAAAAAATCGAAAATTGGCAGTTTTTTGGGGCCTCTAGGTACACGTAGCCCCTTCAAAATGTTCGTGTGATTTTTGTAGTTCAAAACTGTAAGAAACAATTTAGAAAATAAAAAAGCGTTTTCGGTGCATTCCAATGATACAAACTTCAGCGTCATGATGAATGACTGTTACGTATGCGGAAGGAATAGAATAGTTGAGGCAGATGCTAAACGTCAACGCGGAACTAAAGTGGCAAGTGGTGACCGACAGTAGTGGACGGACGATCGGTATGTAGCTGTGGCAATCTGTCAGGCAAAGCAGCCTGGCCCCGCACAGGCTTGAGCACCGACAAGTGAGTGCATTTTTACCGATTTTCCGTTGGTAACAGAACTGAGACATGAAAAATACAGCCACCTGAATCGGCATCGGTTTTCCACAATTTCCCTATGACCTCAGGCAAGTGCGAAACGCTAGTGCGTGGGAAAAAGGGACTGTATCGCTTCGGGGAGTCCTTCGGTAATTGGAAACAGTGAAGTATCCTCAAAGCCCGAAAGGCCTACGAGATAGCATTGAAAATAAAATAAAAAGAGACAAAAGTGATGGGGAATTATCAAAAAATTCTCATTTATCAAAAATATGAAAATAAAAAACGGCAGAGAAAAAGAATGGAAAATGGAAGACAAATGTGACTACGATTGGCTATGTGCATAAGTAATAAATTTATATGTAAAGAAAAGCATTTATTTAATATACCAAATGTAGAAAATAATTTTCTTTACCAAGTCACCTATTCGTGACTATACATAAAAGCTTGGGGCGCTCAACTTTTTAAATGTTTAATGAATGTCATAAATTCAGTTTCATTCATCACCAAATTAAATACAATTAATTTGGTACAATAGTAATTAGAGAAATTATTGTCACACGTTTATACTCAGTTTCAGGATTTTTATTTAAGAAATCTAAAGTTGTTTTACAGTAAATTAAATACAGTTGATATGGCAACGGATTTATGCAAATTGATGATTATATGTCTAAATTTTGAGAGCCCTAAGCTTTTATTTATAGTCACGTATATGTGACTTGGTAAAAAAAATATTTTCTTCTTTTTAGTAGATTAAATAAAAGCTTGTTTTTTTATATCCTTTTTACATGTAAATCATTTTCTACTTTTTAGTCTTTGATTGATTTTACTAGTAATTTACTAGTTTACGAGTTTGTATGTTAGGGACATGGAATGCTTGTGAAAAATAACAAATTGTAATTGAGATTAAACTTACGACTAATTGCTGCATATAAACTTTTCACACACAAACACAGTCAGCTACCAATTTGTTTGTGTTAGTAAGATTTCAATGGATGATCAGATATCGCTAATTTTACATGAGAAGTTGAAAATTTTATGTAATTTTTTTTTATATCAAATCATGCATTATCTTCTAGATGCATGTTTGCAAAATTTCAGATCTCTAAGTAGTCGAGAAGTGGATGAGATTTCGATTTTCCGTTTTGCATCTCACAGAAAGTCAAGTTTAATAAAAGCTTGTAAAATATGAACAATTGGCTAAAAAATGGGCACACGATAGATCAGGAAGAATATGGGAGTCTGGGACATTGAGGTGGTGCCTAGGGGATGTTAATCTAGATTTTCTTTCGATTTCATGGCTAAAAAAATCACACCATATTTATTTTTCTTCAGAATTGCAATCGAACGTTTTTTTTCCGAGACTGACGGTACAAATTGATAGTACGTAAATGTACGAACGAAGAAGTAATTTTAATTTATCGAAGCAACTTACTTGTTGATTCGTGCGCGGCTTTCGTTTGGTGGCAAGTACCCAAAGAGGTTCACCGAGGAGCATTACCGGAATACAGAGAAATGCAATGTATTTGAACACCTTCTGGAGAGTATCTTGGCCGGTGAACATAAACTCCGAGCAACCCTCGGCCACCTTTGCCTCGTTTCCGAGCATCAAATTGATGAAAGTTACGAGTACAGAGGGAGCGCAAGTCGGGGATGTAGGGAGGTCTGATAAAAAGAGACACAAATCATAGTATTACGATTGATAGCGATCAAACAAAAGATCATATCTTACTAACAGTATAAAATACTGTTACTATACTATCAGTCTGCACGTGGGTTTTTTATTCCATTCTAAAAATAAACTTGCAGGATTAGAATTAAATTCTGGAACGATATCTATCATTTTTGGATTTTTTTTCCGTCTGACCCAAGTTGGCGTGGGGCTTTGTTTCTAAACCTTACTAAAAAGTGCAACAGTTTAAGGGCTTACACCTAGTTAATAATTTTGAAAGTATTGTCGATTGATTTTCGACGGATTCTCAAAGTATATCATTTCAAAAATATTCTCTCAAAATTTTAAGTCGATTCGTTCAAAATTGAGGGAGTTTTTTTTCAAAATGACTTTTTCAAGATCGGCGACCACATCTCAGAAATCAACTTCGTATCAACTCCACATTTTGACAAGCTTCTTTCACATATCAAAATGCAGTGCTTGAACGAGGGCATTTTTCCCGATGCATAGTTTTTTTTAAAGAAAATAGAGCGTTTTTTCTTCGAAAATTGACATTTCAACTTTGGGCTACGGCCATTGTTTTTTTCAAAAATCAAAATTTTATTAATTTTTCCGTCCAAGAACTAGATAATTTCATGAAGATACTCAATGCGTTTGATTTTTGTTATGTCGTATAATTTGTTTGCGAGCAGCAGTGGTCACTGCTGGCAAAATACCATTTTTTAAACAGCGGGCTAAACGGTCAAAATTGTTGAAGATCCTCGAGACGGTACTCTTCAATGTTAGAAAAAATTGCAAGCGTCTACGCGCTTTTCCAGAAAAAAAATCGTGAAAATTCCTTTTTTCCGACCACGAGCTGGGTGTAACCCGTTAATAAGTGAAAACAAATCCGTAAAAAGTAATTTCTTCAAAAAGTTCAATAACTCGAGAAAGCTTGTTTTACCTTTAGGGTCGGTGCTAGCAGCGTAAAGGGCCCACTTCAAGAACATCAACGCGGCCATGTAAGTGAACAGAAGAACGAGAAACAGCAATTGCGGCAGGAAATGAAAGAAGATATTCGAGTACTTCTTGAAATGGCTGAAACAGCAATTGTCCATACTTCAGACACGAAAAAAATTCATCGAAGAAAAATTCTGATGACAAACAGTTTAACGTATCAACATCTTATACGTCATTCTCCTCGAAAAACACACGCAAAACCATTCAAGATTATTGGATAGACGTAAATGTAATTGAACACAAAATGGTTCCTGCCAAAATCAATTGGATTTTTTATCCACGTAATGCATATCAATACTCTTTATCGAGCAGGGCACAAATTAAATGTCTGTCACCAGACTGAGTGCATTGATAAAAATTGTATCAGGGGGCAAACAATAAGACAATGAACATAAACTTAGGAATAAAAATACGAAGACAAGATATTGAAGTAACTAAAGTAGATATTTGGATTACAATACAAATAAATGTTGCGAGAGTTTTTCGAAAATACCGCAATATAAACATTTATCATCATCAATAACAAGTAAGGTACCTGCGGGTAATAAGGCCTGACGGCTAGTAAGGCCTAAGTAAGGCCTTGTAAGGCTAGTAAGGCCTAAGTAAGGCCTAAGTAAGGCCTAGTAAGGCTAGTAAGGGCTAGTAAGGCTAGTAAGGATAGTAAGGCCTAAGTAAAGCCTAGTAAGGTCTAAGTAAGGCCTAGTAAGGCCTAAGTAAGGCCTAGTAAGCTAAGTACGGCCTAGTAAGGCTTAAGCTAGGCCTTCCTAAATAAGGAAGGCCTTGCTTAGGCCTTACCACAACGGCCACATGTCCATCGCCATCTTGCAACATCCGTCGTAAGCTAGTAAAACCTAAGTAAGGCCTAAGTAAGCTAGTAAGGCCTAAGTAAGGCCTAAGTAACGAATATCGTATTTAAAATAACTGCTCGCGCTCAAGGCCACGAATATGTCGCTACAAGTTTGCAGAGGCGCGATACCCCGCTCCCCACCGCCAGTGTTGCGACATCCATCATAAGAGGCGGCCGGGCAGCATCAATAATAAAAATCGGTCCGAATAAATCGTAAGTATTTTTTGTAAAATTACACTTATCTATCTAAAATCACTTTGTGATTTCAGATACACGAGAATTCAGCTTCAGAATTCAAGCTTCAATGATCATAAACATTTGCGTAACGTATCGTGGTCCAAATATTTTTGATTTTGTTTTTCTTACATACTCGGTCGACAGTTATTAAGGCCTACGAAATTTAACCATAGGCCTTATTACCCTCCTACTTCTTGTATCAAAGTTTAGTTGTTTTATAATGTATTTTACATTACTTTTAAGATGGTACGAATGCAAATAAGTAGTACGCATATTTGTTACTAATTGATTGATCGTTATTTTTGGTGCCTCGATCCCGTTGCCTCCAAAACGAGTGTTGTGGTTAGAAAACGACCGGTCGTCAACTGTCCGAGCGGTGCAAAGAGGAACTTTGAGTTCATACAAAGCTGCAGAGGATTATTGATCTCAAATACCAAATGTATTACGTATAGTTTGATTATGTGAGTATGATAAAGCCGTAGGCTTTACTATCCTACCGTAGTGAAATAAAACCTACTATCAACGTCTTTAAAAATGTTTATTTTTGTTTTTGTTTATGGTACAAGTTACCATTTTTCGTTTAAATTTCATAGAAACTGAACTTGAATAATGACTATATTAGGAGTACAACTTTGCAGTGACCGTTTTACTTAGAGAGCCACTGCGGCCGAAGTAGTGGCCCTAGCTCAATAAAAAAGGGCATTTTAAACTAGAGGCTCTGCCAATGTAAACAATTTAAAAAAGCTAACGGATACGTGTATGCATTATAAAGTTATAGGCACTCAAACATGGCAACCTACGAACCGAATTCTCAGCATTTGCGGGAGGTTATGATTTACTTCTTCAACATCAAGAAATCTGCGGCTGAGGCCCACCGTTTGCTTGTAGATGCTTACGGGGAGGATTCTATTAGTGAGAAAACGTGTCGGCGGTGGTTTCAACGCTTCAAAAGTGGAGATTTTGAGGTCGAGAACAAGCATGGTGGCGGAAGGCAGAAAGTTTTTGAATACACAGAATTGGAGACCTTGCTGGACCAGGATTCGTGCCAAACTCAAGAGGAACTCGCCGAGACGTTAGGAGTAACCCAGCAAGCAGTTTCAAAACGTCTCCGGGATATGGGTATGATCCAAAAGCAAGGAAACTGGGTCCCGCATGAGTTGAAGCCGAGATGAGTGATACTGCAGCATGACAATGCCCGACCCCATGTTGCAAATGTCGTGAAAAAGTACTTGCAAACGCTGAAATGGGAGGTTTTATCCCACCCCCCGTACTCTCCAGACATTGCCCCTTCCGACTATCACTTGTTCCGGTCAATGGCACACGATTTGCCTGACCAGCACTTCGGTACTTACGAAGAAGTCAAAAATTGGGTCGATTCCTGGATTGCCTCCAAGGACCAAGACTTTTATCGACGCGGGATTCGAATGCTACCTGAAAGATGGGCCGAGGTCGTAGCTAGCGACGGGCAGTACTTTGATTAAAAAATATGTAGCCACTTTTTTATAATAAAGCCTTAAACTTTTGAAAAAAAACGGTCACTGCAAAGTTGTACTCCTTATAATTAAAATATGTCGATTAAATTGGATATTTTTCGTTTTGTTTCAAATATCCCGTAGCTATTACCTATTACCTTACCTACGTAGCTATTACCATAGCCTTATTAACCGCAGGTACCTTATTAAAAAACTATCAAAAATTAGTTTTGAAGTTCCCAAAAATAGCGCCAAACGGCAATTAAACGAGTGCACAAAACGAGACGAATATTTCAGCGTTGATAATTTCAATCGAGCAATTCAAAGTTGGCCGGTGAAGAATATCACTTACACGATGTTGACGACACTGATGCATACACCGAACATCATGTGTACAACGCCAAAGATGATGGACAATTTCATTTTGTAAGAGTTGAAGAATATTATCTTATTCTCGGCTATGCCCCAGACGGGATCCATTCCCAATGGATAAGGTGTCTGGGTGTACTGTGCCGTGGCCGGATCCAGGATCATATGGGCGTTCACCTTCATATCGTGTGCCGAAATGGACGATGAGGCCCAGCTCGAGCCGAACACGTTTATGGGCTTGGAGAACACGTCGTTGTAAATGATACCGGTGTAGATCGAGAAAATTCCCATCAGCAGTATTATGTAACGTCCGCCGAAAAATAGGTTCCATATTTCACCGCCGGTTTTCGACTGGGAAAATTTCTTCTCGCATATTACCATCCATGCGCCGAAAAGCGTCAGTAACAGACCTGCAATAGATCGACGATTGAGAATTCCCGCGATCGATCGTAAATCGTTCGTATCTTGATCGGCGAACTCACCGTGTCCAGCATCGCCGAACATAATTGCGAAGAGAAAGGGGAATGTCACGATGGTATAGAGGGCCGGATTTGCTTCCCGATAAGAGGCCACACCGTAAGCGTCTATCAAGTTTTGAAAACCTTTCGTAAACTTGTTCGTTCTGTTGAAGGTCGGAGGATCTTCGTCCGTGTGTATGACGTTTAGGAACGACGGTATCGAACTTCCGCACAAACGCTGCGATACATCATACTGGATTTGAGATAAAAGTCTCAGCGTTCAGTACTATCGGCGCTATCTCTTTTTGAGATAAATTAGCCCCCACCCCCCTTGACCCTCCGCCTTATCGATCTAATGACTCGAGCTGCACATTGGGATGTCCGGGACATGCGTTTTTTTCCCTTGCTACCCTCGAAACGGCGAAACTCGGTAGAAGAGTGCGCCAGTTGGAAGCATCGCGACGTGCACAGCTCAATATCGAGATATCAACTGAACCCGCAAAGCTTGGACAGATTTAGGGCCGCCATTCATCAAGGGGAGATACTTTTGGGCGACGAAAAAATGTGCTGATTTTTATGATTTTTTTTTTTAGGAAAGATTTCTTCACCATATTTTAAACTCAGGGTATTTTTTACTACTACTTTTGGCTGTTACATGGTATTTTTTTATTTATTTTTCTATTAAAATGGGGGGATAGCACGGTCTTCTAACCTGCATTATCAAAACTGGCGTGACGGATAGCTAAAAAACTAATCGACCGATTCTGCTGAAATTTGGTGTGAATATTTCTATCCTTATTGTCTAAAACATGAGCCTAAATATTTTTGAAAAAAAGTAAGTTTTGATTGCAAAATATAGCCATTTTTTTGGATAATTCATTATTTTGTTTCGAAGCGTACCATTTCATGGATTTCCAACATTCGTCAGTTATTCCTTGGTTCGTGTTCAGCGTATGAGTGTTGATGAAAGAAAAATTTTCGTTGGTTTTTTTTTAATTAATCCCGCGACGCTACGTGTCACGCCGTCTGACAACATCCACCGTAACCCGTTTAGACGACCGTGCCATTCCTCCGCCATTTTTTAAGATTAATAAATAAAAACAATACCATGTAACAGCCAAAAGTAGTAATAAAACATACCCTAAGTGTAAAAAATTGTCCTAAGTCTCTCTAAGTAACCCTAAGTAACCCTAAGTAGCCTTAAGTAACTAAGTGTCCCTAAGTAACTGAGTCTCCCTAAGTAATCCCTAAGTAACCCTAAGTAACTAAGTCTCCCTAAGTAACCCCATGTAACTAAGTCTCCCTAAGTGACTAAGTCTTCCTAAGTAACTCTAAGTAACCCTAAGTCACAAAGAATCATTTCTTTTGAAAAATATCATCAACAACAGCAATTTTCGACTCGCCTAAAAGTATCTCCCCCCCCTCAAAGCGGAGATAAGCGGAGCTAGGAAAAAGCGACCAATTAACCGCTGAATTCATGTCCATCGAAGCTGAGCGAGGCGATTCTTTTTTTCCAGCTTCGTTCTTCTCCGCTTGGGCGGAGATGGCCCTTGCCCAATGCTTTGTGGCCAAGTAAGAAACTTGCACGCTGCTTCCTCGTCATTTTAGCTCGCTAGCAGTAGTTTCTCTATAAACGAGATGTTTTTACAATCCTTACAAGAGGTTCCTTTCCAGGGGAGCTTAGCTACCGGAACAAAACGATGAGTCAGATGATCTTCCAGACCGCCCAATTTTCCAAATTCATCCCATACAAATATTCTACTCGTGTAAACATATATAAACGGCTAAATATAAGTCTAAATTATCGCTCGTTACCACGAAATTTGGAAAAGGTTAAGCAATTGGTAAATTTATCGATTATTTAATACCAAAGAGCCATCAACAGTACATTATATCTATAATAAAACATATGAATATTAGCCCAATATCATGAAGTTCAAGTAAGTTGCAGAGTATATTGAATCTATGAACTCGAAATATTTAAAATTTTATAAAATTTGATTCCCTTCATGTTTCCAAAATTCAGTCCCAATAGTCCTTCAACGATGCAGTTCGTATATAAAAGGTTCATCCTGATAACCGGAGATTTCTGTCAGGAATTCAGTCATCAAATTCAGGATGATTCGAGTGTTTCCTGAATTTGACGAAAAACTCTAGAATTTCAGAAGATCGGAGCCATTGCACCGAGTTTTACCGAGTCCAACGCGTACACTGCTCGAATAATCCATGTTTCAAAAATTTCATTACGATGTTTGAAAATTGGAATTAAAACGCGAACTAAAACAAGTGCACACACCTACTCCATGACATCCTCTAGCAAATGTCATTTTTCAACGTTCCGAAACGATTCAATCCTATTTCCGTTTCCGGGAAAAGGAAAACTTTCCATCAAAGGGAAGCTTCGGGTACGAGAAATCAAAAAGCCCGTAGGGGAATACATCGTTCCGTTGGCTTTGAGCATTTTTTTCGCCACCTGGTTTCTTTGGTCCGCGCGAAACTATCAACCCCCTCGGCAACGCGGTTGAACGCTGCCACAATGGAAAGAACAGGAAGGAGAGGACTTCACCAAAGTCTTTGGAGAAGTCTGGAGCCCGGAATGGATACGGTAGGAGGGCAAGGGGGAGATGCGATTTGCGGCTGCAAAAAGATACTAACCGATCCTTCGGTAAGGCAGCTTTGAACAATTGCGAGATCGGCCATTGGCACCCAGCACTCGCCGATCAGGCACTTCTTCGATACGTCCATGTTGAAGAGATTCATCGTGTGATAAATGGCTTTCATCTTACGCACCATTATACTCCAATTTGGCAGCTCTTTGGCCACGTTGTGAAGCACTCTCTGACGATGATCCTGCGTCTGATTGAGAACCTTGGGAGGAAAGTAAGAGATAGAGTGAATGGAAGAGAAGAAATAACGATGAACGCGGATGAACGTTCTCACGGAGATGTCGCTCGTCATCCGATCGGTGGGAAACTTACCAGATTGAGGTCCTCAAGACGCGTGCAGACACCCTTGACCATGTCCTGCCGCTCGACATGGCTGTTCGGGCAGGGATACAGGGAAGCGTGGAAACCGCTGCAAACCTTTTTTATACGACTCTTGAGCTGTTCCCCCTGGAAGAAGGCTACGAAGACCGTCTTGTATATCTCGTTTCCCTGGTGAAATCATCAATTTCTCGTTAGCGCCAGGTTCACGAGTCACGAAAATTTCGCGCCGAGAGAGGCCACGAGATTTTCCAACTTCCTTACGATATCCTATCGCATGTACACTTCCGGCGAAACATTGCCACACTCTTCACGGTTTTTCGATAAGGAGCAGTCACAGAAGTGTAATTTTTAAAAATCTATATATATTTGCTTTAAGGGGGTATCTTTCTCTGGAAACTTCGAAAAATCGTTTTTTTTCGCATATTCTTTTAGGGTGAACTTTGAAGAAGATTTTAAGGGGCTATACGAGTGTGACACTTTCAAAAAATCGATTTTTTTTGTTGCCTTTTTCGACAGTTTATACTTTCAAGAATATGAGATGAGACTTTTATACTTTCAAGAATATGAAATGAGATTTTTCAAATTTGCTGACATTGTAACAAAGAGCAATTATCCGATTGACTTGAAATTTGAACTGAGCACTCTTGAATATATTTACTCTACAATGACGTAGGATATTTTTGAGAGGATGAAAATCGACGATTTGGCATTGAAAAAAACGACCATTTTGGAGGCAAGAAAACAGACTTTTTTTCATAACTACGCCATTTTGTTGGACTTTGATATTTTTCGAAAATCCTACGTCATTGTACAGGAAATACTTTCCAGTTTAACGACATTTTTCCTTTTTCGGTTTCAGCTACTCAATCGGCCAGAATCATGTCAGCAGTGGAGGAACTTATTTTTTGGCGCCTCCGAAGGTAGCGCACAAGTCGCTTGGATCTCAATATTTTTCTATGAAAAAATTATGTAATATAGGTGAAATATAGCCAAATGTATTCTTAATTTTCGGAAACATTTAATTGAGTACTTTTCTTCCAAAAAATTCCCGAAAATCAACCAAATTTTCAGCGTTCACACTAGTATAGTCCCTTAAGACCAACCGGGCCCGGAAATTCTGAAAATTGACGAAGTCACACCTATTTTAGTGGCACAGTGTGCGTCGGGTTTACCGCGATCCGTCGAGTTTGAACGCGATTATCTTGAAACTAGGTATTTTGACACGGCGGGATTGATATCTTGAGTAACTTTCACACCATTGACTTGAATTTGCACAGTTAGCGTTCAAACAGTAGTCATTTTCGGTTCACGATCGCATTTTTTAATTGGATTAACCATTCGTAATAATGACAATTACTTCAGCATGCTGTTTTTCAAGAGAAAAATGAGGTTTCCTTTGGAGAAGCTGTCATTTTTGGAAATTTCGAAAAGTGGATCGTGAATCCATAGCCAGTTGGATATATTTGAAGAAAACATATTTTGTTTTCGTTTCAGATTATATTTGAGCCTGGTAGAGATCCCGCCGTTTCGGGCTTCACCGCTGGAGGACTGCAACGCCAACTGCAGCACCACGAACACTTTGAAAGATTTTCTTTCGAAAAAATTACATTGTAACCACAAACATGTGTACAACATGTTGGGAAAAAATAATTTTATTCCAACCCATTCGTTACTAGAAAAAAATGCATCATTCTGACCCTTTAAATTGGGCTTCCAGAGAGGGATACCCCGTTAAACTAATCGGTTTGCTTATTTTTTTTTTTGATCGTATCCTTTTCCGCATAGTTACGCGCATTTTTCCAAAACTGCACTGCTTCGCAAAAAGCTGAATAACATTGCGGACAAAATAAAAAACAATTCTTTTCAGAGACTTTTTAAGAATAAATTCCAGGCTTTCTGTTCCCGTGTAAGGAAAAATTCCTTTTGCCATTTTCGAAACAATAACACAAGGGTTTAGGCGTGTGAAAATTGCTTAAAAAAATAGTTATGTTAAATTCCAACGCCAACAAGCTGTGATCTGTTTTTTTTTTCATTGAATTTCAAGCCCTCTAGATATTTTATTCGGTTTTCGAGCACCGGCGCATTTTCCAAAAAATGCACTACTTTACAAAAATTGAAAGCGCTTGTGAAAGAACAAAAAACAAATTCCAAGCCTTTCTTTTAAGTAATTCGCAACCTTTTTGAGTCCCGCTAAAATTCCTATCCCCATCCCAAAAAAAACGCGTGATAACCATAGTAGGAAGAGTGAAAAAAAATTAAGTCATGCTCAGGGTTGCCTAGTGAGTAAAAAAAAGTAGTAGAGAAAGAAATATTTTTACCTCATTCTCTAGTACTTTTTGAGCTATGTTCCTTCCAAGAAATATTAAAAAATATGAATAATGTAAAAAATTATTATGTCATCAATATGAAAGTAATAATGAAAGTATATAAAAGAATAAATAATATAAAAATGTTTTCCGGTATTTTTGAGCTATACTACTTTTAAGAATAAAAAGAAACAAGCATAATAGAGCTTTTTTAATATTTCAGAGAGTACCCCCAACGTTCTGTTGCGCTTTTGCGCTATGAAAGCACAAGAGTCGAATTCTCGTGGCAATCGGAAAGACAAATCATGTGTAAAAGCAAAAAAAAAAGGAGAAAAAACCCGATGCAGGAGAAAAGGAAGATTTCGTAGGAAACTCGGGCGTAACAAGTTCTCACCGTGTTGGGATCCTCGAGCGGTTTGTCGAGTTCAGTCTGGCGGAGGAAAACGTTGCCCCGTGAAATTCGCCAGAGCATCCGCTCGAAGGCCGGCACTCGTTCACGATTGATTACACCGGCAACGAATCTGCAGACGAGTTTTCAAGTAGTTCAACGGGAATTCTGACGCGAATGAGCTTTCGACGGGGAAGGGTCACGGATAGCCAAACCGAAACGGGGATCGAACGTAAAAAGGCGCGTGGAAGTTTTTCTTTTCCTCCTTTACGCTACACATTTTTCTGTACACCTCCGTTACTCGTATCAGATCCGTTGGACGATTGCCGTGAAACGGGGCTAAATTGACATTAACGGTAACTTTGACAGTTTTGGAGATACTTCAACAGAACGCCAAAATACGGTTTGAATGTGTGCGCATTTAAATGTGTTTACATTTGTTGTTCAAGTTTATATATAATGATTAAAATTATTAATATATAATCTGACCATTTTTTAGGCAAATTTTTCACTTTCTAAAAACTTGCCTAAAGAATCGTCAAATAATTGTTAATAACAAATGAACTATGCAATGTAAAAAAAAATCCTACGTACTTCCATAGACAATGTATTTTTCAAGGTATATTCAACATTTCGAGTGAATCAGTTGAAAATTGTCTGAGTTATATTTCCGGCCAGCTTAAAAAAGATGCAGTTTTGAGACAAACGCTGCACAGCCGCCATTTTGAAATGAATCGCTTCAAAAAAATCATGTATACAGTCACTAATATGTATAATAAACACCCTTTTTTGTAATCTCGATTTATTTTGTAGTTTTTCTAAAAAAATCCCCAAAAGCCTATTTTTTCAGCCTCTAAGAGTGGCCTAAGGCCTTAAGTGCCTACAATAGTACCCTAGGTACTTGATATTTTTAAGTAAAATGTTCTCTTAATAAAGATGACAATTTGATTGTAAAATTTCGTTGTTTTTCATTTAATTCCATGTATAATGCGAAAAATATCAATTTTTTTATCAAATGATGTCAAAGTAACCCTTAATCTTTGACATAAGTTGCATTTCAATGCGTTGTCAAAGAAAACACACAATCGAGGTTACTTTAACACCTTTTTCAACAAATTTATCGCATATTCCACGCCATTTCAGCTAGCCCGTGAACCCGACCATTTTTGGTTTTTCTGATTTTTTTTAATTAAAAAAAAATATTTTTTCAAAAAATTCTCTAAAATAGAGTGACCTATTCTATGATTTTTAAGACTAGTTTCATCGTGGACCCATTTTTCCTTCTATTTTTTTCGAACTAATCATTCTTTTGAACGATTTTTATCATTTTAATGTCCAATGATGCTATTAATGATTTTGTGATTTCCAATTCGGCTTCGACAGGCCAGTAACGGTTTTTATTTTTCATTCGTACTGGATTTAACAAAAAAAAAGTGATATCGAAAAAAAATTTTAGAAAAAATAAAAAAAATAAAAAAATAAAAAACGATTTCTTAAAAAGAAATCGCTTTCACTTCAGAAGCAAAAAAAACGTTGACATTGATAATTGATAATTTTTTTCATATTTTTAAACAAAAGTATGCTTCAAAATAAACAAAAAACAGTGTTATTTGTCGATATCTCAATTACTTCAGGAGTTATCAGCGTTTAAACGTTTCCAAAACGTCTGAAATCGACATTTTTTGGAAAATTATAACTCCTAAAGGAGAATCGATAAAAATCTAAAAATTGGTGTGGATATTCCTTTCATGGGTTACAATGTTACAAAAAAAAATGCGAAAACCCAAAAATGGTCGGAGTCACGGGCTAGCTGAAATGGCGTGGAATATCCCATATAGAATTGTGAGGGCTGGTGGGGCTCGACTTTCTTATACATTTGATAGCCAAAGGACACATTGTTCTTTTGGTACAAAAAATGTTAGAATTTAGGATGTTAAATAAAGTTACCTTCAAAAAACTTCCAAAATCTGTTCAAAGTAACCCCATTTTACGGTATGTGCCTGAATGGACTTTTCGTTGCGTTGCGCAACGGGGAGAAAGAAGGTGTGCAGCGGTGACGTTTTTTAATTGATTCGCGCGATACGTTTTTGTTGATAATTATCCAGCTTAATTTCCCGCCACTGAGGTACAGTCTGAGATCGAACCGGCGATATTTAGTCCCTAGATCGACAGCCTCCAATTCGACGACGACCAGAAATAATTGCGCGAGGTAATCCCCGAACTATTGAAGTTAGGGAATGTCCTTCTTACAATGAGTTCCACTGCTTCGTTTTCGAGAAAAAAAAAAGAAATTAAAGTTTCAGAATTTTGGCACAGCTTTTTGAATTGAA
Organism: Ophion slaviceki; assembly: GCA_944452715.1. Classification (NCBI taxonomy): domain Eukaryota; kingdom Metazoa; phylum Arthropoda; class Insecta; order Hymenoptera; family Ichneumonidae; genus Ophion; species Ophion slaviceki. The sequence goes on along the minus strand of OX101786.1, from coordinate 16,260,459 downwards.
CAATGGCACATCGACGTCTCAAATGAAATCAATCGACTTTCATCCGTAAAACGCTCAAGCCTTTACCCTACGTTGACACACTGAGTCATTTTGACCCGGACGAATTTGGAATAAAATACTCACTTTCCTAAAATTGAAAATTTACAATAATTGTTTATTGAAGTTAGGGAATTTTCTAGTTTCAATGAGTTCCACTGCATCGTTTTAGAAAATAAAAAAAAGCATTTGAAGTCGCAGAAATTTGGCACAGCTTTTTTAATTACAAAATGGCATATCTACGTGTCAAATGAATTTAACGACATTCGACATTCATCCGTGAAACGCTCGACCCTTAACCCTACGTTGACACACTGGGTCGTTTTGACCCGGACGAATTTGAAATAGATTCCTTCCCCTCCAAAAATTGAAAGTTTTTAATACTTTTTTACAACAATTCAATTACTTACCACCAATATATATATTCAATATTTTCACTACTTTGACATTCAATACTACTGAATGTCAAAGTAGCCCCGTTTTACGGTACCATCCGGGTCAAAGTGACCCAGTGTGTCAAAATCGTGGCCAAATATAATCGTGACAACGAAGGGTTAACTACCCGTACTGTAAAGTTTTTTTCAATTATCGAAAGAATCGATTATTCAATTATGCAGAAATGTATTATCGAAAATAGTCAATTACTCTGAACGTTGGTAGTTTTTGCCCTGCGGACGCGGTTTTTTTTAACCGTGGGGACTATGGCATCAAGGAAGATAAATAATAGGAAATGTCTACTCACTCGAGACGTCCACGTGCCGCCGGGCCCGGATACTGGGGCTCCTCGTTGATGAGAGCTCTCGTTATCGAATCGTTCGCCTCCTCCTGTCGATGCATAATCATAAAAGAACCTTGATTCTTCGACTAAACGGTAATATCGATTGCAACAACGACCTAAGATTCGTTGGCATAGCTGTCAAGCTGCTCAGTTACCTCGGTGAAGAAGACCTGGGTCTTTTCCAAAACGTGACGTAGCTCGGTAAGTTCGAGATAATTGCTCTTCAAATTTACGGCGTTGTGACTAAGCTCGAGTATGTCATTCTCCGTTTTCTCGATGTGCGCCTGCAAACAGGGAGAAAAAATGAAAACTCCGGAATTCTCAATCGTATCGAGGATATCCCTGGCCGATTAAGGGAGGAAATACATTTCGGCAAGGACTTTTATTCTTCTGATTTTCATGATTTTTTAAAATAGGAAATATTTATTTACCATTTTTTTAACTTAGGGTATATTTTATTACTACTTTTGGCTGTTACATGGTATTTTTTTATTCGTATTAATCTTTAAAAGTGACGGCGGTATGGCACGTTTTTCTAAACATTTTCAAAACCGGCGTGACGTGTAGCTTAGACAGTGATAGACCGATTCTGATGAAATTTGGTATAAATATTTATATCCTTATTGTCTAAAACATGACCCTAAATATCTGTGAAAATTGAACGAAAAAGTTTTTTTTTATTGCAAAATGTAGCTATTTTTTTCGGAAAATTCAATAGTTTTTTATTCAAAGCGGTACTATTTCATCTATTTTTAACATTTCTCATTTTTTCTTGGTCATTCATTATGCAAAATAAAAACTCCAGAATTCCCAATCGTATTGACGATATCCCTAGCCGATTGAGGGGGGAGATACCTTTAGGCGAAGAAAAAATTTGCTGATTTGCATGATTTTTTTTAATGGAAAGATTTCTCCACCATTTTTTAGACTTAGAGTATGTTTCATTGCTACTTTTGGCTGTTACATGGTATTTTTTATTTTTATTAATCTTTGAAAATGGCGACGGTATGGCACGGTTTTCTAAACTGCATTTTCAAAACTAGCGTGACGTATAGCTACGACACTGATCGACCGATTCTGATGAAATTTGGTATAAATCTTTCTAACCTTATTGTGTAAAACATGACCCTAATGTTTTTGAAAGCTGAAAAAAGTTTTTTTTTGGCAAAACGTAGCCATTTTTCGAAAAATCCAATCTTTTTGTTTCAAAGCGTACCATTTCATCAATTTTGAACATTTCTCACTTTTTCTTAGTTCATATTCTGCCTATGAGTGTTAATGAAAAAAAAATCTTCGTTGGTTTTTCTTCGGATTAATCCCGCCGACGCTACGTGTCACGTCGTCTGACAACATCCGCCGCAACCAGTTTAAAAGACCGTGCCATACCTCCGCCATTTTTAAACATTAATACAAAATTAAAAAATATCACCTAACAAGCAAAAGTTGTACGAAAACATACCCAAAGTCTCAAAAATGGTGAAGAAATATTTCCTTCAAAAAACAATCATGAAAATGAGTAATTTTTTCCTCGCCTAAAGGTGTCTCCCCCTTAAGTCCCGACGACAAAATCGGTTCGTCGATGGGTCGCGATCTTCCGAGGCATTGTGATTTTAATTGGGAATAGCTTTGTCGTTGAAATTGCATTATCGCACCTCGAGATCGATGACCTCGCGGGGATTCGGCGCCCTCGGCAATTCCGTCATATCGTCCGAAATCTCGACGCCGTCCTTCTTCATCTCTGCCTCGATGTAACGAAGCTTCCGCTCCATCTCGTCGCACCGCCTCACTTCGTTCACGAATTTCCGTTGAAAATAATTCACGTCACCGTTCAGCTGTACGAGATAACGGCGACGAAGGTCGAGCAAGAACAATCAATAAATTTTCACACCAGTCAATATATCAATCGCAGACTGATCGATCAACGTGGCGAATTATCGATAGCCGGAAGTACATGCACGACCAATAAATTATGTCAGGATCGACGTAGCGTAGCCCGAATGCATTTTTTTTTTATTATTTGTTATCGCTTCGAAACTCGAATTCCTCGACAGCTTAACGAAAACGTTCACAAAAACCAATAAAACGTTAACTTTTATCATTCGCGTGATCGCTTTTTGTCGGAATTGTTTTTGATAATATACTCGAGGGTAAAACATTTCTTTTTAAATGGTGAATATTGAACTGTGGACACAACGAATTTTTCCACAAAAGAAAAATTCGATTCTTTTTCTTTCATGCTTTATTTTCAATACGATTTTTTATAACTGGTGCGATCGCTTTTTTCCTTGGAAAATTTATAATAATTTAAGGTGGATCACTGTGACGGATGAAAAATTCGATTTTTTTGCATTTTCTCAGAGTATACATATTCAAAATATGTGAAAAAATTTCAAGCTAACATGTTGAAAATTGACCGAGTTACACACGATTTTCAATTAAAAAAAACCAAAATTTCCGTCATTGCAATAGCTATCGTTATACGTGGCCGTTTTTTTATTTAGTATTTTTTAAGCCCCCAAATATAAGTAAAAGATGTACCAAAAATACACTTTTTTGAACACCCACCATTTGGTACATTTTTTTCGAAAAATAGATACGTACAATGAGAACTACATTTATATAGAATATCAAACTTTTTTATTTTTATTTTTCAGACCGACCATAGTCAAGTTATCGATCCGACCGTTGGGTCACATTTTTTATACAGAGGCTCTATAATACTTTAATAAAGTTGTTAATATTAAATTTTTGTTAACAAAAATTTACACGAAGTAAGTTCAATGTATGCTTAATAACATACTTTTTCAAATCCCAAATGAACAATCTAGTAAACAAAAAATGGGAAAAAACGACCTTTTTGCGGCCCGTCACAGTGGTGTGATCCCTTAATTGATATAATTTTTTAAATGAATATTCAAATGAGGACAAAACGAATTTGTGTATCACATATTATTTTCTCCACAAATTTTTACAATTCGTGTGACATTTTTTTTCCCGCAAAGGTTTTCAGAACTTTATGGGATAAGAATCTAAAAAATTGCGAATATCCAAAAATTAGTACAACCGATTTCTTTCCCTAAAAAAAAGACTTCACGCTACTTTTTCGCGATTCTCTTCTCGTGTTATCTTCTCCATCGATTATTACGATTAAGGCCTTAGGCCACTCTAGAAGCCGAAAAAGTAGGCTTTGTGAGGATTTTTTTTAGAAAAACTACAAAATAAATCGAGATTACAAAAAGGGTGTTTATCATACATATCAGTGACTGTACACAATAATTGTGTGCAGCGTTTATCTCAAAACTGCATTTTTTAAGTCGGCCGGAAACATAACTCAGCCAATTTTCAACCGATTCACTTGAAATGTTGAATATATCTTGAAAAATACATTGTCTGTGGAAGTACGTAGGATTTTTTCTTGATATTGCATAGTTCATTCGTCAATAACAATTATCCGCCAATTTCTCAGGCAAATTTTTGGAAGGTGAAGAATTTCGTCAGATAATTGTTAATAACAAATGAACTCTGCAATATAAAAAAAATCCTACGTACTTCCATAGACAATGTATTTTTCAAGATATATTTATCATTTCGAGTGAATCGGTTGAAAATTGTCTGAGTTATATTTCCGGCCACCTTAAAAAATGCAGTTTTGAGATAAGCGCTGCACAGACGCCATTTTGAAATTAATCGCTTCAAAAAAATTATTGCATACAGTCACTGATATGTATGATAAACACCCTTTTTTGTAATTTCGATTTATTTTGTAGTTTTTCTGCAAAAAAAATCCCCAAATAGCCTATTTTTTCGGTCTCTAGAGTGGCCTAACCCCTTAATTTGCATAGGGAGGAAAAGCCCGTTCAAGTTTTGCGAATCTCGATGTATTTCGAAAGTTCAAAGTGTCTCGCATTGCGTTTCAAAAGCACACATAGGTCTGCATTGATGTCTTTGGACGTATAATGAAGTGCGAACTCACGTCACGAAACTGAACGGTTCCTGTCTCGCCGAGTTCGGAAACCGAGAGATAGGCCGATTCCGGCTGAATGAACAGCTGGCAGAGGGCCATCTCCTCGCTCCTGAACATGCTGCCCATCGCTGATTGCTTTTTTCTGTCTCCTTTTGGTCAAAGATCTGAAACAAGAAGCCAAAAAGACGATTTTTTAAAACCCCTCGGAGCTGAGTCAGAACATTATCTTAAGGGGGGAGCCTCCTCCAGATATTAATTTTTTTATTGCTTTAAAAATTCATTTAGTATCTGCAGAATATATTTCCAAAGTTTGAAGCTCAACAGAAAGTCCTAAAAGTCCCTAGGAAGTCACCGAAGTGATGCCCTCCAAACGTACCGAGGGGAGGTAAACGAGCGCGCGCCCTTTGCGGCCTCTACCTTTTAATTTCTTAGCCAAACTAGTTTGCTAGTTTACTTTTTGAATAATAGGGGGCACTTCCGACAATTGTAAAGAAAAATTCGGACTGTGTAACCGTCGTTTTCCGTTTTCACACAAACAGTTCACACAAAAAGAGAAAAAATGTTAGTCCAGATTAGTGATTTCCTAGAAGAAGGCTTGCTTTAGGCGCTGCCCTGGCAGCGCAGATTAAGCTTGGGTAATTATCAATCACTCTAAACTCTACTTTTCAAGAACGAAAATTTCAATCGAGTTTTTCTCGAAACGTATTTTTTTCCGTGCCGTGGAATGTAACTCGAAAAGTAATGAACCAATCAACTTGAAACTTTGTACAGATATTCTTCAACTTATCAGCCTTTGCACAGATCTAAAATTTCGGATAAATTGTATAATTGTTTTTTCTTTTTGTCCTCAAATTTTCTATTTTTTTTTTGGCTAAATTTAGATTCATGCAAAGCCGAATGACTTATTTTAAGGGGGACTTTGTCCTTGCAATTTTCAAAAAATCAATTTGAGCTCAACATGAGCAGCTAGAAGAAGAGGAGGGATGCCTCTATGGACCAGGCATTGCCGATTAGCGGTAATTATAAACACATTTGTGTAAACACATTACAAAACTTTAAACGCGTTTTTCTCGAAAACACGTTTTTAAAAATGGCTGACATTCTCCTGACCGCTGTAATTAACATATCGACCTGAAATTTGGAGAGCATACTCAGAAAATATGTCTTCACGGAATGATGGATCGTTTTTTCGATAGATACATTTTTGCATTTATTATTTATCTTTTTATGCGAAAAAAACGCGAAAATTCGATTTTTTTTTAATTGCCGCCATTTTCCGAAATTTGTACTAAACGAAAAACTCATCCGTCATTCCATGACCAAAGGGTCACAGATTGATAATATGCTTTGAATTTGTGTTTCAGATCAACAAAGAGGGGGCAGTGATGTCAGCCGATTACCTCCCGCGATTTGAGGACCTGTTTTCGCGGAGCTGCAACGGCCGCCATTTTGATTTTTTTTTTTTCAAAAAAAAAATTTGTTAACGTTCTGTATATCATGAATAAAAGCAAGAAAAAAACCGCACTCAAAAAGCTTTACTCGTTTCCTTTAAAAAAAATAAAATGTAAACACCTGAAATATTGCACTCCAAGGACAAAGTCTCCGTTAATGAAACAAAATTGTTTCGTTGATTTTAGCTATCTACAAGGACCTGGGCGTTCCACGGCGCAAACTCTAGGAACCAAGTTCGAGCATCTCTACACCGCCATATTTTTTTTCCCTCATGACATTTCTTTTTGTATTCACTTGAACGTCAATATTATTATGTAATTTGATTCATTGCAATAAATTATCTGAATTTTTTGTAGAAAATTATTGAAAAACCTGTTGTCCGGAGGAGGTTCCCCCTTAATAGTTTAAAATTCCTTGAAGATCGCAACCGCCGAACGATTAATTCGACCTCAACTTTTTCTTCGTATATTCAATAGGAACCCAAAGTAGGCTGCGATGTAACAATAGCCAAGCACTGGTGGAGATGCGCTCAAAACGATTATGCAAGCAACCTGCTTATTTCTAGAGCGCGCAATCTTATCTTCGATGAATAAGCCTCTTCGCTACGAAGCGTAAACAATGATCTATTGCTAGACATAGTGACAATGATTTCTCGCCGAGCACGTCAATTACCGTACAATGTATTTATTTTTGAAACTCCCCAGGTAGGAATTAAAAAGCCTCACGATGGAAACAAACTTGTGCGAGCCTTGTTTCACCGAGCCTGAGTGAGACAGACCTGGGCCAGGTTTCATTGCATCGTTTGGAGCAGCCTGGAACCAAGACTGGCTGCTTAGCCTAAACTCAGGGTTATTTCAAGCTTTATTCAGCCGGTGAATTTTAAGGCTAAAAAATCAAGGCTGGATGCAGGCTTGTTTCAGGTTGTGATAAAATAAAATAAATTTGAAATAATATTTTTTCTGTACTTTTATAAAAAAAAAATTAGCAATAAATTTGTCGGGCACGAAAAACGAAAGCGAAGGAGGCAGCTCAGAACATTTAAACATATTCTCTTATCGATATTTATGAGGTACACAAAAAAGTTTTTTTCTCGTCACACACAGATTTCGTATATACTCACTCTCTGGAGTTTGCGTACACTCTGTGTATTACGTGTCCCATAAGCAACAAATAAAATAAAGTATTATTTAAAAATATTATTTATATATATTTTATAACAAATAATGAATACTAAATATATATAATAAATAAAATGAATACTTTACAAATTTATTAAAATTACCCCAATGTAGAATATAGAAAACTAAAAACAGGCCTCATATAGCCTCGAGAAGAGTTTGGGATAACCCTGGTCATAAATGCTCGTGAAGGCGTCATTAAGGCCCGTTTTGAACCTTGTTGTTTCGTCGTTTCAGGCTTAGTATAGGCTTTTCTACCAGCCTTTAGTCAAGCCTGTGTGCAAGAGCCTGAAACCGCGTTATCATTCAGAGGTTCAGCTAGGCCTGAAATCAGGCTGGTGCTCAGCCTGAATTAAAAAATGTGAGCCTTGTTTCAGAGCTTGGCGAGCCCTTTTTTCATCGCCAATTCCTACCTGGGTCGTGTATGCAAAGCGCGGTCGACAACCGATGAATCAATGAGAATTAAGGAGGTTGAAGCACTAGCCACAATACAGGACGAAATTAAAAAAAAATATATGTTATTGTCTAGACTATACTGAGTCTTTACGAATTTTTTGAAATTTTTTCATCACCAAACACCAAAGATAAAAAATAGTTTAATTTATGCAATTTTACGTGCGGTAGATGGGCAAAACGTTCACGTTACCGGCGATGTAACTTGTTTGGCTATTGAGCACCAAGATAAACCATTTTTAACAAGGTATTGATACAAACTAAACTTTTGTAAACATTCAAAAAAAAACCATCTTGCCCATCGTAAACCATATATATTCAATATCGAACGATCAAGGCTTGATGAAATATTACGAATCTTGGCTGGCGAATGAACAGCACTGCTGCCATCCTCAATGTCCGCGGAGTTCCCGTATGTCGGCAACATTTAATATTAGTCAATGGTAATAATAAATAATCTCATAACATAAATATAAATAGGCATAATTATAAATTACTCAAAATTTAACTCTGAGTTGTATAAAACATTCGCTGACTCAGCTTTTTTCGTAATAATAATGGATAATGTTATACGTTTTACGTATTTACGTGATAAATATATTAAAATGCATAATTTGGCCCTTTAATTATATATTTTACGAAAAATGAGTATCTACAGAATAAATCTATACTTCGTACGAATTTTTTTGGGGTTCATTAAAAAAAAAGTATAAATCGTAATTTGACTCAACTGGATCGCTCCAAACTCCTTAAGGGGTCTTCTCATTTTAAACGCTAAAAAAGTATAGTTTCATGATTTTTTAAATGGGTTTATATTATTTCTACTTATAATTAATACTTTTATTCATATAAAAGTTGTCACACTAAATAAATACACTTTCGAAATACATTTTTAAAAAATCATTTATTTAAATCACTATTTATAGAAGAAAATGGTAATTAAAGAATGACCTAAAAAATTGTAGGTCTGCACACTGAGAAAAAAGAATCGTTGAATGTGCAAAATGCATTTTGTTGTCTCGAAATGTTGTTGTTTTAACAGTTGCTCAGACATGCTAAATAAGCAGATAGTTTAAATGTATCTTTGGTTACTGCCCAACTATACTGTTTTGTTATGCCAATCAAAAATCAAGTTGAACGTATTTAAAGATACAATTTTGTTAAACCAACTGAATTTTGGATGGATGAACGAATTTTTTTTTCAGTGCACTTTTGGTGAAATCTCGGAGATGGATCATCCGAAACAAAAAAATTAAACGGTATTAGATTCAGTATGTTAATGGCTATAGCGCAGATCATGCGACTTTTTATATATGCAAAAATAACAAAATGGCGGACATTTTTTGAAAAAAAAAACAAAAAAAACGTGTTTTTTTACCGTTACTGGCAAAAAAATAGTAAATATCAAAATTGAGAAAAATCCTCGATATGCGCTATAGCTATAGTTGTAAAGAAAATGTGGTTAAAATTTCATAAGGATCGTTTCAGTAGTTTCGAAGATTTTATCATCAAGCCGTCGAAAAACGTTGTTTCGAGAAAAACGCTTTTAAAGTTTGTTTGGGTTACATAAATACATTAAAAATTCTTTTAATGAATTTCGAAAGTGTATTCATTAAGTGTAACAACTTTTGTATCAATATCTATAACATAAACCTATAAAAAAAAATCATGAAAATAGCCTTTTTTAGCGTCTCAAGTAAGAAGACCCCTTAATTGAAAGATCAACATCGACATTCAAGTCCTTCGAACAGTGACGTAAAGTAGCGATTTTAATTCGTTTTGTGCGGCCTCGCGAGGAGATGAATGCGCCACAATGGAAAAATAAAAAACACGATCGACCAACTGGAATGTTATAATTGTAAACCGGAATATCATAATTATATATGGGTACAATGAAAATAGACGTGTCTGATAAAAGATCGGTACACCGGTAGGATAAAAGAAAAATTGGGTGTGCGGAATGTCACGTGTACACATCACGGCACTCGTTCACGAGTTCGAGATACCACGGCCAATTCTGCCTCGAAATTACGTAATGAAATTTACGCGATAGATTTTCAATTTATACGAGGGAAAAAAAAATTCGTTTCGAGTGTATCACATGCAGAGAAATATTTGCATTTTCCTTTAGTGTCAATAATTGAAACAAGCTTCCGATAATGATCGAAGATATCGGGAGAGTCGACACCCATTATCGATTATTGACATAATTCTAGCACAAAAGCCAAACGGTGTCTGAAAACAAGATATTGCAATTCATTATGACCAATCGATTGTTCGCCGTTTTTAATCAACGGTAGTTAAACGAGTCATCGATACATCGTACTTTTTTAATCAGCACGACGAGTTTACGAGTCCTTGTTAAATCTACAAACGACTTGATGCATATACGACTCAGTTGAAGAATTTGAATTATTCGCTCCAATTATCTGTTCATCATCAACCCAATGTATTTCTTATATCGGAGTTTCTTTTTTTCCCGGCTATCGATGTTTTTTTACCCGGCGTTTCGTAGAACCCTACAACTCGATCTCACTATATTTCTCTACGGAATTAACGACGCGACATCGCATTGCAATCGGAATTAGATCGAAGAACCTTTTTTTGGAACCGACCGACGACAGACTCGTTAGGTTATCAATTCTCGACAACTTGATAATTTTCACATTCCGATGTGCGAACGTGCTGAGCGCCGGCTGTACTCTAACTAAAATTCGTAGCTTCTCCTTCCGCGAGCCCGGAATGCTCGCTTATCTTCGAAATCCACGTTGGTTTTTTTCTTCTCCTTGTCAGCACTCACTTTCATATTTTTATGCCACCAAGACGCGTACGTCTCGGTCGATCCGGCGCTGCTGGGACTATGATAAGCGACGCGAGCTGCTTCTTGTCAGGTAAACAGACGTGGATAATGAATGTGATGATTTGCGGCCGTGTACGATATGCCAAGATAAATTCTGGTATGATGAACGTGTGCGCATCGTGCAAAAGCTCCGGTTTCGGTTTTAAAAAATTATCGTTATTCGCAAAATAGGAAATGAAAAGAAAAAAAACATCGATTTTTACGCAACATTTGATTGATGTGACGAAATCAAATGGCAAATTGCCAACGGTGAGGATGCGTTCGTAATTAATTTTATCCTGTTTGAAATGGATATTTTCGTTTTCGCACAAGATGAAAAATTGTGCAACGGAAATTGTTCGTCAGGAATGCCAAGGAGGATTCCACAGTTCCGCTACTGCGAATCACATAATTGACTGGAATCATCACGAGCAATGACGTTCAGTCGTTTGGCGTGCGCGAGCGGCTAACTACCCACGATTACGTATCCACATCGGTTAACTTCCGCCGCGCGTTAAGGGGGAAGATACCTTCAGGCGAGGAAAGAATTGCTGATTGATTTACAAACATGATTTTTTTTACAAAAGGAAAAATTTATTCGCCATTTTTAAGGGGCTATGCCAGTATGACACTTAAAAAAAATCGATTTTTTTGGGCCTTTCTCGACAGTCCATTGCATGGGCCAGGTATAGCTCATAAGCAGTTTTTATGGTAAACATTATTTTATCTCGCAAAAATCGATAGGTAAATCTCTAAACGCGTTTTTCTCGAAATGAGATTTTTCAAATTTGCTGACATTGTAACTCAAAGAGCAATTATCCGATTGACTAGAAATTTGAACTGAGTGCTCTTGATAATATTTACTCTAAAATGACGTAGGATATTTTTGATTGGATGAAAATGGATGATTTGGCATTGAAAAAAACGACCATTTTATAGGCAAGAAAACAGTCTTTTTTCATAACTACGCCATTTTGTTAGACTTTGATATTTTTCGAAAATCCTACGTCATTGTACAGACAATACCTTCCAGTTTAACGACATTTTTTCCTTTTTCGGTTGAAGCTACTCAATCGGCCAGAATCATGTCAGCAGTGGAGGAACTTATTTTTTGGCGCCTCCAAAGGTAGCGCACAAGTCGCTTGGATTTCAAAATTTTTCTATGAAAAAATGATGTAATATAGGTCAAATATAGCCAAATATATTCTTAATTTTCCGAAAAATTTAATTGAGTACTTTTCTTCCAAAAAATTCCCGAAAATCACCCAAATGTTCAGCGTTCAAACTAGTATAGCCCCTTAAGCGAGAAAAAATTGCTCGTTTTCATGATTTTTTTCCAAAAGGAAGGATTTTTTCACCATTTTTAGGCGGGGAAAAAATTGCTTATTTTCATGATTTTTTTTTCCAAAAGGAAAGATTTCTTCACCATTTTTTAGACTTAGGGTATATTTTATTACTACTTTTGACTGTTACATAGTATTTTTTTATTGATTCTTAAAAATGGCGGAGCTATGGCACGGTCTTCTAAACGATTTTTTCCCCAAAGGAATAATTTATTCACCGTTTTAAGGCGACTGAAAAATTGCCTATTTTCATGATTTTTTTTCCCAAAAGGAAAGATTTCTTCACCATTTTTTAGACTTGGGGTATATTGTATTACCACTTTTGACTGTTATATAGTATTTTTTTTATTATTGATCTTTGAAAATAGCGGAGGTATGGCACGGTCCTCTAAACGCGTTGTGGCGGACGTTGTCAGACAGCGTGACATGTAACATCGGCGGGATTAATCTGACAAAAACCAACGAAGATTTTTCTTTCATTAACACTTATACGCAGAATATGAACCAAGAAAAAGTAACAAATGTTGAAAATCGATGAAATGGTACGCTTCAAAACAAAATAATTGAATTTTCCGAGAAAAAATGGCTACATTTTGCAATAAAAAATCATTTTTTATTTTCAATAACATTCAGGGTCTTGGGCAATAAGGTTAGAAATATTTATACCAAATTTCATCAGAATCGGTCGATTAGATTTTTAGATATACCTCACACCAGTTTCGAAAATGCAGTCATGGATGCCATTTTTTGCCATTTTTTAAGATTAATTTTTTTCAAACCATTCAACAGCCAAAAGTAGTAATAAAACATATCCTAAGTTTCAAAAATGGTAAAGAAATCTTTCTTGTAAAAGAAAAATACTTTTAAAAAAATCTTCGCCTAAAGGTATGTCCCCCCTTAATTTCACGATACAGAATGTCCCTCGGACGTCTATTACTCTTCGATTTTTCACGAGCAATTTTACCAGTGAGAGCGCCAACGAGGCACACAATTTCCACGTATACGTGTGCACGATGCTTTGACATTTCGCGAAATTAAATTCGGCGCTTCAAAGCCATCATCGATAAAACTTGCTGCGTGGTAATGGAACGACGGATGCGTGCAAACGTGTACTTTAAGGATGTTTAAATATGCATTGCATCCTACAGCGACGTTTCCGGCCTCGACAGCCTTGGATTTACCTAATACGCAATACAAATTGATTGCATGTCGCCGATCAACGTCGACGTGGAAATACCTCGCTGTGTTAATATCATTTGAAGGAAAAAGTACAGAATATAGGCAAACAGAAACTCGAGAGCAGCTTGGACGTAATGCTGGCTGTCTTTGGAGACCCCATCATTTTATTTATCTAGGCAGTATGATAATTAGGCGAATTATTTTGCAGTATTTTATCAGAATTATTTTCTGTTTAGAAGCTCTTGCATTGCCATATGTGCGGTTGAGACTACAATTTGCATAAATAAAGATTAATGAAAGATGGACCGGTTGGGTAATCTGAGAATTCCAATGAATTATCGATACTCGTGCAATTCAAAGACTTCGATCGTACATTATTATTTTTCAAATGGATTTACGTAGAATTTTATGTACGCTGGTGGGCACCCCCTCCAGAAACAAATCGATCAAAAATGAATTCAAATTATTGATGAATTTTATTCATTTCACCCAAACAAACATGGAAAAATAATTAAATAAAACTTGAACTGTTTTCATCGTCATAATTTCGCAACTTGTATAAAAAGTGGCTATTTCATTGCATAAATTAAATAGATATTCAAATTTCACCACTAAGTTAGTGTTAAAGTTTCAATTTTAACATTTTTAATTGATAAAAATGAAGGTGAGTCAATGTTAAAGTTAATTGCGACTGTGGACAAAAGAAATACATTAGATTTGCCGGTCGATACACAATCAGAAGAATACTGGCAGATCATCATTTGCTACTGTGTAATAGATAATATCATTGGAAATCTAAAACGCCGATTTAAAAATGTACTATTAGGTGAAGCAGTTAACGAATTTTTTGAATTGGGTATGTAGAACTGAGAGGATTTCATCAACGATTAAATGTCATGAAAATATACTTCAATTTAAAAATACTGTAATAAATGCTGGGAATTCACGAAAGCATGTTAAAGAGGAGTACTGCCCTAAGTGACAGATACTTTTAGAAGTAGCAATAGTGCTCCCAGTGAGCTCCGCCGGCCGTGAGAGGAGTTATTCTCCTATGAGGCGGATAAACACATGGCATAGAAGCATCATGCTTCAGGAATGATTCTCTCATATGTCTTTGCTGAACATAGATAATAACATTGGTAAAAAAAGTTCCAACTAAAAAAGGGTTGGAACTTTTTTTTGATGTGCAGAAAAAATAAAAAACTAAGACTTATTTAATTCATTCCCCACTGAAAGTAAAGTGTAAAGACTGGTAACTGGATTGAAGAATGATGAAAAAATTATTTGATTCCTCCTTTTAATATATTGCAAGGGTTTGGTATTAATGTTAAGAGGCTATACCAGTGTGAAAAGCTTCAGCCTTTCAGCAGACATTATTCGAGGAAGAGGAGGGTCCATTGTATGGGCCAGGTATAGCTGATTAGCAGTTTTTATAGTAAATATCATTTTATCTCGTAAAAATCGATAGATAATCTTTAAACGCGTTTTTCTCGAAGTGAGATTTTTCAAATTTGCTGACATTGTAACTCAAAGAGCAATTATCCGATTGACTTGAAATTTGAACTGATTACTCTACAATGACGTAGGATATTTTTGCTTGGATGAAAATTGACGATTTGGCATTGAAAAAACGACCATTTTATAGGCAAGAAAACAGACTTTTTTCATAACTACGCCACATTGTTAGATTTTGAATTTTTTTTTCGAATATCTTACGTCATTGCACAGGAAATACCTTCCAGTTTAACATTTTTTGCTTTTTCGGTTTCAGCTACTCAATCAGCCGGAATCATGTCAGCAGTGGAGGAACTTTTTTTAGGCGCCTTCGAAGGCAGCGCATAAGTCGCTTGGATCTCAATATTTTTCTATAAAAAAATAATGTACTATAGGTCAAATATAGCCAAATATATTCTTAATTTTAAGAAACATTTAATGGAGTACTTTTCTTGCAAAAAAATCCCGAAAATGACCCCAATTTTCAGCGTTCACACTGGTATAGTCCCTTAACGTGAGCGTGTGATTAACGGCCTACATCTACCTAGGTGGGTCAAAAAATTGAATTATCCAAAAATATTTTTATTCGATAGGATCACCTTTTATCTATATTCCCCAAAAATTTCATTAAAGTAGTCCTAAAATTGAAGGAGCTACAGCTTCCAGCAGTCGGCCGCGCGAGCGATGGCAGCATCATACTTCAAACTTTAAACGCGTTTTTCTCGAAACACTGTTTTCAAAGTCGGTGGACATGATATCTCGAGAACCACTTGATGGATTATTTCCAAATTTACAGGAGATACGACGAGAAATATTTAAAGGTCGTTGACGATCTTACTTTTTTCAAATCGAACTTCATTTTTCAATACTTACGTAAACATGACGGCTTTTTTCATAGATTTTGTATGCCCGAGTTTCAGTTCGTCGCCACCTTGTTAAAAAAAAAGATTTTGAAAATCTCCGATCGTCAACGACTTGCATTTATTATTAACTTAAATAACCCGTTTGGGTTTTAGGTTTCGGATGGACCGTTTTAGCTGGAGAGTGTCCACCGCCGAACGTAGCGAAAATAATTTCATCATCTGCCGGCAGCCGTGTTTTTTTGGTGGTTTTTCTTCGCAGGCTCCCAATATATGTGTAACAAATGCGTTTCTTTTTCGCCAACCGTTTCCCAAAAAAAAATTTGGATTTTGGCCATTTTTTCGGGCCTCTAGGTAGGGGTAGCCCCTAAAAGCTTCATAGGTTACGTGTGTTACGTGCTTATCGACTATTATGTAAATTTTATTTTCGAAAAAGATGATTGTGAATAAAACAATTCTTTTATCAGGCCCACCCCGAAAAAATGCTGGCTACACCAATGCTGCACGTGTATTGGATTTGTTTTCAATATTTCAAAATCTCACGGTACGTAAAGCGTGTGCTATGCACGATTTCAATAAATATAAGGCTACTTTATACCCCGCAGTCGTGAGAAAGCTTCGTGATGAGATTGCAAAAGGTGCGCGACAGAGCGGGCTGAGCTTTTTAACCAGGACTTTTGTACGAGAAATGGGAGGGCATTACGATTCGAATAAGGCCTAGAACGAATATGCCATTCGTGTCCTGCGAGGTTGTGTACAAGCCTCGTTCCCGATCTATAAACGATTTCCACGAGTCGTGTACCTCTGATTTTTTCGATTTCACCCGAATCGTGCCTCACATACGCTATTATCCGCGTCATGCGTCTTACGTAACGCATGCAATGTGTATAAACGTAAATGTGGTCGATTGGGTTGCAGGACATTTTGTAAACCTAACGCGTAATTGGACGATTCGCCGATGTGACTCGAAAAGTTGTCCAGATTTATTGATATGAGAACAAAAGGAAAATAAATTCGGAAATGCGAATAAAATCGAACTTCGGCGTAGCATTGTTGAATTTAATGCGATTTTGGCGGTTTTCGTCGGCAGGTCTCGAAGGATGCACGTAACGTTGACGAAACTCGATTTGACGTCGTCTGAGGTAAATCTACGAGAGTAGAGTTGATGTACGATGGGTGAACCGCAGTTCTTATAATGTCATAAAATTTTGGGCGTTTATCATGTGATTGATAAAGTTGACAAGATACAAAAGGTGTCTCAAAATGACCTGATATTTTAATTTATTAATAAAACTTTTATTATTTATTAATATTTATATTATTTATTTTTATTTATTAAAAATTTATTATTGGTATTTGTTTGAAAAATACGAATATTTTTATTTTAATATAAGGTAAAAACATAGAGGTTATAATTTTATTAATGGTGCGTCCAATTGCTTCCCTGAGCTCGGGAATGGTCTGTGAATCATTGACACTTTTCCTTTCAAAAAACCCCAAAAAGTGAAGTCCAATGACGTCAAATTGCACGATCTTGGTGGTCAATTGACATCGCCGAGGCGCGAGATAACACGACCATGAAACTTCTTCTGCAATAACTATGCAGTAACAATGCAGCAAATAACAATGTCTATGCGATGCTCGATCGTGTAATTCTCCATGACTAAACCTCAATACTTTCTGATGCCAGTTGTCAAAGATTAGTACTCTATGTTCGCCACAAAAAAATGGCCCACGATTTAAAATGTTTGGTCATTTTGAGACCCCCTTTATAGGTATAAAAAGTTAGAGAGAAAAAGAAAAACAGAAAATGAACAAAAAGCAGTAGAAAAAGGTGACGATAGGTAAGAAGTAAGGGAAGGGGAAAAGTCGTTGGAAAGAAAACAGAGAAAGCAACAAAAAAACAAAGGAAGAATAAATTTATTTAAGTATGAAAAAAGTTAACGATAAAGGGGATGATGGGTAATTAGTAAGGGAAGGGGAACAATAAACAATAAAGTACGGGTATAAAAGAGGAGGAAAGTTGGAGGAACGTCACTTCTTCTTTAATCCCTTGTGGATCAAACAGTACCGCTCAGCAGAGTACCGCCTTCTCGGAGGGGAAAAGCTGAATAAGGAGAGCCTTGAAAAACAAGAAAAGAAAGAAGTCGCCACGATAGAGTTAGACTTTTTAAGTGGATTAAACAGTACCGCACAGCAGAGTACCACCTTCTAGGAGGGGAAAAGCTGAATGAGGGGAGCCTTGAGAAATTTAAAAAGTTAGGACATTTTTTTTATCAATAAATACGGAAACAAAAACCGGGATAAGAATAAGAAAAGAAAGCACTAAAAAACATTAAGAATAAAAGGAGAAGGAATAAATTACGAGAAGATAGATATAAAATTAGTAATAGGAGAATATAAAGACAGAGGAGGTGAGAAACTTGCGAACGACACATACACACACACACACCTGTAACACACAATCATAGCGACAAGGATATCAAAGGACGTGTACCAGGAGACCCTGAAGTTCAAGAGCGGATATCAAATTCGAGCATTGACCATTGCAAGGTGCGTGGCGACCTCTGGCGTCGCGATCCAGAGTTAGAATAATCGATTATCAACGCGCGATAATCGATTACGCTCACGCAGAGTAATTAGAAGAAAGCGCGCCGTAGCGCGACAATCGAGAGGGCGCTCGGCACCGCGCGCCACCACCAGCGGTAGCGTAAGAGGGGGAAGCGCCTCGCGAACTCCGAGCGCCGTCGGCGAGTGCGCGCCGTAACTCACCACGCCACGAGCGACACTACACAAAGGAGAGAGGGAAGGAAGTATAGACGGACGATAGGGCGACCGCGTTCAGACATCCTTACCGTCCGAGTAGACCCGCGAGCCGAGTATTTTACCGACGGAGTAGCGGCGTATACTTAGCACACGAAACACACACAGCGACACAAAAAACACATCACACTTGTACACAGCGAGCTTTTTAGATTATATCGAGACATAAAATTGAATAAATAGCATTTTATCACAAAATACCACAAAACAAAAGAGTCTCAATTAATTTCCTCGCTGATCGAGTCCCGAACCAATTAATTTAATTGTAACAAATTCCGACCCGTTACAATATATTATTATACTCAAACCTAAATAAATAAACTATATACGCATATATATATATTTACCAACGAAGATATATATATAACTTCGTTGGTAAAAAAATGTAGTACATTGAAAGATGTTAAAAAAATTGGAGTTTTGCCATTCAACACTTTTGAATGGCAAAACTTTGATTCACTTTAACTACATTCCAAGGATTCGACGAATTTACGTGTTACACCTAACTCGTGGCCAGAAAAAAGGAATTTTCGTTAATTTTTTTCAGTAAGGAGTGCAGGTAATCTAAAAAAATCACTTGAACATATGGTTTTAAGTATCTTTTAGAATTTTCGTGTTGAAAAATATTTATCAATTTATCACACAACTCGAAACCAAATAATCCGGAATTTAAAAAAATCAAACGCATTTAGTTTTTGCATAAAATTATCTAGTGCTTGGACGAAATATTTAATGAAATTTCGATTAAAAAAAGGATGCAGTTTAAAGTGAAAGTATCGTTTTACGTTAAAAAAAAACGTCCTACTTTTGTTGATAAAAAAAAACTATGTATCGAAAAAAATGCCTTCGTTTAAGCACTACTTTTTTTATGTGTAAAAGAAGCTCGTCCAATTTGAAGTCCATCGGTGCAGTAGTTTTTGAGATATCGTGATCATCGATTTTGAACGCCCATAAGTTCCTCAATTTCAAACCGGATCGACTTGGAATTTTCGGAGCATATTTTCGAAATGTTATAGTTGGAAAATCCGTCGAAGACCAAAAACCCATGTTTTCAAAAATATCAACTAGGTATAAGCTTTTAACGAAAGCATGATGAGCGGTATTCGATTGGCCCTAAAGCTTAGTAAAAGCTTCGCCCTTTTGACAACGCCTACCTGCAAATTTCCTTGCCGCGAACCCTTATGTTTCCTTGTCCATCAGGTTGTAATTGAAACGAGAAGAAGAAAAAAGAAACGCACATTCACAAAACCGCGAACGACGCACGCGAGCTGGTAACCGCAAAATACCAGCTCTCGCTGAGCTTTCAATCACGTGAAGCGCGCTCGAGTGCGAGATATCCTCCCACGATCAGGTGAACTACAATAAAGTGAGGAGCCAATGCGGACGATGAAAAATAGTCACGAGCCACTGTGGAAGAGCCATTCAGGTACCCTGAAGGCCCATCTTGTTTCCATCGACTTCCATGATTACACTTAACGATCGTCAAAAAGTGGGGCATATCTCGAGGCAATTGTACCACAGACAGATCCGAGGGTCTCGCGGCTCTCCGAGCATTACTCGAGGCGTATTAATCGTGTGACGTAGCGTTCACGAGGTTCTTGTCTTTTTTTTCCTTCATTCTTTCTTGATAAAACCTCTCCAGCGACGATAACGTGCGCCCTTCCGTCGACACTTTACCGTACTCACGAAATGTTGGTTGCAAAATAATAAAACGCAGCAGGTGTATGCACTTCTCTGGGACGGAAAGTTTCCGATGAAAATTATGTCAAGGGGGGAGACCTTTGGGCGAGGAAAAAATTGGCTGATTTTCATGATTTTTTTAAAGAAAATATCTCAGAATTTTCAAAAAATCAAAATTTTCAAAATTTTCAAAAAGCAAGTAGACAATTTATTTAAAATTTTTCCCAAAATCAAAATTTCCAAAATGCAAGTAGAAAATTTACACGAAAATTCCGCACTCGAAACTTTAAACGCGTTTTTCTCGAAATGTCGTTTTTCAAAACGGTGTACACTCTCAAAGGATAAGTTTTCAAGATATCCGTCTCAAATTTTGACACAACATTCTTCACGCGATTCTACATCTTTCTGTAAAAGGTTTTTTTTTGTTTGAAATCCTCATATTTTTTTCAACGAAAAATTGTCGGAAAATAGGCGAAATTTGATACTTTATTTCAAACCACCGCCATTTTGTCAATTTTGCTTTCAAAAAAGAAAAAACTTCCATAGAAAGATATCGGCTTTCATACCGATTAATAATCTTTTTACAAATTTTGTTTCAGATAATATTTACAGCCACAACCGTGTACACCGTGAGGACATCTTTTTTTCGAAGACATTTTCAACCGTTAAAAAAAACGTTCAAAAATTCATTTTCTGTTTTTTATGAGTGCTTTGGTTTGACGTAACAAAAATCAGACTGATTAGGGTATTTTAACCATCGAAAAAAAAATCACGAAAATCAGCTATTTTTCGACCCGACACACTGTGATGATTCCTCAAAAGAAAGATTTCTCCACCATTTTTTAGACTTAGGGTATGTTTTATTGCTACTCTTGACTGTTACATGGTATTTTTTTAATTAATCTTTAAAAATGGCGGAGGTCTGGCGTGGTCTTCTAAGCTGCATTTTTAAAACTGGCGTGACGTATAGCGAGAAAACTGATCGACCGATTCTGATTAAATTTGGTATAAATCTTTCTAACCTTATTGTCTAACACATGACCCTAAATGTAGTTTAAAATTTGAAGAAAAAGTATCTTTTCATTGCAAAATGTAGCCTGATCTTTTTCAGATTAATCTCGCCGACGCCACGGGTCACGCCGTCTGACAATATCCGCTGCAACCCGTTTACAAGACCGTGCCATTTTCAAAGATTTTCAAAGATTGATAAAAAAAATACCATGTAACAAGTCAAAAGTAGTAATAAAACATGCCCTAAGTCTCAGAAATGGTGAAGAAATCTTTCCTTTTAAATAAAAAATCATGAAAATCAGCAGTTTTTTCTCGCCTAAAGGTATCTCCTCCCTCAAAAGCCTCAAACTCGCATTGAAAAAAAATATATACAAGGGTGGTTCGGAAAAAAGCTGAGCCCTTCAAACTTCAAATTAGGTGTAAACAAATGCATACTAAATCTGATCTCTCCAACTCGAGCCTACGTGGTAACCCTCCATAATTTTTTCCTAATTGATTCGCTTCAATCAAATCATTTTGAATTTGGATTATTTCATTTTACGCAAAGTACCCCTATTCCAATAATATGTTTTTTTACAGTCGTACATAGTTTTCACATAATTTCCTTTCTTTTTAAAATGACGATGTCGAGATGTATAATTTAAAAAAGTTTTTGAACGTTGTAGACGTCGGAATAAGAAGTTTTCGACCGGTTTTGATAAATTATTGATCAGTTGTAAGTTATTCAAGTTTGATACTGAAGATCGATTTTTCCGTGTAAAACAAATGGAGGAAATCATTATTGAGCTACCACTTACTCTTGATTTAGAGAAGTCAAATCTGGCATGGATTTCGCCATAAACGAAACAATATTGCTTGGAGGGCCAAGGTTCATAGATCCCAAATAGTCATTTTTCAATAACCCACTCCACGTGTATTAATTATTCTGTAATATATCGCACGTCCTCTATTTTTTAATATATTATTTTACATTTTGTATTTCCTCACCTTGAATGTCTTTCCTCCTGATTTCTTATTAGAATCTCAAACATGTCTTATATCTGTAACCCGCCTATAAAGAAAATCGTAAATTTCTCTCGATGAAATTCGCAAAATGCCTCGAAGTATTCACTCGTCTGATTTTTTTTTGATACACGATCATATCAATAATTTGGGAATTTGACGATCAAAAAATTTATTCTACCTTTGGAAATTCGGTGAATAATGAAAATTGGTTATCCTGTTATTTTTTTTCGCGACAAAAATTTCATAAATGCATGAGAACGAATTACCAAACCATCCTAAGAACGCAAAGCGAATAAACGAGGCATATCGTTAAGGCGTTACCCCCACTTGTAGCGCAAAAAAGGCCTTTTTCATTAATTTTTTGAAAGAAAACTACAAAACTTTTCTAATCGATCAATATACCATCTTAAAGAACACATCTTGAAGAACTTTCAGTAATTTTTTTATTGAAAAATATTACATTGTTTAGTGGCAAATGGCCGTCAATGAAATAATGTTTTTATATAGGGGAGACCGGGGCAAAATGGTATAGCGGGGCAAAACGGTACCGGGGCAAAACGGCACTGGGGCATAATGGGATCGGGGCATAATGGGATAGCAAAAAATGAAGTTTCTTGGTGCTTGATTTGGGGCAAAATCGGATAGGGGCAAAATGGGACACACAAAAATGAAGTGTCGCAGCCCGCTGAATTTGGGGCAAAATGGGATGACAGGAAAATGCATGCTTCGTCTCTATGAAAGAGCTGTTGAAACATAATCTAATCTAAATGGTGCTTGTGGTTCGTTTCAGTCCACATATACGCAGATAATACGGTCTGACCGATATATTTGTCGACACATATCCGTCGATTTCATGGGGACCGGCGGTCCTAGTTTCATAAAACAATTTACGTAAAAATTGACAAGAGTTAGATTTTCATCAATGGCTTGAAAATCAGTATCAGTAACGTGCAGTTGGCAGAAAATAAATTAAAAAAAAAAACAAAGAAAGATAAAAACAAAAAAAACCATAAATTGCACGCGTCAGATTATAAAAATTACTTGATTATTTAAATAATTAATAACGACAAAGAAATTGTACCAATCGAATAAGAAGGCTCAAATAACAATTTACGTCAAGTTTGGTACAGTTCTGACCGCAGAATCAAAAGTAATTGTTTAACAAACTTTAATAACGAATGGGCCCACTATTCATGTGCCCATGCTGACGATAACTTAATCGAGTCCGTTTGCGATAATTGTGCCGATAAAAATTAGCTTAGTTAAACAAGCAATAAAAATTAAACATTGCCACCGTTAAATTATAGTATCGTAAGTAGAGTGTGACCCAAATATCGTGTAACATTCAATAAAACCTGTTTTCACTCATTTATTACCCCTCGTTTTTTACCCCTGCATTTCTTTCGTTTCTGCATCGAATTATTCCATTGTCCCATTTTGCCCCGATCCCGTTTTGCCCCAACCGCCTCTTTCTGAGGAGCCTGATTTTCTCCGGCCCATTTTGCCCCAGTCCCGTTTTGCCCCAATGACGTATTTTCCAGCAGTGTTGATTTTCACTATTCCATTTTGCCCCAAACCCGTTTTGCCCCGGTCCCATTTTGCCCCGGTCCCATTATGCCCCGCTATACCATTTTGCCCCGGTCTCCCCTACACGGTTTGCGGTGACCAACATTGCGGTGAAGTGGATCATCTGAAAAAAAATGCGGATGGATTTAGTCAAATATAAGTATAAACTAGTCTTTAATCGAACGATTTTAAAAAATATTCATTTTTCACAAAATGGCGGACAGTCAAAGTTAATGGTTCGATTTTAACGAAAAAAAGGCCGTTTTTTGGCTATAAAACGGCAATTTTTTTCGAAATAAAAATCGAACGATTAAAGACTACATTTTTATGTATTAAATAAGCCTGCAAAATTTCAAAAAGATCGGTTCATTAATGTTCGAGTAATCTTGGTCACCGACTTCAGAAATGCCATTTTGAGAAAAACGCGTTTAAAGTTTCAATTTCAGTTTACACGAAGAAAATGTTTTTTTTTGTAAACTTACATGGAGTCATATATTCCGGGCATAAAAAAACTGCACTTCAAATTGCACTTCAAAAAAATGCAATAAAAAAATCGATTTTTTCAACATCGCACGTGGGGGTAACCCCTTAAGTGACATATTTCCGTACAAAAAGTATAATATTCCTTGATGCATCACGCGCTCACCTTGTCACAGGATTATAATTCAAGGTCGGAATTCTCATTTGGCAAAATAAATTGCGACTGTTTACGGCCAATCAGCAGACAGAGAGCGAGAGAGAGAAAGATAGAGGGGTGGAGGAGTGCAAAAGAGAGAGAGCAAAATTGTGGCAACTAAGGATTATCTGGTACACCTGTTACGTGCGTGTATCATGATCGTCACAGCCGTATCAGAAGACGGCGGTCATGCGAGCTAGATAAAAAAAAAAAATACAACAAAATTTCCGCCGGTAAACGATAACGGCCTTGTCTCTCGCAATCTCGAATGATCCAGATCCGCTGAATGACATTATTCAGCCAACAAAAGAGCGAAAATAAGGCGATTCGCCGAGTAATCAACCAGAGTAACGAGATAAAAAGAACGACACACATGGAAGAAATAAAAGCCCCTAAAAATTATATTGAAAAAATTCATCATTATTACCACCCAGAGGACTCGTTTCCTTCACAGACTTTCCAAAAAGTTCTGGAGCAAACGAAGTTAAAAAACTGCTAAGACAATTAAAAAATGAAAATGAGTGTCACCGAAAAAAAACCACCCGGAACGGAGCATCGCGGAATTAAGGGGTTAGGCCACTCTAGAGGCTGAAAAAATAGGCTTTTTGGTTTTTTTTTCAGAATTTTTTTTTCAGAAAACAATTATCTGACGATTTTTTAGGCAAATTTTTCACTTTCCAAAAATTTGCCTAAAAAATCGTCAGATAATTGTTAATAACAAATGAACTATGCAATATAAAAAAAATCCTACGTACTTCCATAGACAATGTATTTTTCAACATATATTCAACATTTCAAGTGAATCGGTTGAAAATTGTCTGAGTTATGTTTCCGGCCCACTTAAAAAATGCAGTTTTGAGATAAACGCTGCAAGGCGCCATTTTGAAATTAATCGCTTCAAAAAAATTATTGCATACAGTTACTGATATGTATGATAAACACCCTTTTTTGTAATGTCGATTTATTTTGTAGTTTGTCTGAAAAAAAATCCCCAAAAAGCCAATTTTTTAGGCCTTTAGAGTGGCCTAAGGGCTTAAGGGGAACCTCCTCCAGGCGACAGGTTTTTCAACATTTTTTACAAAAAATTGAGAGCATTTATTGCAACGAATCAAATTACATAATAATATTGACGTTCAAAAGAATACAAAAAAAATGTCATGAGTGGAAAAAACAAAATGGCGGCGCTAGAGATGCTCGAACTTGGCTCCTAGAGTTTGCGCCGTGGAACGCCCAGGTCCTTATAGTTAAATAAAATGAACGAAACATTTTTTTTTTTTTTTTCATTAAAATAATTCATTCCGCTTAGCATGAACCTAAATTTAGCAAAAAAATTGAAAAATTGAGGATAAAAAGAAAAAAAAACACTTTTTTATAAACAAATCGTTGAAAACAATATTTATTATAACAGTTTATACGAAATTTTAGGTTTATGCAAAGGTCGATAAGTTAAAGAATATCTGTACAACATTTCAAGTTGGTTGGTTCATTGCTTTTTGAGTTACATTCCACGGCACGGAAAAAAACACGTTTCGAAAAAAAGTCGTTTGAAGTTTTCGTTCTTGAAAAGTAGAGTTCAGAGAGATTTATAATTACCCAAGCGATTACACTGCGATGCCAGGGCCATAAAGCAAATCTTCTTCTAGGAAATCACTAACCTGGGCTGCATTTTTCTCTTTTTGTGTGAACTGTTTGTGTGAAAACGAAAAACGACGGTTACACGGGCCGAATTTTTCTTTACAATCGTCGGAAGTGTTTTATTATTATTTACTATTATTCAAAAAGTAAACGAGCAAACTTGTTTGGCTAAGAAATTAAAAGGTAGAGGCCGCAAAGGGGGCGCGCTCGTTTACCTACTGTCGGTACTTCTCGAGGCTATCACTTCGGTGACTTCCTAGGGACATTTAGGACTTTCTGTTGGGCTTCAAACTTTGGACATATGTTCTTCAAATATTAAATGAATTTTTAAAGCAATAAAAAAATTGATATCTGGAGGAGGTTCCCCCCTTAAGGAAAAAATAGAAAGGCAATCAACATTTAGAAAGACACTGCGAGAAAAATATAGAAGCTCGTCGATGATGAAAGTAGCGAGGGTACTATGCACGTGCATATAAGAAAATGATCGCTGTGCAACTGGAGTTGAATTATTAAATCATTTATGACTTCATCAAACGGACGAGGTCGTCTGACAATAACGAAGATCTACTGTCATCGCGAAGAAGTGGTTCTCGTCCTCACTGCTCATTAATGCAGTGCACATGGCCCCGAGACTGTGATCTTATTGTTAGTAAGCCTGAAGACCGAAAGGAGAAATAAGACGGTAAGACACTTTCAGGAAGCCGCTCGTACGTCGCTTCATTTTTTTTTCTTTTTTTTTCTTCGTTATCCACCGCCTTCACATTTTTGTAGAGAATTGCTGCCTACGGTATGATAAGATCGCGATAAGGCCGAACGAAAAAATGAATTCCATTATTTTCTTGGTCTTCGCGCGTATTTGTTACTGATTTACTAATAGCGATAATGGCGAGCAAATCAATGCCGCATTTCCGGTCGAACAATGAGAAATAAATTTTTCACTCGTCATGCACACTTGAAATGGACTACGTGAAACTACTTTAATTTTTATTATCTCCGACTAAAAGGAACACGGACTGTAATGTCGATGGTACAATGCACAGCTTAGACAATACATCGAAAAATTGTAAAAATGTTGAATGTTTAAACCCAAATGCTGAAGTGGAATTTGTTTTCTTTTTTCTATGTGAAAGAAGCCTTAAAGCGTACCCCCACTTGTAGCGCAAAAAAGGCCTTTTTCATGAATTTTTTAAAGAAAACTACAAAACTTTTTTAATCGATCAATATACCATCTTAAAGAACACATCTTGAAGAACTTCCAGTAATTTTTTTATTGAAAAATATTACATTGTTTAGTGGCAAATGGCCGTCAATGAAATAATGTTTTTATATACACGGTTTGCGGTGACCAACATTGCGGCGAAGGGGATCATCTGAAAAAAAATGCGGATGGATTTAGTCAAATATAAGTATAAACTAGTGTTTAATCGAAGGATTTTAAAAAATATTCATTTTTCACAAAATGGCGGACAGTCAAAGTTAATGGTTCTATTTTAACGAAAAAAAAACGGCCGTTTTTTGGCTATAAAACGGCCATTTTTTCGAAAAAAAAAATCGAACGATTAAAGACTACATTTTTATGTATTAAATAAGCCTGCAAAATTTCAAGAAGATCGGTTCATTAGTGTTCGAGTAATCTTGGTCACCGACTTCAGAAATGCCATTTTGAGAAAAACGCGTTTAAAGTTTCAATTTCAGTTTACACGAAGAAAATATTTTTTTTTGTAAACTTACATAGTCATCTATTCCGGGCATAAAAAAAACTGCACTTCAAATTGCACTTCAAAAAAAATGCAATAAAAAAAATCGATTTTTTCAAAATCGCAAGTGGGGGTAATCCCTTAAGAATCTTATCGAGTTTATAGGCATCGACGATGATAATTATAAACAGGTTGGAAAATTATACAAACTCGACATTACTGTGACGGGTAAAAAAAATCAATTTTTTTGACATTTTCTCAAAGTATACATATTCAAAAATCTGTGAAAAAACTCAAGTCAAAGTTTCAAAAATTGACCAAGTTACAGACGATTTAGTGAGAGCAGGCAGCGTAACGATTTAGAAATAGTAAAACTTAAAGGGAGGTACCTGAGTAAACGGCGAGAAAAATAGGCAAACTTCGGGAATTTTTATCTGAAAAACGATTTCGATTGGATCCGGGTTGTTTTTATTGGAAAATATGTACATTGAGGTATGTTTAGGAATTTTTACAAATAAATTCGTTGACTGAAAACGATTCAAAGGCGATTATCTCGAAACATAGTTTTCAAAGTCAGTGCCAGATGTATTTCGAAAACGGCTTGTCCGATTTTGTCCAAATTTGGATACAATATTCTTCGATAGTTTTTCTCGTTCGCCACGTAGGGCTTTTTCATTTGAATGAACCATTGCTTTTTTATGCAATGTATATGGAATCCAAAATCGTCGGAAATTGCGAACGAAAAACGAATGTTAAATTAAAACGGTCGTAATTCCGTCAAAAATGAAAATTTCCAAAAAATCCTACGTGGCAAACGAGAAAAACTATCGAAGAATATTGTATTCAAATTTGGGCAAAATCGGACAAGCCGTTTTCGAGATACATCTGGCACCGACTTTGAAAACTATGTTTCGAGATAATCGCGTTTGAATCGCTTACAGTAAACGAATTTGTTTTAAAAAATTCCTAAACATACCTCAATGTACATATTTTACAATAAGGAAACCCGGATCCAATCGAAACATTAGTTTTTGAGATAAAAATTCCCGACGGTTACCTGCTTTTCTCGCCGTTTACTCAGGTACTCCCCTTAATTGCGTTTTTCTCGAAACGACTTTTCTCGACCTAGCCGGAATCATAACTCTAGGGCATTGTCCGATTGTCAATTTAAAAAGACCATAATTTCCGTGATTGCAGTACCTATCGTAGTACGTAGCCGTTTTTTCTGGTTTGAAACTGAATATTTTTTAAGCCCCCCAATATAAATAAAAACTTCGCCACAATGACACGTTTTTAATACCCGGCATTGTTTTCCTAAAAAAACGGTACTGTCGATCGTACTTAAACTGCAGAGGATGACTTGTGGAGGAGTTATATACTTCCAGAAAAAAATTCGACTCGACGGTAGCATTTTGTCCTGGCCTCTATAGACCTTCATTGTCATCCTTATGGATGCAGAGTGTTTGGCGCATGGACCGACACAATTTTTGGGGCATTGGGGTAATCATTAGCTATTTTTTTTCACCTTTGGACCCTATGCCCTAAGTGTCACACTAATTATAATATGATTTTTTTCGTTTTTTTTAATTACCCGAATTTTTGCGTGTAAATCGTCATAACTTTTTTGTTTGGGTTTGTAATAGCACGAAATAACTTTTGTTGTATTCTGCAATGTATGTTTATCATAAATAAATCATCATTTGATACAATTGGTTTGAAGAAAATGACGCTTGAGCTTCCAAAGTCCTGAGGCGGGATTTACATTTAGACAGGAAAAAAATTAGCAATATTGAGGGATTTTTTAAGCTAAGAAATAATTATTCTGCAATTATCAAACTTTAGATATACTTCAATAGTATATTTAAGCATACAAAACAATTTTTTAAATTAATTCATCACCCAAATTGTGGAGCTGTGGCAGAGTGTTACAGCAAGGCCACCGCGGGAGTTGCGAATCGGCGTGCAGTCTAGCTTCCCGTAGACTTTGATTTGCAAAAAAGTTCAAACATTTTTTCCAGTTAGAACATGTATAGTTTCTATGTGACGGTAATTAAAATGAAAAAAATGCAAATTTAAGAAAATGGCACGCATTTACAAAAAAAATCAACATTTCACGCAACATTTCTGTAAAATGTGGATTAAAAAAGTAGTTTTTTTCCAATTTTTCAAAAACAATCTCGTCAAGTAGAAGGTACCAATATTATTAATATTTCTACCAAATTTTAACTCAATCGGCTTAATAGTTTTTGAAGAATCCTGCACGCCAATTTCGATAATGCAGTTTTGAGAAAAACGCGTTTGAAGTTCACGCCCGCTCCGAATCCGAGCGGTGCGGCAAGGCGTTGACGGGCTGTAACGTTTGAAGTTTTTCAAATTTCGCTTTGAAACTTTGAGAAAATATTCTACATTTATAGTTCTATCATTTAAAGGGAAAAAAAAGAAATCGATTTTTTGATAATTGTAAATGTATATCCCGCCTTAAAAATGTCTAAATGTATGAAACATTTCAACTTCTAACTTCATTTAAAAAAAACTTATTCTCTTTATTTTTACCACATAATGAATGATTTTTATGACATGTAGCATACCAGTATGAAGGGTATGAACTAGAGAACTTTTTTAAATGAAGCTAAGTTCAAAGTAGATTTAGGTTTTTTTTATAATGAATTTAGAAGTTGAAAATTTTCATACATTTACACATTTATAAGACTTTGGATGCTCAAGCGTCATTTTCTTGAAACCGATTGTATCAAATAATAATTTATTCGTAATAAACATACATTGCAGAATACAACTACAGTTATTTCGTGCTATTACAATGACAGACAAAAAAGTTATGACGATTTAAAAACGAAATTTCGGGTGACTAAAAAACGAAAAGAAATCATATCTCAATTACCGTCACACTTAGGACATAGGGTCTAAGGGTGAAAAAACTAGCAAATGAACCCACCCCCATCTCCCAAAAACTTGTGTCGTTCCATGCGCCCTGTATATAGATATAGGTGTATCTCGGCTTCCAATTAGTTCTCGTATTCGCACACAGATGGCTACGTTTCTCGTGAGCGAATTATGCTCGACAACAGAATAAGTACAAGGTGGAGCACTGCTCTCACTGTCCTTGTCTTTGGGGAGCATAGTATACAATGATCGTCTAGTGAGGATACTGATGCTGAAACCCATTATTAAACATTTCTCGCATCCGAACGAATACCTGTCGGGTTTCGTTCGTGATGCAATTTTTGTCAGCCTCTTTACTTCACAAGGGGCTTTAAAATAAAGCATCACAAAAATCATCCTTGTGTACATGCTTGTCAAATGATTATATTAATTCGTTTCTATTAAAGAAGAAAGTATAATAATTTAGGAACATGCAACTGAGTTTTCTGATATGCATGAAGGAATGTAAGAGAAACATTAATCGAAATATGAATAATTTGAGCTATATTTTTTACGGAACTGTTTTAATAGCATAAAATAATAGGAAATTAATAAATGAGTAGCTTGGCGTCACGTTAACAGTTCAGTGAATTCGAAAAATAAAATTCAAAAGATGGAAAGGTACGAATAAATGTCAATATGCCCATGCTCGTAAAATGTTTTTTGACATTTAATTGCACGTGAATAAATTTTTTCAA
The DNA here is from genome assembly GCA_944452715.1 of Ophion slaviceki. Lineage (NCBI taxonomy): Eukaryota > Metazoa > Arthropoda > Insecta > Hymenoptera > Ichneumonidae > Ophion > Ophion slaviceki. Next base: position 16,229,152 of record OX101786.1, on the reverse strand, counting down.
TTGTGGATAAAAACTGATGACAACAAAAGTATGAAGAGATTGGTATTCATAGGTACCAATTTATCAATAATGATTTTTTATTCAAAATAGTATTTTTTTTCGTTGAATTCAGCAAAAATTAAAAACAAACCGTTTCAGGCCTATCGAACCCGAATTTAACATCACAAAATCATTAATAGCGTTATTTAAGATTAAAATGATAAAAATATTTTTAAAAAATATGATTAATTCGAAAAAAAGTACAACGAAAAATGGGCCCACGATCGGACTAGTCTTAAAAATCATAGAATGGGTCACTCTATTTTATAGATTTTTTCTTTAAATAAAAAAGGCAATCATCTTTACGAAAAATAGTTTTCACTTTAGAAACAAATAAAACGTTGACATTGAAATTGATAATTTTTTCATATTTTCTAACGAAAGTATGCTTTCAAATAAAAAAAATTATATATCGACGTTCGTCGATATCTCAATTGGATGAGAAGTTATCAACGTTTAAACGTTTCCAAAACTTCCAAAATCGACCTTTTTGGGAAATTATAACTCTTACAAAAGAAGAGAAAAAAATCTAAAAATTGGTGTGGATATACCTTCCGTGGGGTACAATTTTAACAAAAAAATCAGGAACATCAAAAGTGGTTGGGGTCACGTGCTAGGTGAAATGGCGTTGAAGGCCTCATATGTAGAATATTTTCCCGAAGCTCCAAAGCGACATCAACCCGTTTTTCTCATAACTGCATTTTTTAAATTGGCGTGCAGGATTACTCAAAAACTACTGAGCCGACTGAGTTGAAACTTGGTAAAACTATTGATAATAATGCTACCTCCTACTTGACGAGAATTGTTTTTGAAAATAAAAAAAAAACCTACTTTTTAAATCCAAATTTTACAGAATTTTTAGGTGAAATGTTGATTCTCTTTATTTCTACATTTGTACATTGTACACATAAATGTACATTTTCTTTATTTTAATTACTGTCAAATAGAAACTATACATATTCTAACTGAACAATTTTTAATTTTTTTTTTTGCAAATCAAAGTCTACGGAAAGCTAGACTGCACGCCGATTCGCAACTCCCGCAGCAACCTCGCTGTAACACTCTGCCACAGTTCCGTCACTTTAATGATAAATGAATTTAAAAAAAAATGTTTTATGTCCTTAAATATACTATTGAAGTATATCTACAATTTGACAAATGTCGAATAATTATTTCTTAGTTTAAAAAATCCCTTAAAATTGCTGAATTTTTCCCCGTCTAAATGTGTATCCCGCCTTACGGCCGAGCCTGAATTAGAAGATCCGAAAGTCGTTATTTTTATTGCTTAAATCGATAGATAAGATATTTCCTCCTGTTGAAAACTTCAAAGCGCGTTTTCTCCTATTTTCATTTGCACAATTTTTTCAAATTGCCGGGCGTGATAGCAAAAAAAATTAACGACCTATTGAATTAAACCAAAGTTCATTTTCTTCAGTATGAAAATTTCTTCTAAGTGAATTAAAAAAGTAATTGAAAAAGTCTTTTAAAATAATTTTGTAGCACGTTGGAGTGTTTTTTTGAACACATTTTCTTTTAAACCCGAGAAAAGTTATAATTTCACGATTTTTTCAGCTTTTTCTTAATTCGCCCGGAAGAAAAATATACGACAATTGAAAATTTTATTGGTTTCTTGTTTCCGTCAAGAATTACGCGCTGCATCTTTCCCGCCGATTGGGGCCTGCAGTGGCAAGACGCACATGGAATAGGCTGATAAATCTGCAGTAATTTATTGTTTCATGTTGAAATTTTGATGATGCATTTCAAATGTACATAAAAAGATACCTCAATGTTTACTGGTCTCCTTAGTTTTTCTCCCTTCTAAAAAAATTCGCGAAAAAACGCTTTTTGGACCTTCTAATTGAGGCTCCCGTCTTAAGGCTAAAGTACCTGGAATCATTCATTTGAAGAACCTAATGATAAAGTAGCATCGTATTTGAGGCAAATTAGTTACGTCGAAGTCAGTGAGTCAACGAGCGTAGAAAATGCCTGTAATCGCTTTAAGAAGCGGTTGCACAATAAAGCCGTGTACGCGACTGTGTTTAGAGGTGCCTTTATGACTTAAAACTAGTCGAGAGCAAGTGAAATAGTACAATGATCACGTTCGATTTTTGTCTCGTTCCATCTCCCGTCGTTGCCTCCCTGCCTCCTGTCCCTCTTGCTCTCGTGCGGTGTGCAATGTGGGTCAACGTAGCAATTTCCGTTTCGTGGTTTCACTCACATTCGCGTAAGTCGTGTGTGAATATGCATTTCGCGCGTGTGAGTGACATGGACGTGCGTGACGATCTCCGTGTGTCTATTTGTGTGTATTACACGTCAGTCGATTGGCGAGAGAATAGCCGAGTGCTCAGTTCGCACGGAGATAAAACGCGAACGTCGTCCGCCGATCGCGCCCCGAAACACACGAATGGCACAGTCATTGGCCACTTTGGTAATTTCGCGTTTACGTTGAGACTATGCATCCATAGGCACGTCCATTGCGTTCGTGGAAAATTCCCATGGTGGATGTTCATTGACAGAAGCTCATTGACAGGGCAATGATGGCTGACAGCTACACTACGATTGCCCTGCCAATAAACCGGAGGTGCAGCTTTCGAAGCCTAGCTTCAACCCTAGGCCCTCCTGCAGAAGATCAAGGCGAGACACCACTGTGACGGGCCAAGAAAACTCATGTGTTTGCATTTTCTCAACGTCTACATATTTGAGGCCTTAGGCCACAGTAACGGGTATAAAATTATGTGCGAATTTAACAATTTTGGTTTCGTATGAAAAAGTGATTCACTCATAAAATTAATTACACATCTATTTAGTATGAATATCAAGCTGTTAGAAAAAATTTATATTTTTTTCGATGTACAAAATGGTCCGATTTTATGGTGTACTCCCTCCTTTTGTACTGTGCCCAATATGTCGATTTTTCGATTTTGTTTCAATCCTGTTGGGATTCTTGGTCCACTTTTGTATTCGTCCCCCTTACTACTATTGTCTCCATTTCCCTTATACAGAGGGTCTATTATACTTCAACAACGTTCATCATTTTTATGATTTATGTATTTTATTTTAAATAAAAATTGATTTATTTTTATTATAAATCGATTTATATTTTTAATTTTGTTCATAAATATTATTTATTGATACGTTGATAATTTGTATTTATTTATTTATTGTGAATTGAAATTTACACGAAAGAAGTTCAATGTATGCTTAATAACATACCTTTTTTCTAAATCCCAGAAAAATAATCTAGTTGACAAGAAAAATCGGAAAAAAACTACCCTTTTCGGTCACAGTGTTGCCCTCCCTCAATTGAGAATTCGCATAATGGGAAATCGAATCACACGGTAGTTGATTTGTTCATGAAACTCCAAGCTTATAGCTCAAACGCAACATTAAAAATGCATAGGCAAATTTGATCAGCTGACGGATCAACAAGCCAATGAAGCCAAGAATCAAATGCAATCAAAGGTTACGCAGGCACAATACATTCCTATAGAATTCCAAGCGAATTAGGCCGAGTACGCAGCGATAATTCGTAATTATTATGAAACTAGCAATCAGTATCAGCACAATAACAGGCGTAAATTCTTTTTTCTTCTCGTAACAATACTAACGTGCGTCGAATGAGAATGTGCAAATTATACGCCTATTCTTTGGGATACGTCGATGACGACAGATTTTGTGCCAAATGTATGTAATTAAGGATTGCAATACTCAATCACGAGGCGAAAGAGATTGAGGAACGGGAGAAAAATTATTGGTGGCCAATCACTGTGCCCTTTGCGGTAATTAATTAATTCTATGCTGTAATATCATCCGTAGTGTATGTAAAAAAAATGTATACGTTCTCGTTTGCTCGGGCGATATTTTTGGCTATTTCCAAAGCGCCCATTCACCTATACCAGGCCCGCAATTAATTTATATCTCCAAAATACTAGAACCAACGATTTTTTTCGACACTGCCATGTAAAAATAGCTCCGCAATATTTCGACTCGGACTTTTACAGTACAGTCGTTCAGGAAGTTGACATTGCGAATAAAAATTGCTGCCTCGTGTTAGCAATGTTATGAGGTCAATTGAGCCGGAGCTTGCCGTTGGCAGCTGCTCGTACGAGCATCTCGGCTCTGCGAGGGCTGAGATCGCGTAATTAAGCGGCTATACGGATAAGAAGATTTTTCCGGCTAGCCTATCGAGGCTTCGGAGACGATACGCAGATCCATATTCAAGGGCGTCGAGAAATAAACCCTTCAGAACATGATGTAGGATATAATGGAATTTTCATAAGTCCGATCGATTTATTTTAGAAAAAGTTCTTACTCCCGTTATAAAAATGCAGTACCTGTCTGTCATAGGCTAGCTAAATAATAATAATAATAAGAAGAAGATAAAATAATGAGGAAATGCACGCTGCATATGATATTAATAATAATAGAAATATAAGAAGGATCGAAAAATAAACATAATAGGAAAATAAAAGCAATGGAAAGATAAAAATAATAGAAAAATAAAAATAATAGAAAAACGAAAATAATAGGAAAATAAAAATAATAGGAAAATAAGAATAATAGAGGAAAAAAAATAATTACAAAATTACTTATGAATTATCAATCTTGAAGGGCCCGATACAAATCATTACATTGAAACATTACCTGCAACAAATCTCACTATGGCCTGTACACAGTGTGCATCGAACTCGAGTGTTCAGCCAACACGGTTATTGTCACCGTTTATTGCGGATCGCGTGCAACAATGCTCGCCGTCAAAGAACATTGTTGCATGCTCGACAAACGACGTATTAGAGCATCCACGTTGGAATGCTCGTTTCTGCGGCCTATAAGATTACATCGTCCCTGAGGAGTTCGAGGCATAAGCTCCTCAAGAAGTACGACTTTTTTTTTGAGCAACTGAAGAGTTACGAGCATGAATAATGTTCAAGATACGGTTGAAGAACCGTATCTTGAACATTATTCATGCTCGTAACTTTTTTACGATTGCACGACATACATGTATATTGTGAATGTATATATATGTATACACCGGGTGTCCCATTTTAATCTTACACTTGATTTATCTCGAAAAATATTGCTCCGATCAAGTATTGCGTATAATAAAATTTTTGGGGTTCAAAGGGGGGCGTTAAAAAATCTTTTTTGGTCCAAAATTAAAAATGGCGACGTCAAGATAGCCGACATGTTTTTTAGAATGGGATCATGAATTTTCATTCGCTAAACCATTTATCAGGTAAAAACGAACAACTTTTGTAGGAATCAAAACTTTTGTACAGATCAAAACAATTCTGATAACGTTCATAATTTTTTGGTTAGAATGCCATTCTTTACTATTTTAACGCTATCCTAAATGTGCCACGAGGAGACAAAGTCTCCAACATACCTAGTGTAAATGTGCGTGTGTGGGTGGATGTGAGTTTGTTTGTGTCTGTTTGGGTTTGTTCGATCTTCGATGAGATCTCTGGGGCTCGTCACGTCGGCTGAAAATGGCATTCTAACATAAAAATTATGAACGTTATGAAGATAATAAAAACTACATTTATGTAGATGGAAAAACTTTTTATTTTTATTTTTCAGACCAATCATTGTCAAGTTATCGATCCAGCCATTGGACCACATTTTTTATGCAGAGGCTTTATTATACCTCCATGACGTTGATCATTTTTATTATTTATTTTATTTTTAAAAATTTTATTTTTATTTTTATTAAAAATGTATTTATATTGTAAATTTTGTTTATAAATGTTATTTATTGATACGTTGATCATTTTTTTTATTTATTATTCATTGATTTAACTTTTAAAATTGATTTTAACTGATTAAAGAAACTTTTCCTACAAAAGATGTTAGTTTTGTCCTGATAATTTTTTTTCGCCAAACATGGTGAAAAAAATGCATGATCCCATTTTTAAAAACCCTGTTCACGGCGCCATTTTGAATTTTGACCAAAAAAGATATTTTTTTAACGTCCCCCTTTGAACCTTAAAAGTTTTGTTATACACTCAATACCTAATCGGAGCCGTATTTTTTGAGGTAAATCAGGGTAAAATGGGCCACCCGGTATATATCTATATTATAGACGCAAGAAATATATATCCCATCAAAAAAAACTTTTCCTACAAAAGATGTTAGTTTTGTCCTGATAATTTTTTTCACCAAAGCATGGTGAAAAAATACATGACCCATTTTTAAAAAACATCTTAACGTCGCCATTTTGCATTTTGGACTAAAAAATATATTTTTTTAACGTCTCCCTTTGAACCTTAAAAGTTTTATTATATACTCAATACCTAATCGGAGCAGTATTTTTCGAGGTAAATCAGGGTAAAATGGGACACCCGGTATATATCTATAATATAGATGCAAGGAATATATATCCCTCGCATCTATAAAGTCTTACACTATACTTGAACCATGACCGAGCAGTTTTCCCAATTTTGACTTCGTCGAAGTACAATGAAACAAAAAAGTAGCGATTATTTCAAGAGTGCAATTTATCTCAAGTGCAGCAGTTGAGATTACCGGAAATCTGCATTGATTTGAGGGGTCTGCGTAAGCTCAAACTTTCGAATATACGATTTTTTTTATTTTGGAGCTTTCCCAGGTAGGAATTGACGATGAAAGAAGGGCTCGTCAAGCTCTGAAACAAGGCTCACATTTTTTAATTCAGGCTGAGCACCAGCCTGATTTCAGGCATAGCTGAACCTCTGAATGATAATGCGGCTTCAGGCTCTTGCACACAGGCTTGACCAAAGGCTGGTAGAAAAGCCTGTACTAAGCCTGAAACGACGAAACAACAAGGCTCAAAACGAGCCTTAATGAAGCCTTCACGAGCATTTATGACCAGGCTTATCCCTAACTCTTCTCGAGGCTATATGCGGCCTGTTTTTAGTTTTCTATATTCTACATTGGGGTAAATTTAATAAATTTGTAAAGAATGTTTATTGCGTCAAATTGATTTAGAAAATTAAGATAGAGGATAAAATAAAATGTCAGTAGTGTAATTTTTTTTGCCGATACACAATTTCAAAATATTCTCGCATTTATTGCTAATTTTTTTTTCATAAAAGTACAGAAAAAATATTATTTCAAACTTATTTTATTTTATCACAACCTGAAACGAGCCTGCATCCAGCCTTGATATTTTAGTCTTAAAATTCACGGGCTGAATAAAGCTTGAAATAACCCTGAGTTTAGGCTAAGCAGCCAGTCTTGGTTCCAGGCTGCTCCAAACGATGCAATGAAACCTGGCCCAGGTCTGTCTCACTCAGGCTCGGTGAAACAAGGCTCGCACAAGCTTGTTTCCATCGTCAGCCTTTTGATTTCCTACTTGGGTTGTAGTCTAGGGTCTTAGCTTTAATTTGCAGCAAGAATTTTGTAAAAGTTCCAAAAATTGACGAAGTTTGAAAATATTCGAAAAATAACACGATTTTTAAGGTAATAACGTACAGTGGTTTTTCTCAGGGTAATTATTGTTTAGGGTGATTCACAAAATTGCCACTGTTGAGCTATAATGTTAATTGGTCGTGGCTAAGCGACAGGGATCGCGGAAAAAGAAATTTTACCGAATGTCGAGAGCAGGAGACAACTCGGTGGAATTTTTATTCGACTCGCCTGCACTCGTATTCAGTGACAGGGCGTTCTCGCGACAATTGACGAACTGCCCCGTTCTGTCGTGGCAGGCACAAGGGAAAATGATTTGATTGTGTTAATTTACCGAAAGGATGTGGCAGTTGCTCAAATATTCAACATGGCGAATGTAATTTCGGTCATTTTATTCACGTTACTCACCTTTTTTTACTCATTTTGTTTTTTTTTGTTGCTGTCTATATATATACCACGCTCTTTCGTTGACTTTTTATTTTGCCTTAGCGGAGTCATCCCATGTGACAGCTATTTATTTTCGCTTTTTTGGGAATTTTTCTTTATGAACCATTAAAACACACTATCTTTGAATTTATGAAGCCAATAAAAACGTTTTTGTAACAATATTTTGCCTGATATTTAGCCATGAATGAATTCCGAAATAAAATTTAAAAATATATATAATTTATATACAATAATATAAACTTATATTATTGAAAAATTTAAAAATTGAAAATATTTTTCGAATAATATTTTTACATCGTATACTAATATTTAATTTTTAATATTTAATATGTAATATTTTGCAGTAACATTTACTCCAAGTTGAAAATTGTCGAGTAAGCCATTGCTACATTTTTTGAGGACTCATTTTCCTGTTTACACGCATTTTTCATCTTCAATGAGAATTTTTTTCTTCGGGTGGAAAAAAATCGATGCAATTAAACACTCGATGGATACGAATGCCCCATGTCTCTAGTACCTTTTCTTGGACCATTGGCGAACAGCCCACACCATCCGGACTCACGAGGCAAAAAAACCGTCAAGCTGTTATGTATGACCGGTGTGCGCGCGCACGATCCCGATGAAGTGCCTAAACAACACGAACCTTGGACAGCAATCAACGACTGAGTGACCCTAATAACTATACCGACAGCTGCGTCGGTGTTCACTCTGTGGTCGCAGCAACCACCGAAAGGCGAATCACATATTTATTGTTCCTTGCGGTTTTCCCTATGATGATACATAGGTTGTGTCCATCAATACAATCACTCCATTTTCTCGAAACGTACGTTTTTTTTCTTCAAATTTGTCAGTTTCAGTTGTCAATCAAGAGTATTTTTTACAATTTTTCAAAAATTTCTATTTTAATGCGTTCAATAAGTGCTCGTTTTCTTCAGCTCATCGTATTTTACTGAGTACCTTGTGCACTCTCTTAGGATTTTATTCCCTCCTATTGCACCCTTCAAACAAGCAATTATTTAGCATTTTTTAATTAAAAAATGATTTTTAAAAAATATTCTACGTTTTTTAAACAAATTGTTACACCTTTATTTTTGCGCATAAATTAGAAAATTTTGTAGGCATATATATCTGTCGATACGTGAAATTGAATAAATAGTCGAACTGAGTATAATACGGAAACAAACATTTAAACATATAAAACATTTTTTTGTTTGCATTTTCTCAGAGTATACATATTCAAGAATGTGTGCAAAAAATTAAAGTTGAAATATTAAAAACTGACCAACTTACAGACGATTGAGTGAGAGCAGCCAGCGGGACAATTTACGTATACTAAAACTTTCAATCACGGTTTTCAGGTTTTTTTCAGTTTTCTGGTATCTTTTGTTCACATATTGTTTTTCACATAAGTTATTATTATTAGTATTGCCCCTAGGGTCTCTAAAGCATTGATTGTTACTCAGAATATTTTTGTTTTTGAGTTTCAGTCGATCTTGTTTTTTGTTTGCTTTTCGGAATCGCGGTTTTTTTGAAACGACTTTTCTCGACCTGGCCGGAATAATAAGTTCATAATTGTCCGATTTTCAATTTGAAAAAACCAATGCCAATTTGCTCTAAAATCTTTTTTTTTAATTGGACAAACGTACACATTCGTAAATATATATGTAATTACGAAAACGGTCGAATTTCAAATAATTAAGACACAATCAAAAATACAAAAAAGGATGCAGTCGAAGGAAAATGAAAAATGCAGCGGTACAAGGAATAAAACTGCAGTGAAACGGGAAAATATAATTCACATTTATATTACACTGAATTGATTTTTTTCATTAGACATATGTGCAATTCGAAAATAATCGAAACTCCTTAGTTGAGTTCCACGAACTTTCATTACACACACACAAATATATATATAAAATTCAAAAAAGCGATAAATTCATGAATGTGATGATATATATATATATATATAAATGAGTTTCGGTCAACGACACACTCGAATATCGAACGATAAATAGAGCAAAAGAGCACAATGTACGTTATGCCAAGAACTGTGGCGCTAAGAGTGATATAGAAGCAAGGAAGAGCCTGCCAAATTTTCGTGAAGAATCGCGGGCGCGAGATTCTAAGCACATACGCGTGTGCACCTACGTAAGGCTGTTCCGTTTCAAAGCGTAGTTTTTTTTCGACTTTCACCTTCCACACGTAAATGTTCTGACCTCAAAAAAACACCTTAGGGAGGAGGAATACTGGCAGGAGATCCCAGAAGACGTATCTATTAATACGGCAGCGCTGGGAATTAATTATAATTGGATTGCTGATGTATCAGCAATCCTTTACGAGGATTATAATCAAATTATTATTCAAAGTCACGAAATAATGTCATGGAGTGTCTTTATTATTCGAGTTTGCTCAATCTTTAATTTAAAAAAGATTGCGACATGGCTACAAGACTTACGAGGAACATCACTTAAGTGTCCGCCTCCGATTTTGTTGCAACTCATATATGTGATAAAGCATTGAAAACTATTAGACGTATATTTTTTATCTGCGGAAAAAATGTGTTTGAGGGGGGAAACGACTCCTTAAAGGAAGGGCCTCCTTAATTTTATTTTTTTTCAATTATTCAATAGTGAATTTTTCATCACTTTACGTTAGAAGAAATTGTTTTTGTTTCATTCAGATCGGTGGACTGCGTGTAGGTGAAACCACCCCTCGACACGCTTTTCTATGAGGGGTGGTCTCCCTCTTAAAAGCGGTTTTCGGCAGATAAAAAAAATCAATTAATGCTTTATCACATACGTGAGTTTTAACAAAATCGACGGCGGACACTTAAGTGATGTTCCTTGTTAGCTGAGTCTATTACAAAATTGACTGACAAAATAGTGCCGTGAACTTGGCAGCATCTTCGCAAAAAATTGAAGAATTCAAGACTGAGTAATTAAGAGTTGATAAGAGTAATTAAGAGTTTGAATTTTTTTTTTGAATTCTTTTTCTGTTCGATTTTTTTTTTCAATTTGTTGATCGCCTTAAATGGCGTGAAAAACATCTCAAGAATAACATTCATTAACATTTCTTAATGAAATTTTTTTTTATACACTTTCAAAAAGCGGAATTTCGAAACACCTCTCATAGCTCCGAAATCATAAATTCGGCTTTTCATTGCGAGCCCGTGCCACTGTTTGTGAATTCGCTATTCGTAAACAGGTTTCTGTTTATTTTTGTTGGTGTTATGATTTTAAAAAATGAGTGAAATGATAAAAAAAAGTGTAGATAAACAAAAAGAGAAATAAAACTAATTATGTAACGCGTAGAAGGAGCAAATGATTTTGAATTTTCGATCGCTGTTGTTCTCAAAATCTTGTTTTTGAAATTGGCATGCAGTAGAGCTCAAACAATTTTTATTAGATTGACTTGATATTTTAACTGCAGCTTCTTACATAGATTTTCCATCGAAGTAAACACGGTTTTTATGGTTAATTAGCTATTACCGTTTTTATGAACAAATTACGATAGTTTTTGTTCGGTGAAAATTAATTTTTTCCAAACTAATGCCAACTTTGCAAAAATCAATATTTTTTAATATCGCTGTGTACTGTAGTGACAAAACTCATGTTGATGATGAAAATAAAATAATTTCCTTCCAGATGCCGATGTTCATCACTTCTACTGCGTGCCGATTGGTACCTTACCAAAAAGTGTAATTTATTGGCGAAATTTTTACTTATATTCGAGGACTTAAAAACAAACAATGTTTCCAAAACAAACGGCTTGAAAACAAACAAACAAACGGCGTAAAAACAAACAAATAAACAAACGGCTCAAAATCAAAGAAACGGACTTAAAAACGAACAAAGTTTCCAAAACAAACGGCTTGAAAACAAACAAACAAACGGCGTAAAAACAAACAAACAAACGGCTTAAAAACAAACAAACAAACGGCTCAAAAACGAAGAAACGAACTTGAAAATAAATAAAGTTTCCAACAAAAAAACGGCTGCGTAAAACGATAGCTACTGCAATTACGCAAATTTTCGTCTTTTCAAATTGAAACTCGGACACTTATATCAAGCTAAACTTATGATTCCGACCAGATCGAGAAAATTTGTTTCTAGAAAACCGCGATTGAGAGTTTTAGCATACGTTAATCGTTGCGCTACCTGCTGCCACTAAATTATCTGTAACATGGAGAATTTTCAATATTATAACTTTAAAAAATTCTAATATTCCTAAACATGTATACTTTGAAAAAATGCAACAAAAACAATCGATTTTTTGACCCGTCAAAGTGGTCTCCCTAAAAATAGCGAGACATGCAGTGAAATTTCCCATTTGCCTACAAACTGTATCTCCCACGCACCGTCGCCTGAATTACCTCAAGCTCATGACCACGCCAAAGAACGCCTCACATTTGTTATCCGGACCGCCATTGCGTGTGAGCGGTGAAATAACCTATTTAACGATAAACAAAGATCACATATAGTTTTGCAATATATAAACGCACTATAGAGTATCGTTTCAATCCCCCCGACCCCCTCGCTCTCTTCCGATTCGGTGATAACACGTTACACCGCGATTACGGAATTAGCCGGGAATAGGCGGATATATATATATATATATATATATATATATATATAGGTTCTAGAAAAAAATAATAATTTTTTTTTCGCGGTACTTAATGAAAAATGTTACTACGTTATGAAAAAGTAATTCGTACAAAATTTAAGAGGTCTAAATATATTTTTAAGTAGTGCTCAAACGACTTTTAATTTTTTTTTCTTTGATTTTCCGTCAATTTTTTTCCCGCCAATATACATCATATAATACAATTCTCCCAAAAAAATGTATTTTTCATTTGATCAGTTTGATTTTTCGGTAAATAATTTTTTTTCAATGCTGCCCACTCTAATCGTGTTTTTTGTAACCTTCTGAAATCGATGCAAGGTTAAGAAATTCCTATTCCGGTTTCGCTCCAAATATTAGTTATTTTGTCGTTAACTTTGTGTGTACTCTCTCGAATAGAAAATTTAAGAGTATAATGATGGTGAAAGAATACACTTAATGGTTCTCTATTCGTGGGTAACTTTCGCTCCACAAATTCTTCGATTTCCGACCCAATCAGGTTTGATTTCGGCACTTCCACTATCGTCCAAATCCGCGATCATTTTTTATATTTTCATTTTTACGTGCACTGTGACGTACCTCAATACAGCAACTACTGGAAACAGTCAAATGAATCGCGAAAAGAACTCACGGACAGTCAGAGAAACAAAGGTGCAGTAGCGTCAACAACACCGCGGTTTGTAACTCTCGAATCCGTATGACTTTGTTTTCTTATTCCAAAACAATATATTACTAAAAAAAAACACGTATGCTTGTTAGACGTTCAGTGATGTAAACACCGTATTCCTGTTCATCAAGTGGTTGATATAATTTTCACAACCGAATTACATATATTGATTCTTAATCTGTAAATACAAATTGTTTATGGTAAAAAAAAAATTTTAATTTAAATTGTGTATTGTTACAGAAAGAATTGAATCACGACTTACATTGGATCAAGCAGAAACGTTTTCTGCATCGCGATTTAAAAGAATTAATACTCCGATTATCATGAGAAAAAAAAACATGTAAGAGGCGTTTGAGCGCTAACTGAAAAATTGTTTAGAAGCCTCAAATTTTGCAAAACTTTATTTTTCTTAACATACTTTAATTTTCCATTGAGAAAAAAATCGATTTTTTGTAACCACCCTAATATATATGTGTGTATATATATATATATGTATATATATATGTGTGTGTGGGTGTGTGTGTGTGAGCGAGCGCAGGCCTCGTAATATCGGCGGAAAAGAAAACAAATCAAACTTCATCGCCGACAAACCAGAAGCAGCGCACAGGATCGCTTAGGGTGACCGGATGAATTTCCGGTAGCGGGCACAAACGGGTGGCGAAGTGGAATACATTCGCTCGTAAAAGTCCCGGCGATTAAAAGTTCATCAATTTTACGCCGCAAATGCGTTGCAACAATAGAGCAGGTTCAATTGCTCGACGCCGTAAACGTCTCGGCCAGTAATCGAACGGGAACTCGAGCTTGCGGGAATTTCGCGCGAGCAAATGCGACGCAAATTCCCGCAAGCTCGGGAATTTGCGGGAATTCCAAAATCTCCCAACGTGTGTCTCACGCGCAATTCCGAACATGCCGGGGGATAATTGCCGTAAAAGGAGGCCTGAAAAGTTGCACGGTTTTTTATGCAGACGATTTATCTATTATGGTTTCTCTATTGAGAATGGTTTATATTTTTTTTAATGTTCAAACTTCCTCATGCGGTCAGCTTTGGAAGCGAAATAAAATTATGATTTTGGAGTTTGCATCGTTGGAATGCAACGAACGTTAATTTTTCTTCTATCGCTCACATTTTTTCGACGTTTTGGGTCACGACGATCACTGAAACGGTTTTTCTTATCCTGACGGGCCAAAAAAATTGTTTTTTGAATGTTCTCAAAGTATGCATATACAAGAATATGTGATGAAATGTTCAAGTTGAAATATTGAAAATTGACCAAGTTAGAGACGATTCAGTGAGATCAGGGAGCGCAACGATTTATGTATCTAAAACTTTCAATAGCATTTTTCTCGAAACGACTTTTCTCGACCTGGCCGGAATCATAACTCTAGCTATGTTCCTCCGATTTTCAATAAAAAAAATCCGGAATTCCTGCGGCTGTCGGTGTACGTGGCTGTTTTTTTTAATTTAGTATTTTTTTAACCCTCAAATATAAGAATTTTTTTGCCAAAACGCACAAGGAGAACTACATTTATATAGATTATGAAACTTGTTTATTTTTATTTTTCGGACTAACCATTGCCATGTTATGAATTCGGCTGTTAGACCACATTTTTATACGGAAGCTTTATTATACCTCCATAACGTTGTTTTTTTTTTTTATAAAAATGTACACGAAATAAGTTCAATGTATGCTCAATAACATATCTTTTTTAGAAATCCCGAATAAATAATCTAGTAGACAAAAAAAAATCGAAGAAAAACGACCTTTTTCGGCTCGTTACAGTGGTGTCCTTCCTTGAAGGATAACAAAATTATTGATTATACTAAAAAAGAAGAAACGAAATAGATAAATAAAAACTTTCGTTGCAAACTTTAAGGGGCCATACCAGTGTGACACTTAAAAAAAATCGTTTTTTTTCTTGCCTTTTTCGTCAGTTTATACTTTATACTTTACGTTTATAATTAGCATTTTTTATGGTAAATATCATTTTATCTTGCAAAAATCGATAGTTGAATCTTTAAACGCGTTTTTCACGAAATGAGATTTTTCAAATTTGCTGACATTGTAACTCAAAGAGAAATTATCCGATTGACTTGAAATTTGAACTGAGTACTCTTGAATATATTTACTCGACAATGACGTAGGCTATGTTTGATTGGACGAAAATTGACGATTTGGCATTGAAAAAAACGACCATTTTATAGGCAAGAAAACAGACTTTTTTTCATAACTACGTCGTTTTGTTAGATTTTGATATTTTTCGAAAATCCTACGTCATTGTACTGGAAATACCTTCCAGTTTGACATTTTTTCCTTTTTCGGTTTCAGCTACTCAATCGACTGGAATCATGTCAGCAGTGGAGGCACTTTTTTTAGCGCCTCCGAAGGTAGCGCATAAGTCGCTTGGATCTCAAGATTTTCTATGAAAAAATCATGTAATATAGGTCAAATATAGCCAAATATATTCTTAATTTTCCGAAACATTTAATTGAGTATTTTTCTTCCAAAAAATTCCCGAAAATCACCCAAATGTTTAGCGTTCACACTGGTATAGCCCCTTAATGCCATATAATATCAATAAGGAAGCAATTTTCAAGTTTTCAACTTGCACAATTGAATTTTGCATAATATAAATTGACAATATTTTTTATATGAAATGATCTCTCCCTCGTTCCCTTTCAACTTCAAATTATTCGATAAATTCAAAAGCACTTAGAATCAAATCTTTTTCCTGATTCCCGCCAAATTAAATGGCCACATTTCTTCTCTCATTCTCCGTCCACGAGTAAAAAATGATTCAAGTTGCTCAAGCTTGAGAAATTTCAAAAACGTTTCATTTAAAATGAAAACCACCTCGAAATCTGAACGCTCTCACGCGTTAACTATTTCCAAATGTGATTTTTTCACGTTTTGGAACATTCCGCACATATTTTCGTTAAAATCTCGAAGAAAATAATGTTTGACGAAAACTTCCTCTATGAGGAAGCAAAGACATTTCAATTCTATTTAAATTCATACACGAACGCGAGTTCCTGTTGGTGGTGGTCGACAATTTTTACGAGAGCCTGGCCAGCATTTTCACGATGCCAAACAAACTGAACTGTCATAATATTTTTTTTTATGCAATTCAAAGAACCAGCGCCGCATTGTCGCTACCGTTTATAATACCTGTTCAAGTCGCGTTCGAGAGATTCCACGATCGAGCAGGACTATAAGGCCATTGAACTTTCACTTCCTCGCAGCGTGTGTTACTCTGAAGCATTCATCATTCACTTGCACCGCACTCTTTCCCCCTCCCATACTACGGGCATTGTGTGTCCCTTCGTCGCCATTCGAGCATTCCTCGACTATCAAAGGCCTCCATGCCCCACCGATAGTCGATCGTGCCCAAACGAGAAATTCCGATCGATCTCGTACCTCCTATTGATCCTACTGTTGCGCGAAAGAATTCTCAATGCATCGCTTCTCCATAAAAATACCAAAATATTCTTGACGTCAGATTTTATGAAGTTGAAGTTTGCATCGTTGGAATGTCTTTAATCTTTAGCATTAATCGTCCTCAATTTTGCATTACTTCCCTTTTATCATTATTACCCCTTCGACTGCACACTTCCGCCACGAACCTCTGACTGCATATGGGGTCGATCCGACCCCAGGCGTTTTTCAGATCGTTGTATTTAGGTAAATATGCATTTTTTAGAGATGTTTTTTTGTAGTCGATGATCCTTGCTTTATGGCCCAAAATTTATTTGTATAAAAAACAAAAATTAAGTGCCCAAACTTTCGTTCAAAGTGGCGGATGCGTTAAAAAATACGTACTTGCACGAAAAAGATCATTTTTTCTTTAAAACTATTTAAAAAATCATTTGAGGTTTTTAAAGAGGAAGGTTTGTAGATTCGAAAAAGACAGTGTCGAGCGTCTTTCCAAAAAGTATATTCGGAGGTTCGAATTTGAGCGTTTTCGGGATAGTGAAGAATGAAAAAAATCGATTTCTTCGGCAAATTAATTGTTGAAAACGTATATTTTCCGCATTTTATTTACTTCAATGACTTATTATTAATCACATTTACCGCAATCGACGCATAAGTACATTCGGTGCTCGTTCACGTAGCCCTCCTGCATAACGGACACTTGCTTTTAGCTTTATGATCGGCATTCTAAATACATAATTTACTATCGTAGCGCAAAATAAAAAATATCTATGAGCATTTTTTATCGTAACTCACATGTAGAAATAAAACACAAAATTTCACAAAAAAAAAATGTTTCCACTTTCACCGCACTACTGCATAAACGGGGTCGACTCGACCCCAGGTACTTTTTCGACGGCTGTCCTCAGTACACGGGCAGGATGTAGGATGGGGGCCGAGTGTCCACCTATAGAGTAGAAGTGGGGGAACATTCGAGCGCCGCACTGCCGCCGAATAGATTACCCCGTTTTGCGATACAGTCAGTAAAAAAATGGGGTCAAAACGACCCAGTGTGCAGTCTAAAGGTTAAAAATCTTTTTTTTTGCAAATCAAGGTCGTAAATCTCTCTAAAGAATATGTAAAAACGCTTTCGTGATTTCCCCAGCCTAAATCAGCGAAATAAAAATTGAGCATTTCAAAAGAATTAATATTCGTTGCCTTTCAACGATGAAAACTTCAACCCCATCACATTTTTCGTTTGCTGACGATAAAATGAGTCGCGAGCGTTCGCTTTTTTTCTTGTTTTTCGCTGAAAAGAAAAAACGGAATGTACACTATCCGGCTGAAGAATAATTGCGCGTAAAAAATAGTGGATCGAAAAAATTGCTGACCCGTTCTATCCGAGGTACGGATCGCTGACCAATAAATACGTCGTACACAAACGTGATTATAATCACGAAAGTCCCGCTTCGGAGCTTGTATTGACGCTTGGCGGGAAAAAAAACGTTCAAAAAAACGCTATGGCTTTCAAACGCAAAAGTCAACTCGGCTTTATCGGAGCGTTACGTCACTGCGTTCACTAAATATATATTTATATATACACACGTAGGTATAAGCGCGACGGTGTGCACGGTATAAATTTTCTCGCATCCTCTTGGGTGCGGATTGGTGCGGAACAAACGATCCCATGCGCGAGTTAACAAGACCCAAATCGATGCAAAAGAAGAGAGAGAGAGAATTTTTTACCTAAGAATCATGGCGGCGTAATTGTCAGATTGGGAATTTAACGTACAAAAAGAAAAATCGGTAACGCGAACGAATTTCGCGGTGAGCGACCTGCAAGAAAATATTCGGTAAGTCCTCAAAGAATTTCCTGTTCCTCCAATAGTCAATTATTTCTAGGACCAAAATCAAAGTGGGACGAGCCAATGATCTTGACCTTTGCATTGTTGGAACGCAACGGCAAAATAATTCTTTTCAGTCGATAACATTTCTTTTTGCTCGATTCAGACTATGATAATCACTGAAATACTTTTACGTATTCTCATCGGAGATTGACGACCATAATTGGCGAAAAATCGTTTTAATAAAGAAAAAGATTAACGTGTAACTTTTTTAAAACAGGCTTTTATTTAAAAGGAACTGTAATGGAGAGTAAAAAATAATGTCCAGTAAAATTGAAAATCGAAACCGTATAACTACAAAAAAGTCCCTTCCTTGGTCACTCATCATAGGTGCAAGTACTTGAAAGATACATAAACGTAGATATTTTTTAAAGATGAAAAATATATTTTAAAAGCTTGAGGCTTTTTCTCAGAAATTTTTAAGTAGTATTAGTACTTATGACGTTTGACGCCTCAAGCTTTTAAAATGTATATTTCATATTTAAAGAATATCTACGTTTATGTACCTTTTAAGGGGTTACCCCCACTTGCAATTTTGAAAAAATCGATTTTTTTTCATTGCTTTTTTTTTAAGTATAAGTATCCGGGCCCATACTTCTGTATGGGCCCGGAATAGATGACTCTATGTAAGTTTACAAAAAAAAATATTTTCTTCGTGTAAACTGAAATTGAAACTTTAAACGCGTTTTTCTCAAAATGGCATTTCTGAAGTCGGTGACCAAGAATACTCGAACACTAATGAACCGATCTTCTTGAAATTTTGCAGGCTTATTTAATACATAAAAATGTAGTCTTTAATCGTTCGATTTTTTTTTTCGAAAAAAAATGGCCGTTTTATAGCCAAAAAACGGCCGTTTTTTTTCGTTAAAATCGAACCATTAACTTTGACTGTCCGCCATTTTGTGAAAAATGAATATTTTTTAAAATCCTTCGATTAAAGACTAGTTTATACTTATATTTGACTAAATCCATCCGCATTTTTTTTCAGATGATCCACTTCGCCGCAATGTTGGTCACCGCAAACCGTGTAGGGGAGACCGGGGCAAAATGGTATAGCGGGGCATAATGGGACCGGGGCAAAATGGGACCGGGGCAAAACGGGTTTGGGGCAAAATGGAATAGTGAAAATCAACACTGCTGGAAAATACGTCATTGGGGCAAAACGGGACTGGGGCAAAATGGGCCGGAGAAAATCAGGCTCCTCAGAAAGAGGCGGTTGGGGCAAAACGGGATCGGGGCAAAATGGGATAGTGGAATAATTCGATGCAGAGGCGAAAGAAATGCAGGGGTAAAAAACGAGGGGTAATAAAAGAGTGAAAACAGGTTTTATTGAATGTTACACGATATTTGGGTCACACTCTACTTACGATACTATAATTTAACGGTGGCAATGTTTAATTTTTATTGCTTGTTTAACTAAGCTAATTTTTATCGGCACAATTGTCGCAAACGGACTCGATTAAGTTATCGTCAGCATGGGCACATGAATAGTGGGCCCATTTGTTATTAAAGTTTGTTAAACAATTACTTTTGATTATGCGGTCAGAACTGTACCAAACTTGACGTAAATTGTTATTTGAGCCTTCTTATTCGATTGGTACAATTTCTTTGTCGTTATTAATTATTTAAATAATCAAGTAATTTTTATAATCTGACGCGTGCAATTTATGGTGTTTTTTTTGTTTTTATCTTTCTTTGTTTTTTTTAAATTTATTTTTTGCCAACTGCACGTTACTGATACTAATTTTCAAGCCATTGATGAAAATCTAACTCTTGTCAATTTTTACGTAAATTGTTTTATGAAACTAGGACCGCCGGTCCCCATGAAATCGACGGATATGTGTCGACAAATATATCGGTCAGTCCGTATTATCTGCGTATATGTGGACTGAAATGAACCACAAGCACCATTTAGATTAGATTATGTTTCAACAGCTCTTTCGTAGAGCCGAAGCATGAATTTTCCTGTCATCCCATTTTGCCCCAAATTCAGCGGGCTGCGACACTTCATTTTTGTGTGTCCCATTTTGCCCCTATCCCATTTTGCCCCAAATCAAGCACCAAGAAACTTCATTTTTTTGCTATCCCATTATGCCCCGATCCCATTATGCCCCAGTGCCGTTTTGCCCCGGTACCGTTTTGCCCTGCTATACCATTTTGCCCCGGTCTCCCCTATATAAAAACATTATTTCATTGACGGCCATTTGCCACTAAACAATGTAATATTTTTCAATAAAAAAATTACTGAAAGTTCTTCAAGATGTGTTCTTTAAGATGGTATATTGATCGATTAAAAAAGTTTTGTAGTTTTCTTTAAAAAAAATTCATGAAAAAGGCCTTTTTTGCGCTACAAGTGGGGGTAACGTCTTAAGTACTTGCACCTATGATGAGTGACGAAGTGAAAACTTTTTTTAAATGTATTTCAAAAGTGTATTTATTAAGTGTAACAACTTTTATATCAATATCTATAATGTAAACCTATCAAAAAAATTCATGAAATTAGCCTTATTTAGCGTCTAAAGTGAGAAGATCCCGTAATGAAAGCGAAATCTTCGTTGGTTTTTTAGATTAATTCCGTCGACGGTCACGTCGTCTAACAACATCCGCTGCAACTCGTTTAAAAAACCGTGCCATACTTCCGCCATTTTTGAAGATTAATGAAAAATGGTGGAGAAATCTCTCCTTAAGGGGTTATACCAGTGTGACACTTTAAGAAATCGATTTTTTTGTTGCCTTTTTCGACAATTTATACTTTTAAGAATATCATTATCATTTATATCATTTTATCTTGCAAAAATGGATAGTTAAATGCGTTTTTCTCGACATAAGATTCTTCAAATTTGCTGACATTGTAACTCAAAGAGCAATTATCCGATTGACTTGAAATTTGAACTGAGTACTCTTGAATATATTTACTCTACAATGACATAAGTTATTTTTGATTGGATAAAAATTGATGATTAGGCATTGAAAAAAAACGACCATTTTATAGGCAAGAAAACAGACTTTTTTTCATAACTACGCCATTTTGTTAGATTTTGATATTTTTCGAAAATCCTACGTCATTGTACAGGAAATACCTTCCAGTCTAACGACATTTTTTCCTTTTTTCGTTTCAGCTACTCAATTGGCCGGGATCATGTCAGCAGTGGAGGAACTTTTTTTGCGCCTTCGAAGGCAGCGCATAAGTCGCTTGGATATCAATATTTTTCTATGAAAAAAATTATGCAATATAGGTCTAATATAGCCAAATATATTCTTAATTTTCCGAAACATTTAATTGAGTACTTTTCTTCTAAAAAATTCCCGAAAATCACCCAAATTTTCAGCGTTTACACTGAATAGTTTAGCCCGTTTAAAAAATCACGAAAATGAGCAATTTTTTCCGCGGCTGAAGGTCCTCCCCTACAGGGGCTTTGTTCGCTGTTCGATGCTCTCATATTGCTCAGTGTACCTTGGGTAAGTTCTCCGGCACTTTTTTAAGGTCCGAGCAAGCGAGCCTTCTCGTCTTACGATAAACAATCAGCGATTGGCTCACGTCTCGTATACATCGTAAATAAAAAATGCAAAACAAAAGTACACAAGAAAGTTCTGACTCGCTGTATAGAAAAAAAAAGAAACGGAAAGGCGATCGTGCTAACTCAGCGAGACCAAAATGCCGAATGGCGCAAATGAGGAGTCGGATTTGCGCTATAAACGTCCAATGTGACTGCTGTATTGTAACTCGTTCGGAGAATAGTGTATTGTTTCGAGGCATAATCTTTTTTTTTTGCCGTGCCGTTAAACTGTCAAACTGTTGGTCGTATATGAAGTTCTTCGGATATACGATTTCCTCGTATGAAAAACGACAACGGCGAGATAAGGGTTAATGTAACAATGTAATACCGAGGTCAACCATCTGATGCCTCGGTGGATAGCTTATCAATAGTACCGAAACTCGCGTTACGATATAATTTTTTTATACCGTTGAAATAACACATCGTCTTTGTTGATCAAACTTTTTTCGAGTTTATAAAGTCGATCAAACATTGAGCAGTCTACTTCAAGGCCACCACTGTGACGGATAAAAAATCTTTTCTTTTGCATTTTCCCAAAGTATACTTAGTTATGAGGTTAGGCCACAGTAATGGGTATGAAATCATGTGCGAATTTAACAATTTTTTTTCGTATGAAAAAGTGATTCACTCATAAAATTAATTACACATCTATTTAGTATGAATATCAAGCTGTTAGACTTTTTTTTCGATGTAGAAAATGGCCGACTACTAATATTTTTGTTTGTTTTTTTTAGGCGCTCCGCGGCGTGACATTTAGCATCCACAATTTTTTATCAAGAACAAAAAAAATTCTCGTCAATCTACATTAAAATACCTAGAGAAGTACGTACGGAATTGAAAAAATATTGTTTTATTCAAAAGTTGTAGGTATTTGAATGAATTTTCAGTGAAAAATTTCGTATAAAATTGCTCATGAAATGAAAAGTTTTCATTTAAATCGAGTGAAAATTGTTGAAGTTATTTGTCACGCTAATTGCAAAAAAGCTGTTTCGAGAAAGACGCGTTTAAAGTTTAGGTGCTCTATGGCCGTGCCAGAGGTGGGCTTACGTTATACGCTCAAAGTCGGTGAAAAAAAATGTTCTTGCTATAAATCGAATAGTAACTTATTCTTATGATGATAACGCACCGTTTTAGCGAAAAAATCGATGTTTTTTAAATTCTACTGTGGCCTTACCCCTTAAGAATACACCAAAAAATTTCCTAGTTAAACTATTGAAAATTGACCAAGGACAGACGATTTAGTGGGAGCAGGTAGCGCATTTACTTATACCAAAACTTCAATCCCGTTTATCTCGAAACGACTTTTCTCGACCTGGCCGGAATCTTTATAATCGCTCTACCTACAATTCTCCTATTTTTGATTAAAAAACAAAAATTACGGTTTCTTTGTTGAGAATACCTGATATTTTGAAAAATGTTTAAACTTTCTCATGTGGTCAGCTTTGGAAGCGAAATAAAATGCTGAGTTTGAAGTTTGTTAGAATGCAACGAACGTTCATTTTTATTCCACTGCTCGGATTTTTTTCGCCGTTTTAGATCACGAAAATTAGTGAAACGCTTTTTATTATTCTCTTGAGAGATCCACGTACCTTATAGTCCAGTAAAAACGACGAAAACCCAGCACTTTTTAGCGTAGAATATGATTTTTTTACTGAAGGTAGATGGTTGCATACTGAAAGTAACCCCAATTAAATGTTGACCCTCAACTCGCCCCAACCCTAAGGAATAGTGGTTGAAAACTTAAAAATCGCCGTATCTCGATAATTAATAGCCCGATGAAAAAATGTTTAAAACAAAAGTTGTTTAAAATAAGAAAGTATGTGTAAAGTTATCTGACGTCGAACTCCCTATCTTTGAAAATAGCGGCACAAAAACGATTCGAAAATTCGGGTTTGATGCGCTATTCTTCCGCTATTTTCAAAGATGGGGGGTTGAGTGTCAGATAACTTTATACGAATTTTATTATTCCAAACAACTTTTGTTTGAAACCTTTTTTGATGGGGCTATTAATTGTAGAGATACGGCGATTTTTAAGTTTTCAACCCCTATTTCTTGGGGTTGAGGCGAGTTGAGGGGCACCATTTTATTGGGGTTACTTTCAGTATGCAACCATCTACCTTCAGTCTAAAATTCATATTCTACGCTAAAAAGTGATGGCTTTTCGTCTCTTTTACTGGACTATTAAGTGTGATGGGCGAAAAAAATTGATTTTTTTTGCATTTTCTCAAATTATAGACATTCAAGAATATGTGAGAAAATTTTCATGTTGGAATATTGAAAATTGACCAAGTTAGAGACGATTTAGTGGAAGCAGGTAGCGCAACGACTTACGTATACTAAAACCTTTAATCCCGTTTTTCTCGAAACCACTTTTCTTTTGACCTGGCCGAAATCATAACTCTAGCTATACTAATTGTCCGATTTTCAATTCTACAAAACAAAATTTATCGTTATACGTAGTACGTATATATCGTTGTACGTAGCTGTTTTTTTTTATTTAGTATTTTTTAAGCCTCCAAATATACGTAAAAAATCGCCAAAATTACACTTTTTTTGAACACCCACTATTTTGTCCATTTTTTCCCGAAAACAGCTACGCACAACGAGAACCACATTTATACAGATTATAAAACCTTTTTATTTTTATTTTTCAGACCAACCATCATCGAGATGTTGATCCGGCCGTTGTCAATTTTTCACTTTTTTAATAAAAAAATCACACGAACTAAGTTCAATATCAGCTTAATAACATATACCTCTTTTCAAAGTACCAAATAAATAATGTAGTAGACAAAACAAATTTGGAAAAAACGACCGTAACTTTCATCGTTCTACTTTTTTATTTCCTCCAATTGAAAAAATAAAGTAATCGAGTTCTTCAGCTTGTTCGTGCAGCCTGTTCATCATGAAACACCTTAGAGACAATTATTTGCGAAAAAAAAAACAAAAAACCAAACTATCTCAGCCAACCCTTGAACCACGAATGTTCATTGCCAGTACAGCCTCAGTCGAAAGTGTCTAATATCGCAATCAACAAACTCAAAGCAGCCCTTCTCGAATTATCGAATTGTACGTTCTCTAAACATTCTTTAGTCTCCTCCACCTTGGCGACAAAAATTTAAGGGGTGAGATAAAGTCAGAATTTTCAAAAAATCGATTTTTTAAAAATATTTTATTGAAGTATGATGTTTCGAAAATATTCCCTGGAAATTTTAAGTCAATCCGATAAATAGTTTCCGGGATATCCCACAATTAGTGAAGGGGCGTCGGGTCCCCATGGCAGGTAGCGGACGGCAGTCGCAAGCAAACGATAATACCCGGGAAGGCAGAATGCTTCGAAGACAACAACAAATTGATATTTTGGAAGCTTCCACGTCGGCAGAAACCCTATTGTATGGGCCAGGAAATGATAATTCGATGTAATTTTTGAATTAGTATTTCTATACATAAATCAATTGTAAAATTGGAAAACTCTTTCAGGAATTTTCAAAAATTTATTACTCAAAAACTATGAACTTCAGCAAAATTTTACAATGAATACTTCCGTTTTAAAATTGCCCAAAATATTTTCCAAAAAATAATTTATCCCGAAAAACTTTAATTTTTTGACAAATTGTTTTAACAATTGGCTATAAACAATTGAATGCTCAACTTTTCGGCAAAAAATTGTGATATTAGGATGCAGCGGATCAAAATACATAAAAAAGTTTAGTTTCATCCATCGAGCTCAACATTTTACGAACATATAATACCGTATCCACATCGAAGAACTTTAAACGCGTTTTTCTCCGAACTATGTTTTTCAAGTCGGTGACCACTATAATTCAAAAACCACTCGATGGATTTTGATGAAATTTGGTGTGCTTATTGATAGCATTAAAAACTAGTCCTTAATCGAAGGATTTCCATTTTTGTTGAAAACTTTTATTTTTTTTAACAATAAACGAGCGATTTTTTGGTCGAAAATCGAAAGTTATCTGTCGGAAGCCGCCATTTTGTTAATTAAAAAAAAGCTTCGATTAAAGACTAAATTTATTAATAAATTAATGATTTTTTTTTGGTTTTTTTTTTTATTTCAGATGATTCAGTAAAATTTCATGATGGTCACCGCAAAGCACTAAATGCCAAAGGGGGTCCGACAAAGATGGCGATATTTTTATAAATAATCAATATTGTTAGTTGAAAATTTGTACAAGTCAAGTTGAAATGTAACATAAAAACTCTGTGTACCCACTTTTGGAAAACAAATTTAATTACTATAAAAAAAAATTACTGAAAATTCTCGTTTTTTCACGCCTCTGACTGCATCTCACCCCTTAAGTGCAACAACGTCCTCGTGTCAATGAGGGTTCTCCACGTACGGAAAATGCGAACGAGAACGTAAGCGAGTCATTTGAGTAGCAACAGGTACGTCGGAAGAGTGAGAGTCGTTCGATGCACTTGCACCGAAGCTGCGCTTGCACTCTCGTGCCAGTCGTGCGTGGACCGTTTGTACGGTGTCTACAAAGTGCCGTCGACATCGTTGTCGATCGTACACCTAATTTGCTATAAATATCCAGTCTATACCTATCGGAATCTACCTCAGCTGTTTTGTAACTCTCTCTCTCTCTCTCTCTCTCTCTCTCTCTCTCTCTCTCTCTCTCTCTCTCTCTCTCTCTCTCTCTCTTTTTGCTTGCCTATGTCGCGTTCTATCACATGGATAGTCACGAACGTCGTCCAAAGGGCAATAAATTAAAGTCTAAAAACTGGTGGCCCGTGAGGCCCCGCAGCTTTCGGAATCATCGACGAGAGGGAAAAAAGTTCTTGGGGCCAAGGCAATGTTACTCGTCTCTCTCCCTCCTTCGTACAACTCTGCCATGTAACTGTCGCGCCTTTATGCTTATTGATAAGCCGATTTATCTAACTATCCTCGTGGGTTCATTCAATCCACTCACACAATAGTGTATGTATATGGGGGCTATTAAAAAAAAGTCGGCTTTTTTTCTCTTCGAATTCTACTATTCGGTAGTTGCAAGTAGTTTTACAAAAATAAGCATCTTTTTATTAATTTTTTTGGTCAATATAACAATTAATTTCACGAAAATAGCAACTTTTATCTAAAAAATGAATTTGTGAAGCCCTTAACTATTAAACTATTAAATTTCGAAATCATTAAATGACATCATTTTATAGAAAATGAAATGATCTGCAAAAAGGTCGTCTGACATTTTGTCATTAGTCTGATAGTTTCGGCGGAAAAGTGGAAAAAAAAGGAAATTTACTATAAATTTAACTTTGACTCTGGATAACTATTGAAAGAGTAGATTTATCGTAAAATGATAAGAGACATTTTTTATAGTGTTCAATTTCCTACCTTAGTATGTCTCGGGCATTGTTGTATGTTTACTCGCTGGCGAGTTATAAAATTTATAAGTAGAGAGCAAAATTTTCTCCATGTCATTAGCATGGGAAATGGAAAATCGCTATTAGGAACCTCGAAATATTAATATTATTTTACCTCACTTATATCTTATACCTCACTTATACCTCACTTACCTCAGTCTTATTTTACCTCACTGCAACTACTGAATAGGGAAATTTAATGAAAAAAAGAGTGGATTTTTTTTAATCACCCTAATATATACACACAAGATTGGATAAAAATTAATTATCCCTTCGATATTTCCATTTTCATAGAACTTACTTATTGTCATTGTAATTGATCAAGATCCACATTTTTTGGCCGAATTTACGTATCTTTGAGAAAATTTGCCACGCGATAATCACATTATTACATTCAATGAAACGCCATGAATTGATCGAGCGAGTGAAATATTTTTACTTAGTCGATTATCATTGTCCTATATACGCTTTTTGCTTGATCGAGAGAAAAAAAAACATAGATAAGATTGTATATGTCACATGGAAGGCTGAACTCATCTCGAAATAAGCGTTCATTCCGAATGTACAATGACTTTGCAGGTTGAAACTATTTTCAGCCGTTTTCGCACTAAGAATAAAGTATTCGTTATTTTTAGCGAAAGTAGAGCAGATGCGGGAATAGATTTTTTTTGCAAGAGAATCCTCAAGTCGAGTCATTTTGTTGATTCCTATTTAATGGGAATGTGTGAATTATTGTTTTTTTTTTCTGTGGATACTTTAAACTGCTATGTTCAAAACTGACGTATTCCTATGTTCGATTTGACGTATGGGAAGTTCAACATCGTCAATGAAATTGACAGTATTTTTTTTTATTTCTTTTTTTAGTACAATAGACAAAAACTATTGGCCGACTACGGTTCGGGAGAATGATTTTCATTTTTTCCCCCTTTTCAAAGACTAAATCTCGTAACGCGGTTACAAATGTTTTACTGCACAAAGTAATAGCGTCTCTCTGAGAGCAAAAATACAGAGATTTCCGTATGGTAGGCGTTATATGTATCGTACACCGAATTGGTCATAATGGTGTTAACACCACGCTAATATACTATACCTATATACATCATGTCGGGGGATTGGTGAATTTCTAGTCGATGTGCGCTCGTTACACAATTATTCGTGACTTTTGTGCCCACGGGCTTAACTGGTCTTCGAGTGATGCTACTGCCCTGGCTCTCGTGGCAATTATTACGTAAAATTTAACGATGCTAAATATATATATATATATATATTCGCGAGTATCGATCACCGTATCGTCTACCACGGCACTGATTCATGAAGGGGTCGTGCAATCGTTGCATAATGTTTCTCTGTATGCAAAGAGCAATTTCGTGGTTACATGTCAATTTGAATATACATATACATATATATATATATATATATCTACACATTCGTGTGTGTGGAAGGAAAAGAACATTTCGATCTCTCACTTTTTAGTATGAAAATATTTATCAAATGATTTATAAAAAAAAATCATTTCCTATTAATTATTTATGAAAATTTGGTTTCAATTTCAATTAATTAAAAAATTTGAAATATTCAAACAAAATTTTGACTATAGATTTCGAGTTAAAATTTATTTATTAGAATTATTCATGAGATAATTAAATTATTTATTAAGAAGTGATTTTTTTTAACGAATTGTTAACTTTGGGATCCCGACATTCCTTGCAATAATCTTATGATACGTTTACAGATATCTGAAGGTTATTCTGAAACCATCAGGGTTTTCCATAATGTTGATAATGGGGAGAACTGGCTACTATGAGGGAGGTCCTCAAAGTCGCCTTCAGAATCTATATATACAGGGTCCTGTTAGAAATGGATAATCCTGCAACTGTCGATAGGTCAGATCATGTCCTACTATATGCTGGAATTTCAGTTTAGTAAAAGTCCCACGGTTTTCGAGATTAAAGTCATCTGCTTTTGGTTTTTCGCATGCCATTTCTACAATTCATAATTTTTTTTGACCCCGTTTTTTTTAAACACTCTCGGTTATTTGTTTCATGTAGTAAAGCATTACTTTTAACCTTAAATGTTAAGGAAACTTTATGAAAAAAGATATTATGCAGAATTTTCGTACAAACCCAATTCGAACATGACTTTGATAGCCTGCGGTGTAAAAAAAAATGGACCACGCATATCGTGCCAATGCTTTAAACAGTTGCTTAGTTGTTGTCGATTCATATCATTTGCTGAAATAGCATGCGAAAAACCAAAAGCAGATGACTAAAAATAAATAAAAAAACATAACGCCCAAAATCTCGAAAACCGTGGGACTTTTACTAAACTCAAATTCCAGCATAAAGTATCACATGATCTGACTTATCGACAGTTGCAGGATTATCCATTCATAACAGGACACCCTGTATATACACGTATATATGTGTTTGTACATAATATATATATATATACACATACACATGTCCCTTCCTACCTTTCTCTCGCTGCAAACAGTAATAAACGTATGCATATTGTTCGTGCAAGATACTGGGGGAGATCGTCACCAAACTTTCATCCTGTGTGCTGAAACTTCGATGTGTATTCGATGTAAATATCCAGCAGCGAGATGCCTCGTGTAGCCAACACAGGGAATGTTAAGCCCAATTATCCCGTGACTAAACTCGAGACGAAGATTTTTTTTCTAACGGGGAAGGCGGCTCTTTTAAAAAATGTCCCGAGAGTTCGTTGTCTGGAAAGTAATCCTTTCGTGATTTGAGAGTTCTTGAGCCTCTCCGGCACAGATAGTGGTATGCGTTTGGACTTGTAGGTCTATTGGAAAGTCCAGCCGAGACCGTGAGGTTACCACGCGACACAAAAAATCTTTGCGGAGCGGTGGAGGAATAACGTGCACATATATCGGCGAGCACCTTGCAGATTAATATTAAGGGGGGAGATATTTCTAGGTGAGGAAGAAGTTGGCTGATTTTCATGATTTTTTTTTACAAACGAAAGATTTCGTCACCATTTTGTGAAATTGGGATATGTTTTATTACGACATTGGGCTGTTACATGGTTTTTTTTAATCTTCAAAAATGGCGGAGATACGGCACGGTCTTGTAAACCGCATTTTTAAAGCTGGCGTGACGTATAGCTAAAAAACTAATCGACCAATTTTTACGAATTTTGCTATAAATGTTTCTAACCTTATTACCTAAAACGTGAACCTAAATGTTATCGAAAATTTGAAAAAAATGTATGTTTTTATTGTAAAGTGGAGCCATGTTTGAGAAAATTTAATCTTTTTGTTTCAAAGCGTACCATTTAATCGATTTTCAACAGTTCCCACTTTTTTTTGGTTAATATTCTGCGTATGAGTGTTAATACAGGAACAATTTTCGTTGGCTTTTTTTTAGATTATTTCCGCCGACGCTACGTGTCACGCCATCTGACAACATCCTTCGCAACCCATTTAGAAGACCGTGCCAAACCTTCGCCACATTTAAAGGTTAATAAATAAATAAAAAATACCATGCAACAGCCAAAGTTAGTCATAAAGCATACTCTAATTGTAAGTCTCAAAAATGGTAAAATAATATTTTATTTTTAAATATGAAAATCGGAAATTTTTGATACATTTGCAACGATCAAAAAAATTATTTTTTAAACTTTTAATGATAGAACTACATGTGTAGAATATTTTCCCAAAGTTTAAAAGCGAAATTAAAAAAACTTCAAATGTTATAACCCGTCAACGTTGTGCCTCACTGCTCGGGTTCGGAGCGGGCGTAAATTTCAAACGTGTTTTCCTCAAAACTGCATTTTCGAAATAGGTGTGTAGGATTACTCAAAAACTATTAAACCGATTAAGTTGAAAGTTGGTCGAAATATTGATAATATTGCTACATTTTACTTGACGAGAATTGTATCTTAAAAATCAGAAAAAAAAAACGATTGTTTAATCCAAATTTCTTTATTTTAATTACTGCCTAATGGAAAAATTAAAAAACTTTAATTAAATAAATTTAATTAAAGTTTTGTTGATGATAAATTAATTTAAAAAAATAGTTTTGCTTACTTAAATCTAGTGTTAAGGGGCTATGTGAAACTTGCAAAAAAATCGATTTTTTGTTGTTGCCTTTTTCGACAGTTTATACTTTCAAGAATATCATTATCATTAATATCATTTGTATCAACATAATTTTATCTTGCAAAAATCGATAGTTAAATTTTTAAACGCGTTTTTCTCGAAATGAGATTTTAAAAATTTGGTGACATTGTAAGTCAAAGAGCAGTTATCCGATGGACTTGAAATTTGAACTGAGTACTTTTGAATATATTTACTCTACAACGACGTAGGATGTTTTCGATTGTATGAAAACTCACGATTTGGCATTCAAAAAAACGACCATTTTATAGGCAAGAAAATAGACTTTTTTCATAACTACGCCATTTTGTTAGATTTTTATATTTTTCGAAAATCCTACGTCATTGTACAGGAAATACCTTCCAGTTTAGCGACATTTATTCCTTTTTCGGTTTCAGCTACTCAATTGGCCGGAATCAGGTCAGCAGTGGAGGAACTTTTTTTTTGGCGCCGCCGAAGGCAGCGCATGAGTCGCTTGGATTTTAATATTTTTCTATGAAAAAATTATCTAATATAGGTCAAATATAGCTAAATATATTCTCAATTTTCCGAAACATTTAATTGAGTACTTTTCTTCCAAAAAATTCCCGAAAATCACCCAACCTTTCAGCGTTCACACTGGTATAGCCCCTTAAAGTATACCTACAGTTTGATAAATATAGAACAATTCCTTAGTTTAAAAAATCCCTCAAAGTTGCTTAATTTTTTCCCGCCTAAAGGCATCTTCACAACTGATGTCGATCGACGTAAAAATACCACATGAGTCTTCACCGGATATCTCCAAAAGGACGACGTTGAAGTTTGCATCGTTGGAATGCAACGGAAATTAATTATTTTTTCATTGCTCAAATGTTTTTGGCCGATTTTGACTATGACAATCACTCGAACGTTCTTCTACGTATTCTTATTAAAGATCATCGACATTAATTTGCAGAAAACGTGAAGAAGAAGAAATCGTTGTATTCGAACGATGCAAAAATGAACGTCATTGAAACGGATTACACCCAAGAAATTAAAGTCCTTTATTGACGATAATTCGGGAACACATCCATCGATCTCACTCAATTTTTTTGTAAACTTACGGTTCATGATGCACAGACCTAATTTAATGTTAATGCCGTAATTATTCTTCCAGATGAGACCCCCGTAGTCCAGCGAACGGAATTTTTTTTATTGATATTTTCGATTGATTTGTTGATCTTAGTTATCAATGGGTTAGGTACCGTCTAATATTAATTTTCAAGGTGGTTGCAATATTAAAAAGGAAAATAAAGAATTCACAAAAAGCGATTGGGTTCAAAGTTGCTTCATTCATTCATATTTTCCAAAATGTACTTAAAAAAAATTATAGACGGACAACTTTCCGTCAGAAAGAATTTTAAAAAGTATACTATCTAACTTGAAAACGCGCGTGCGGTATACATACATATACGGCGCGTTCTATCCTCGCAAAACTCGCGTGTGGAAACACACCCGTTTCTCGTATCGATGGATCGGGATTTAATGAAAAAATTCGCGGAACCGGTCTGCGAGGGGCACCGTGTTGGTAGTCAATTAATGGTAGTGCTAGTTCATCTATTTCTAACTCCTGTAAACGCATATATATATATATATATATATATATATTTCGAAAATGGGCCTTATCGAAAAAAAGATTCGAAGAATCATTCTCTCGTGCCAAACCTTTCCGAGCCATTTACAGTCACGCATATTATGAATAATGTTACCAAAATTCCCCACTCTTGATAGTTTTTTCAAGAAAAAACGCGCTATTTCGAGCTTAAAAGCATATCATAAATAATATAATCAAAATTTCCTACTTTTGACGTCTTTTTGGGGGAAAAAAATCACTATTTCGAGCATAAATGCATTTTATGAATAGTCACTGAAATTCCCCATTTTTGGTAGGTTTTCGAAAAAAAAATGCGCTACTTCGAGCATAAACGCATATTATGATTAATGCTACCGAAATCGCTTATTTTTTTAGTTTTTCGGTGGAAAAAATTTCCCACTTCGAGCATAAAAGCCCATTATGAATAATTTTAGGGATATTACGTATTTTTGGTAATTTTTCGCGAAAAATATTCATTATCTCGAGCACAAATGCATAATGTGAGTAATGTTATTGAAATGCCCCAATTCAGGTAGTTTTTCGGGTAAAAAATCAGTCCTTCGAGTATGAACGCATATAATAAATAATGTTAAGAAAATTCCCCGTTTTAGTACCTTTATCGAGAAAAAGATAATTCACTACTTCGAGCGCAAAATCATATTCTGAATAATGTTACAAAAGTACCCTACTTTAATAGGGGGAAAAAAAATTCACCACTTCGAGCATAATTCCGCCACATTAGGAATAATGCTGCCGGAATTTCCGATTTCTGATAGTTTTCCGGATTTTTTTCTCACTATTTCCAGCATAAACGTATTATGACGTATTATGACTATGCTACAAAAATTCCCCATTAGCCAGGAATTCACCATTTCGGGTAGTTTTTCGGGGAAAAAATCACTATTTCGAGCATAAACGTAGTATTACGTTCAATATAAACGTATACTATGACTAATGCTATCGAAATACCATATTTTGTTAGTCTTTGGGTAAAAAAATCGCTATTTCGAGCATAAGCGCATATTGCGAATAATTTTACCGAAAGACCCTATTTCGGTAGCTTTTCGGGTACGAAAATTCAGTACTTCGAGCAAAAACGCATAATACGAATGTCACAAAAAACCCCAAAACAAGGTATTGTGGTAGTTTTTCGGGGAAAAAAATTCACTACGCTCAACATCAGGTTTCCCCTTCATAATCGTGCATCATTACGACACCCCACGATGGTTTGGGCCGGAAAAAAGCCATTATAGGCTGCTTTACGATAAAGGCTATTTTCGAAACATTTACTGGACACAATTATCTAGAAAAAAAGACTGCGTACATGTTTAGGTTACTAACGTATAGTTCTTGAGTCACTATGTACTCTCTCTCTCTCTCTCTCTCTCTCTCTCTCTCTCTCTCTCTCACACACACACACGCACACACACACACACACACACACACACACACACACACACACACGCACACGCACACGCACACGCACACGCACACGCACACGCACACGCACACGCACACACACACACACACACACACACACACACACACACACACACACACACACACACACACACACACACACACACACACACACACACACACACACACACACACACACACACACACACACACACACACACACACACACACACACACACACACACACACACACACACACACACACACACATATATATACATACATATACATATGTGTGTATGTACAATGACTCAAGTACTACACGTTGATAGGCTATATATAGAACGAGGCAGAGAAGGGCCTACCGATAAGAGGTATATCGACTGTAATATCACGAGGACAGCGACCCTTAGACTCCGCTCCCTTATAGCTGCCCGACGAGGGAAAGAATCGATACTCTCGTCAACGCATATATTTGTACGGTCATGCGAGAGGACACGTCGCGGGGGAGTCCCCGCAAACGGATATAGGCGCTTCGTTGATAAAATCGAAATTACCATCCGTAAAAAACAAACGCGAAGCGCCGACAATTCTGGGCTGCTCGATCGATATCGCCACGAAGTAACGTCAAAAAAGAGAAAAACCACCACTTAAAAAATCTACAAAAAAAGATAACGGAATTAAGATAAAATAAGAAGGAAAAAAAATTGTTTTCAATTTAATCGCATCGACAGGAGGAGGTTTTCAATCGCTTTCTTTCTCTCGCACTGTCGTTCGCATCGTTCGGCCACGTGGTGAAAAATACTTTCGGAAACACGTGGTCGCGCGTGCTCGCCGAAAAGCAAACGGCGCGCGTACGAGCCTCTGATAAGTGTTTCAACCGCAATAAAGTTTTCTTGAAAAAAAAGCACTGTACAACCGGTTTTTATTTATCGCACTTTTCCGACGTTCTTATACTTGAATGGATAGTGCTATCGGAACACATGGCTCTTGCGTTATGCTCAATAGAACGTTGCATACACACCCGTTTAAACTCATCCGAATTAAAAATGACGATTCAACGCGGTCTTGTCGCATTTTTTCGATTGCCGCGTAACGAAAACACATTTATAACAAGAACAACGCGATAATAATGAAAAAAATAGCCAAAACAATTATAAACGTGACAATTACCAGCCAGCTGCAAATCACGATGTGCCTTTTTCCTCGATTATCACCACACGCGATTCTTTTTCGTCACATTTTTCATTGCCACTCCGATATATGTATATACACATATATATACGTATGAATATTTTTAACAGCACGTGGGAAATATTTAAAAAGGATTCACCGCTCGATCCCGATGACGCATACTCCGTTACGTTTCGCTCGCGTCTCGCAAATTCATCGCGAACCTCAAGAACTGAAATTAAATTTTTTTCCTCGTTTCGAGTCAATGAGTCAAACGTGGTGTCAAATTTCCCGAGAACTACGTGACATTTGGAGCACCTGTTGCACTCGTGCGCACAGCGGTGCACACTTTTATTACGCTTTGATCACGTTTTTTGTTTTATCGCGGTCGCAATCACGTGACACGGGACGTAAACATTAAATATATATATATATATATATATATATATATATATATGAAAAAAGGGATTATGTGGAATAATGATTATATTATAACAATAATTGCAACTGAAGGGAAACGAGAAAAGTTTGTGGCGTCGGTTGTGCGTGGCGCACGAAACTGAAGAGCCTCACAGTGCGAAAGCAACCGGTCGACGAGCCGTAAAAGACTGGCCTGTAAAGCTGCACTGAGAACCTCGGCTATGATGAGGGAGCTTAGTCGTTTATGCCTCCCGAACGATAGACACACATACACGCGAGCGCCTACGTCATTACGGACGTATCTATATATATATTACCCGTGGATATATATATATGTATGTATGTATGTATGTATGTATGTATGTATGTATGTATGTATGTATATGTACTATTTATTTATAATGTAAACGGTGGAACAGCTGATTACTCCTGTCATTCTTCGATTATTTCCTTCAACTGCACTTTACGTGTGGGTAATATATATATATATATATATATATATATATATATATATATATATATATATATATATATATATATATATATGTATGTATGTATGTATATATTTTCTTAGTCTATTTCGTTTGCTCATTTCTAACGTATAGCCTTGCAGGTTTTTACGTATTACCCGTTTCCAAACGAAGTCTTTCCTGTCACTCGCCACCCGCACTTCGCTCATCTAACCTCACTTTCGTTGCGTGAACAGCCTTAATGGGGAGGGGGGGAGGTTAATTCGCTATAAAAAGGACGTTTACGATAATTTTTTTGACGACACAGATAATGTATATTTATTTAAGTAATTAGTATATAATAAAACGACATTCGAAGAATATTCTGTAAAATTGTCGTTAATAATTATGCAGAAATGAACCATTGACAGAAAATCTTCGGAGACGCCTAAAAAAAAGTTACATTGTGGTGAACCGCGTAACTCATCACTGGATCAGCTGGAATAAAAAAAAACAAAAAGATTTCATTAGTTAATAAGTTCCTTAAGGTAAAGCTGTCGTGTTTTTTACTGATTTTTTAACTTTTAGTTACACTTAGAAGTCAAAATACCGATTTTTCATTTAAAAAATCGGAAATTTTGTTATTGTAAAATAAATTAAAATTATAAAAAATTGGAAGACTCGACAGCGTTACCTTGTAATTTATGTGTAGAAAGAGTGTGTAAAATTTCAAAAGGATCGGTGCAGTAGATTTTGAACTAGAGAGTTCACCGACTTTGAAAATGCTAAGTCTGAGAAAAACGCGTTTAAAAGGTTCAAAGATTTCTACACTAGAAAATAAAAAATTAAACATCAATAAACGAGTGTTTTTTTTTCAAATACTTACACAGAATCATCGATGCCAGGCCCATAAAGCATTCATGTGGAAAACATTTTTTTTAACGCCAAAAAAATACCTCACTTCCCCCCTTAAGGGGTTAGGCTACCGTGAAAAAAAAAATCGGTATTCGCGTGAGGCAACTCGTATTGAAGAGAAAGGCCCAACACATGGTGCAGGAATCGCAGGTTGAAGGTAAACTTATTATTACAACGATATAACTGCTGGTAAAATTTCAAGGGGCAGCACCACTGCAAACGTCTAAAATGAAGCGATTTTTCGCCATTTTTTTTTAGTGGAAGGACAAGCAAGACAATAATATTCCAGGATCTTATTAGTCGTATCTTCGAGTGAACAAAAAAAAATTATATTAAAAAATTATACTGAATGGTGACGCTGGAGCGATTCTCGCGAGGCATGATGAATTTGAGACGCTCTGCGGCACGCAGTATGACTGACGCAAATTTGAACGTGGAAAAAAGTAAAAAAATTATATTAATTTACGTGAGTATAGCTAGAGAAATAGGTAAGGGTTTTTGAAAATATTAACTTTTATGTAATTGACAATCATTCAAAG
This sequence comes from Ophion slaviceki, assembly GCA_944452715.1. Taxonomy (NCBI): domain Eukaryota; kingdom Metazoa; phylum Arthropoda; class Insecta; order Hymenoptera; family Ichneumonidae; genus Ophion; species Ophion slaviceki. Next base: position 16,191,090 of record OX101786.1, on the reverse strand, counting down.
TTAAAACGCAATTTTCGACAGAACAACGGATAATCATTTGTTAACGGGGTCCTCTAGTTTCTCGGCTGTTTTTTTACGGCTTTTTCAATAATTTTTTACGGGCAAAGCATCGAAATAATCAATCTCATCGTTTTTGCATAATCTTTATTAACATTTAAATAAGCTTTACAAATTTTTTGAAGTCAATATATATAATAGAATAAACGTTATAGTGGCCGACAGGAAGACATCAAGTAAAAGAGGTGCTTGACGGTGACCAAGATTGCGGCTGTTCTGCTTATCTGAAATAAAAAAAACCAAACGGCATTTTAATCTTCATATTTAAGACTAGCGATTGAACTAGAGTGAATTCTAAATTACAAAAATTGACTTTTTTATACACTTTTGAAAGTTACATTCTATTTTTTACTCATTTTTTCTTAAGTTTTTCGCTCGTACAAAAAAAACTATCGAAGCAATCATGATAATCCTAGTTCAATCGCTGGCTTATAACATATTAAAGATGCTGTATCAATTTGAACAAGACCGGTGCAGTAGTTTCTGAATTCTCGTGGTCACCGTTTCGAAAAATGGTGTTTCGAGAAAAACGCGTTTGAAAGTTCGCGCATGTGATTTATACTTGTGAACCACTTCAAATATCGAAAAATCCTTTGGCACACATTTTCTACATATGTTGTAGATGTGATTTATGAAAAAAAAAATCGATTTTTTCTATCCGAGAAACTAGAGGACCGCGTTAATAAATAATGTTAGAATTAACTCATGGAAAATCCCGTACGTATTTCTCTTCGAAATATAATTTTAAAGATGTGCTCAAAATTTGGAGGGAATAGAATGAAAATTGTTGGAGTTATGTTGCGTGCCGTTTTGGAAAACTGTGTACCGAGAAAAACGGTCGACGTCTCGCACACGGGTCAGCAACTGCCACCGCAAACCCACACAGGCCTGCGGGCCATTTTTACAGGTACCAACCTTTTTTCCCCTTATTCTAGATGGTTCGAAGCATCTCTTGAATCAATAAAAAAAATCATTTCTTTGAAAATTCTATCGTGGTTAAACGCGTTTTTCGCGAAACTATGTTTTTCAAAACGGTTTACACGATTTCTCGATGTCTGATGAACGGATTGGCTTGAAAATTGGTACACTTAGTCCGTGTTATAGTACTTTAGTGTTGACCAAAGTATTTCTTAACTTTTTTTGCATTAGTTATTAACAATGATGATTTCACTATTCGTCGAAAAATCGAAAAAATACTAACATTTTTTTTTATAGTTGAAACACGATAGCTCGGTCAAGCGAATATGATCTATTTTACGAAAAAAAAACTCGTTTTCTTTATTTCGATCAACCGAGGGCCTAAAATCAAGTACACCGTTGAGCCCTTCAGGTTCAAAGGTCCTTCACGAGATTGCTTATAACTTCTTCAATTATTATCTTTTTGTGAAATTTGGTGCATGACTTTGTTAATGTACGTACAAATAAATTTCCAAACGATTTTTCAATCATCTTACTTATTCTTTGACGATGGATTTTTTAAAAATAATCCTGAATTTTCTGTCGTCATAGTAGGCTAATTTCTTGGGGGGAGTTTAAGCCCTTTAAGCAGCCGAAAATAAGCGAAGTCCCGAGATTTTTTTTGGGTAGAAATTATTTATTCTCCCTATGTGAAACTTAATTTATTTCTTATGACACCTTTCAATTTAACATTTTTTTAATTTAATATTATAAAATTGCGGCTATACGACACTGGCTTCAGAGACGGTTGCCACCTGAGTTGTTCCACGGCGTACAACCTAGCGTCTGGTGCTTCGATCTGAAACATCAGGGCCAAGAAGCTTTAGATTGCCAAGGCCCACACACTCTACGTGAACCTAAAAAAATATTTTAAAAAGTGAAAATTCGAAAAATGGCAAGAGTTTGAAAAATTGTGCTATTTTTCATTGAATTTACTATAGTATATATTCATAAAGAAGTAGTTTTTACAAATAATTCACGATGAACTTTGGGTTCGCATAAATGAAAATTATGTTATTTATAAGTACGCAGAATTTCAAAATGATCGATGAGATAGTTTTTGAGTTATCTCGTACGAGGTTCACGAAAAAGAGGTTATCAGGAAACGGCGTTTAAAGTTTCAAGACTCATAACTTGTGTGACTAAATGACCTACCGATTTATCTGCGATCCCGGGGCCATAAAGTTGTCACTCAGCCTCCTCGTGAAGTTAATTGTCGGCCATAAGCTCTTCTTCACGTTGTGAAAAGATGTCGCCCCCTTAAGCTACACTATACCACGTTTGCCGAGGGTACTCTGGAAAGCCCGTACAGGTATAGACCGCCCCATATTCTCTAAGGCGCAGACTTGTAAGTCAAGTACCGACACGACGGTTCCAAGGATGTTGAAGTTAGCATCGTTGGAATGCAACGAAAATGAATTGTTCTCCACATCGCAATTTTTTTTCACCGATTTAGGCTGTGAATATCACTCAAACGTTTCAACGTTTTCTTATTGGAAATTTACGACCTCAATGTGAAAAAAAGGCTTCGGTTAACGATAGAAATTGAGAAATCAAGAATTCAAAAACAAAAAATTAAGGTAATATATATATATATATATATATATATATATATATATATATATATATATATATATATGTTAAAATTATATAAAAAAAATGGCGCGCAATTAAAAATGTCAGGTCATTTTGAGACACCCTTTATCATGGTGGCGAGGGAGTGGTGGATTTCAGACATTGCCTAAGTAATGACCGTCCTAATATATATTATATATAACGTATATATTAATATATAATATATAATATATATAATATATATACACTGAGAAAAAAGAACCAATTGAATCAAAAAAATATATTGGTTGATCCAAATAAATGTGCTGCTGCGGAGTGCCACCGATATATGAGATTGTTACAATCCTATAAAATATTGGAAAATGCGATTGATTTAAATAACTTATTATTTTATTTGAAAAAGCTCTTTTGTTCTCTGGATATCTTTCACATAATCTTCCAAATAAAATTATATTCTATTGAAATCATTCTATATACAATCCGTAGATGTATGGATGAAATAATTAAGCGGTTGCTAGAACATTTCTTACTTCGTACAAAAATATAATCAATTGTATTAATTATTTCTTTACTGCATCGAAACGAATATGCTATGGGACGTAAGTTTGTCAATTTGTTTTAAATCTTAAATAAAAAGTGTGCATTAGAATGATCATCCACGATAATAGTGGAGAGAATATCAGATTTTCAACTGATAAGAACAGATACTACACTTTGATCTTAGCCACAAGCCAAGAAGTCTACGGTCCTTACCGTTTATTCCGCGTTTGAATAGATTTTCCGTTCGCGCTACGCTTACGAGAAACGAGCGCGCGTGCGGCTTCTAGCGGTTACTCCGAGAACTACGGGTTTCCTCACACCTGTAATTTCGGTGGCGCTCAGCCATGATATGGTTGAATTCTTTCAACCAAATGCGCACGGAACAAATTGTATTTTCGTATAATTGTTTAACCAATTCAGACATTTGCTTAATATTTTTCAATAAAAATAAAATATTAATATTTGAACGAATAATGTCCTTGGAAACCAATGTCGGATATCGTGAAAAAAATAAAATAACATATTTACTCAATAGAAATATTATCTGAATCAAACGAGCGAAATTCAATTTTTCTCGTGTACTCGAATCAACAATATTCATGTTATGAATTGAAACGCTTTTTTTTGTTCGTTGCAGAAAATGCATTCAAAACTATATAATTTGTTCGCGATAATTTTTTAGATAGTTTCAATAATATATTGTTCTCGGCGAACAATATATCTTTTGCATGAAAAAAAAAACTTTTAATTTTATCATGTTATTGAAGTCAACCGCGTTTGGTTTGGACTAATAAATCCGATTATTTACACCAACAATTTTACGATTGAATCAACGAAATTTCATTCAATAACACCAATGATATTGGATCAATTATTTGTTTTCTCAGTGTATTAATATATATGACATTTTAAATTGCGCGCCATTTTTTTTGGTCACGAACAGAGATTACTAATTTTTGACAGTTGGCATCAGAAAGCATTGAGGTTTAGTCGTAGAGAATTACACGATCGAGCAACGCATAGAAATTCTTATTTGCTGCATTGTTACTGTGTAGTTATTGCAAACGAAATTTCATGGTCGTGTTATCTCGTGCCGCAGCGATGTGAATTGGCCGCGAAGTTCGTGCGATTTGACGCCATTGGACTTCTTTCTTTGGGGTTTTCTGTAAGGAAAAGTGTATGCCAATGATCCACAACCATTCCGGAGCTCAAGGAAGCAAATTGACGCACTATTAATGATGAAATTAGTCCGCAATTATGCCAAAATATTATTGAAAATTTCGTCAAAAGTGTGAATGTTTGCAAACAAGGACGAGGCGGCCATTTATCGGATATTGTGTTCTTCACATAACCTCCAAGTTTGTACCTTACATCAGCCCCCTGACGCTGGTAGATAAATGCTGTTCGCAAAATGTCCTTGCCGCACTGTGGCGCCAGTAGTCGTGTGACAGGCATGCATATATATGTATGATGCACCGGTGTTTGGAATATTTTACATGAATAAAAGTCTATTGTAGATAACTTTATGAAAACCATTATTCGGGTGTATGATGGATTTGAATCATAACTGAATTTTTCAGCTTAGCATTATTAACTTAGAATATTTCCGTATATAATAAATAAATAGATAAATATATATATATATTAGGGTGGCCCTCATTTTTGGGGTTTTCGAAATTTTGTTGAGTTGCGCATGCGTATTTAGAGCCGAAGGCTGTCACATAACAGCCAACGCTAGGTAGTGGCGATTTTAAGAACTAAAGAACCTGGACAAAACGCGTTTTCGTTTATCGTATAGAAATAGTAGGCCAGTGTCAGGGGGCTGCCTTATATTAAAATAAAAATGTTCGTACTTTTCAAATGAATAATACTTTTTATTAATAAATTGAAATGTCAGGTCACTTTGAGACACCCTATATAATTGAAGGACGTAAAAAAAAACACTGTGCGTTAAAAAGTGCTACCGAATCATCTTTTAAATCTAAAAACCATCACTTTTATTTATACCGTTTCACTCCTCTTGTAACTAGAATCTCGTCATGTCTTGTGTTGAAGTTTGATCCATGGAACGCAACGAAAGTTTTTTTGATTACTTTTTATTTTCTTTATTTTTGCTATTATAGAAGAGTTTAAAGAATATATTCATATTGTAGATAGCTAAATCAGTATCTTGAAAAATGTTTGAGGAACTTTTGTGGGCAAAATCTGCCAAACCAAATTGAAGGAATTCGGAAATATGAATTTTCGTTGCATTCTAGCGGGGCAAACCTCGACCTCATTGTGATATCCGTCCGGCTGTAGGTCTGCGATGGCTCCACAGTTTTTGCAGTTTCAAGCCTCTATCCATAAAATTTGTCAAGTAGATGCTTCAGATGGTGATCTCAACTAATACGTGGCAAAACATCGAATAAAATTTCAGGGTTTTTACTGTGAATTTAAATTGGGGTCATTTTTCTTGTGCACCCTTCGAGGGTTTGGAGATATTATTGAAAATGAAATTGACGTTCCATTCGCCAGTTTTCCATCGCAAACGCCGTTTGCGAAATCTTGAGCTTTTATCAGGGTCATCCCATGTAACAGCAATTTTCTATCGCTTTTTTTTGAGAATTTTTTTTATGAACCATTAAAACACGACCAAATTGGTCATTTTGGAATTGGATTTTTCTTTGTGGGAAACAGTTGGTGAAAAAGAAACGCATTTTTTTAAACACAAAGTTACATATATTGAGAGCCTTAAAAAAATCACCATGCAATATAGAGAAACAAAAACATGGCCGCCGGCAGATAATTACATTTTTTCGCGACATTTGGCGGTGGACGCTCTCCAGCTCAAACGGTCCATCTGAAACCTAAAAACCAAACGGGTTATTCAAGTTCACAATAAATACGAGTCGTTGACGATCGTAGGTTTTTTAAATCTTTTTTTTTTCGTCAGAGCGGCGATGAGTTGAAACTCAAGCATACAAAATCTATGAAAAAATCGTCATTTTTACGTAACTATTGAAAAATGAAGATCGATTTTGAAAAAGTGAAATCGTCAACGACCTTTAAATGTTTCTCATCGTATCTCCTGAAAATTTGGAAATAATCCATGAAGTGGTTCTCAAGATATAATGTCCACCGACTTTGAAAACAGTGTTTCGAGAAAAACACCCGACCGACTGTTGGAAGCTGTAGCTCATTCAATTTTAAAAATATTTCAATGAAGTTTTCAGGCAATATATCTAAAAGGTGATACTATCGAATTAAAATATTTTTGGAAAATGCAATTTTTTGGCCCCATTGGTACATCTAGCCCGTTAACTTAATGCAAACGCCCGAACGACCATGAGCGCAGTGAATTTTTGTCAGCAACGATAGATAACTACGTCTGACTTTACGATTTCCCATAAAAAATACTGTGCTCAATTGCCCAGACTTAGATTTTTTCCTGCCTAAACAATGTAGTGCAACTTATCGAAACTTCGAAGATGAACATGTCATTGGACGTATGTACGTCTAAAAAAATCAGTATCCTTCAACATTCATCGGTGTAACGTCCGACCCGCCTAAACCAAGTCCAATGTGTGTTGAAACCCAAAAATAAAGCACTGCCGAAGTTTCGACGGGTTCCGTTAAGTCATCCTTCACCATTCTCCCGCAGTCGTCATTGGAGCACGTAGAAAAGAAACCGGTTTGGTTGAAACTCCTGCAGTTGCTTCTGAGCACGTACATCGCTTCTGATGTGAACCCTATAGAATGCTGCAGGGCCACTCATATACCACTCCCAGAAGTACACGAATAGGAAAGTATTCCACCTGATCAGTTCCCGTCACCGACACGAGTTATTTATTGATCCTCGCCATGAGCCAACGACTTGCCACCCCATGACATCGACAAAATCTTTTGTTTCCAATCTTTTTTGGTTGATTTCTCGGACACGCTTCGACATTAATATTCGAACATGACTATTGGATGAAAAATGTCGAATGTTTTGAGTACATGCAACGGCAGTGTCATATTGCGCAATAAGTACATAGTAGTAGCAAAAAAACGTGCCCGCTTGTTCCTTAAGGCGGTACGGTGATGACCATGCTAGTAAACTTAGAGTCTATTTCACGCCGCAATATCGCCACGTTTTAGATATATGTATATGGCCTATTCTTCGAGAAATATTTTTTAAGTATTGAATTTCGAGTTTCCTATTATTTTTATAATATGGAAACAACCTTAATAATGTACTACTCGACTCCAGTAGTACGCCATGTCGTTGACGTTTAGCATCGTCGCATTTTCGGTGGCTGTCATCGGTTCCACGCGCCCGGCTTGTTATTTTTTGTAGCCGGTTAACATGGAGAATGAAAATACTGTGGAAGTTTATCAAAAGAGTAACGGGATTGTACCTGAAGTCCAGTTTAGAGACAAATGTAGATTCTGACGGACAAGAATTAGAAAATGAAAAGATAATATTGCGATTGCAAATAAAAAACGTCGCGTTGAAGTTAACCTCAATGTCCAATGTCCAATCTGTCCAAAGTCACAACATATTTCATCGATTGTTATGTTATTTTTCCCTTTCCCAATTTTCACAATATTGGCAGGTATAAAAAGGAACGTTTATTTTATATGACGGTTCTCCCATGCTGAATTTATATATAGATGCGTTGTATAGGTATATGTCGCCAGAAAAGTTGAGATGCCTTTGCTGTACGTAAAAGAACTTTAAGTAAATATCGACGAAAGGCCCTTTATAACCCATTAAAAAATGGACGGCTTCGCACAATCATATTTTTAATTCGCGTTGAAAATATCCGATAGACGAATCAAATTTGCGCGGGTATCCGGCGTTGCCACACGTCGAGCAAGATGGCTGCTGTTACGTCACGAGAAGTCTCGCTCTCCGAAAACTTCGGTTTTTGCGACTTTATTTCTAAATTTATTGCTTATTTCTGCGGTGGGCTTTCCAATTCAAGGTGCCTTATCGATCACAAAGCTTCAACGAACGCAAGCATCAGTTTTTTTACGTGTTTCTTGGCTCCAAGTAGCACAAAAAAATCGATATATGAGAGGACAGGTACATTTTGTCGTCTACGTGTGACTAATTCACCAACTTTAACAATTAATAACTCGGAAAGTGTACGGTAAATCTCGTGGAAACTCCGCATACGCATGGACGAAGGTCTCGACAATGCTATAAAAAAAATCGGGCTTTTATCTTGAACTCGCTCCAATCACCGTACCTCCTTAAGGCAATCCTATCGCTTCACACTAATCATACCACTGATCATATTTGAGACTTGTAGAATTCATATTTTTAACATATGCAAAAAAAATTTATTACAAGTAAAATTTTCTGTGTGTAAACTGTTGAACGAATGTTCACATTTAATTCGAAAAATGAAAAAATAGTTATTCCAACGATTCGCGCAGTATTTCTGGGTTTGATATTTGGCAACATTCGTTCTATCTCCGTCTCTTTTTACTCAACCAGGCGAGTTTAACCTCCATGCTTTGCAACGTCTGGTAAAAAGCGTGGAAAATTTGTGTCGGCGAAATATGTCGGTTAAAAATGAAATATGTGTGGAAATTCGAATGAGTGAGATGAGGTTAGGACTACAGTCAGCTGTTGCCTTGCTGTCACGTCTCTTTATCGTAGCAAGTGGTAATAAATCCAATACCGGAAGTTCAAATTAAACTTGATATTACATAAAAATTAGGTCAATAAGCGTAATTTTTTCTGAGAGCATTGGATTACTACAAGTGTTATGTAAATCTGATTATTTTTAAGAATCTGACGGATTTCCACTATTATATACACTTTTGTAGCGACCGGAAATTGGGTTTTTGCATGTCGTCTCGGAATTCCTTCACAAAAATACGCAATTTTAATTTTTTTCTCTGTAATTAGGTCGATAACCGACCCTGAAATTTTACGGAGACGATTATTAATATATTTAATGAAGCTCAAAAAAAAAACGTTTAATCGTAGGGACTGAAGCCTGGCGATAGGATTACCTTCACGGGTTATGTCTAGTTGTAACGGTCGAGAACAGCTCATTTTTGGCTTTTTTAAATAGAAATTCGTGATAAGTTATAAAAAGTAAGTTTTTGAAAATATATCATCTGATGAACACTGTAATATTTTGGTGTAAAAGTATTCAATTGTTATCGATTTACAGCCTAGGTATAGCCCCTTAAGTAATTGCACGGAGAATTCAGTTTAGAAGGTACTGTACAAAATTGAAATGAAACGCTGCAAGTTTATTTGAAAAACGCGTCTGAATGTCTGCACCACGTTATTTTCGGCTTGAGGAGCGAAAATGTATTGTTGAGAAAGTAACTTATCGTTATCGGACCAATTAGAACCTCTTGAAGACCCGTAAATATAATTGGAAGCTCAATTGTTCTCTCCCGACCCTCTGGACTAGTCTTACCCCTTAAGTGTCAGGTACAATACTAAAAATTTGTACACTTTTGTCTAATAGCTGCAATTAAAAAGAACTTGAACCCCATTAATCTACTTTTATAAATATAAGATTTGTAAGTAAAGCTTCCGAGTGCTGGCCAACTGATCACTGTCCAATGACTATAAACACTTTTTCCTTGTGATGTTTCCGAAGTCCGCGCAACAACGTTTTCTCAGGGAATGTCGTCTCGAACGAGCAGAGGTTCGATTCCCATCGTCCAAATGACTCGCTCGTGGAGAACGATCTTCACTTCGGTACAGTCCTCCTCGTATGTGTTCGAGGTGCTTACCAAACCGCCAAATTCCATCGATATGTCGTCTGAAACAAAGCAATGCAGGGAACTTTAAGGGATTAGGCTACAGTGAAAATGTAAAAAAATCGGTGGTAGCTCGAGACAAATTGAAGAGCGTCCAACATGTGGTGCAGGAATGGCAGTTTTAGAGTAAACTTTTGATTGCAACGAGAGAGCTGCTGGTTAAACTTTAAGGCGTTAGGCCACAGTAACGGGTATAAAATCATGTGCGAATTTAACAATTTTTTTATCGTATAAAAAAGTGATTCACTCATCAAATTAATTACACATCTATTTAGTATGAATATCAAGCTGTTAGAATTTTTTCCTTCGATTTACAACATGGAGGACTACTCGAAACTTCTCGAAACAGCTTTTTTCCAATTGGCGTGACAAATAACTTCTAAAATTTTCACTCGATTTACTTCTAATTTAAAAGTTACGTTCCTAATGGCATTTCGCAGAGAAGTACGTACGGAATTTCTGATTAAGGCTAGGTCTTTCTTCTAGTAAGGTAATTTCTGATTAGTCCGGTCTAGAAATTTGACAAAATCGATTTTTTTCTCTTCATTTTATTATTCCTTAGACCTTTCTCAATTCGCTCGTGAAAACCGTTTATCGATATTTCAAAAATTAGCAGAGTAATAGAAATGATAAGCAAGCCGCGCGCAAACCTCATCTAACGGTATCAAAACTTTGAACGCGTTTATCTCAGAACTATGTCTTTCAAATCGGCGCCCACGATATCTCGATAACAAATTGACCGATCGAGCTCAAATTTTGCAAATACCTTCGGTAGCCTCCTTCTGAGGACTGGTAGCAGAATTGAGTCGAACAATAATTTTGCCGACCTTTTATAACTCGTCGAATACCCGAAAATGTATGAAATATCGTTAATCAAAGTTTAACAGGCCGCCATTTTGTAACAAAATTTTTTTAAGTACTAATTCTGCTACCAGTGCTCAGAATACTCATACAGATTGAGAATATATATATATATATTCTTTTTTCAGATCCATACATCAGCCAGATTGGGCGCCGATTGAGGCGGTTTTCGGCGGACCATGTTGTAAAAAAATAAAAAAAACTACATGAAAATATTTAAAATAATTTTTTATTTAATGTAGATACATTCTCAAAGGAACAATAAATACATATGTAAAATTTCTTCAAGACAACTTCAACGGTTTAAAAGTTATTCCAACCCAAAAATGACGTACAAAGTCTCGCTCTAGACCAGACTACTGCCTTAATCGAAAACTTTTCATTTTATAAGCAGTTTATGAGCAGTTATAACGAAATTTTTCACTGAAAATTCATTTCTTGAATTCAAATACCTACAATTTTTTAATAAAACAATATTTTTTGAATTCCGACGAGAATTTTTGTTTTTTGTTCTAGGTAAAAAACTGTGGATGTTAAACGTCACGTCGTGGAGCGCCTAAAAAAAAGATAACAAAAGAAAATATTAGTAGTCGGCTAGGATATAATCGAAAATATTAGTAGAAAATATTAGTAGTAGTAATATATTTTGTACAGCGAAAAAAAATTCTAACAGCTTCATATTCATACTAAATAGATGTGTAATTAATTTTATGAGTGAATAACTTTTTCATCTGAAAAAAATTGTTAAATTCGGACATGATTTTATACCCGTTACTGTGGCCTAACGCCTTAAGGGAGACTTTGTCCTTGAAATTTTCAAAAAATCAATTTGAGCTCAACATGAGCAGCTAGAAGAAGAGGAGGGATGCCAGGACCAGGCATTGCCAATTAGCGGTAATTATAAACACATATGTGTAAACACATTACAAAACTTTAAACGCGTTTTTCTCGAAAACACGTTTTTAAAAATGGTTGACATTCTCCTGACCGCTGTAATTAACATATCGACCTGAAATTTGGAGAGCATACTCAGAAAATGTCTTCACGGAATGACGGATCGTTTTTTTGATAGATACATTTTTGCATTTATTATTTATCTTTTTATGCGAAAAAAAACGCGAAAATTCGATTTTTTTTTTTAATTGCCGCCATTTTCCGAAATTTGTACTAAACGAAAAACCCATCCGTCATTCCGTGACCAAAAGGTCACAGATTGATAATATGCTTTGAATTTGTGTTTCAGATCAACAAAGAGGGGGCAGTGATGTCAGCCGTTTACCTCCCGCGATTTGAGGACCTGTTTTCGCGGAGCTGCAACGGCCGCAATTTTGGTTTTTTTTTTCAAAAAAAAATTTTTTAACGTTCTGTATATCATGAATAAAAGCAAGAAAAAAACCGCACTCAAAAAGCTTTACTCGTTTCCTTTAAAAAAAATAAAATGTAAACACCTGAAATATGACACTCCAAGGACAAATTCTCCGTTAAACGCCTTTTTCTCGAAACTATGTTTTTCAAAACGGTGTACACGATTTCTCGACATCTAACGGACGGATTGACTTAAAATTCGGTATATATATATGCAGTGAAATAGTAGTTTAGGGTCAATTAGCAACGTCGAAAAATCGATTTTTGAATTTCCAGTTTAGAGAGTACAACATTTGAAAGTATTCTCTGTAAATTTCATAAAAATCCGACTGGAATTTATGTAGATTAACGATTTAAAGTGGAGCGGTCTCGAGCCGGTATAAAAGCGGCAGCCGGCGCTCGACGCCGAAAGGTATTATTATAAGGGCCTTTCGGCCTACCTAAGGTGAATCTATTGTTAAATACTTAGATATAAATGTATGTTATTGTACTCTATGCGTGTGTTAAAGTTGTAACTATGTTAGTACAAGAGGAAAAAAATCATCTGGATGTAAAATCTACTTAAAACTTTAAACGCATCTTTCTCAAAACAACGTTTTTGCGAGGGTGTACAAGATATCTCGAAAATCGCTTATCCGATTATTTTCAAATTTTTATCACTTATTTAAGGTATTCCTATCGCCAGGCTTCAATCCATAGGATTTTCATAATCTTTTTCGAGCTTCACTAAATATATTAATAATCGTCTCTGTAAAATGCCAGGGTCCGTCACCGACCTAATTACAGAGAAACAAAATATTAAAATTGCGTGTTTTTGTGAAGGAATTCCGAGACGACATACAAAAACCCAATTTCCGGTCGCTACAAAAGTGTATATAATAGTGGGAATCCGTCAGATTCTTAAAAATAATCAGATTTACATACGTAACACTTGTAATGCTCTCAGAAAAAAATACGCTTATTGACCTAATTTTTATGTAATATCAAGTTTAATTTGAACTTCCGGTATTGGATTTATTACTACTTGCTACGATAAAGAGACGTGACAGCAAGGCAATAGCTGACTGTAGTCCTAACCTCATCTCACTCATTCGAATTTCCACACATATTTCATTTTTAACCGACATATTTCGCCGACCCAAATTTTCCACGTTTTTTACCAGTCGTGGCCCGAATACAATGCTTTATATTTCCAGCACCTGACATTGTTTAGACAGATCGACGTTGAAAAGCATGGAGGTTAAGCTCGCCTGGTTGAGTAAAAAGAGACGGAGATAGAACCAAAGTTGCCAAATATCAAACCTAGAAATACTGCGCGAATCGTTGGAATTACTATTTTTCATTTTTCTAATTAAATCTGAACATTCATTTAACAGTTTACACATGGAAAATTTTACTTGCAACAAATCTTTTTTGTTGCTTGTGTTAAAAATATAAATTGTACAAGTTTCAAGTATGGTCAGTGGTATGACTGGTGTAAAGCGATAGTATTACCTTAAAATACAATAATCATAATTTTTTATTACGATGAATAATTTTTTTACAGCCGAAAATGAGCGACGCATGTTTGCGAAAAAAAATGTCCACCTCCGCCATTTTGTAAAAACTCATAATTAGCCTCAACTCTTCGTTCACCCGGAAGTTAGTGCTGTTAACTAATGATCCCATTTAAACATTTGATTATAGATTATCCAGTCTTGAGCAACTGTGTACACCGCAAAACGCCTTTTTTCGACATCTTGGAGATCGCTTATAACTCGGCTGCGATCAATATTTTGTCAAGAAAAATTCTTGGAACTTATTTAAAAACGTATTAGTATTTTATTGAAGTATTATTGAATTAAAGTATTATTGTATATTATTAAACGTATTGAAAACGTATTGAAGTATTGAAGTATTATTGTATATATTAAACGTATTGAAGTATTATTGAATTGAAAGTATTCTTTAAAAACGTATTAGTATATATTTTGTCAAGAAAAATTCTTGGAACTTCTTTAAAAACGTATTAGTATTTTATTGAAAAAATACTGGTATAAAAGTAAATAAACCAGCCGTCAAAAAAACATAAAAAGGCGTTTTTTGGCCTCCTAATTGGCCCTAACCCCTTAACATTTTTTTTTTTCTTCAGTCATTAACAATAATAATGTCATTTTTCCTCGAAAAAGAAGAAAAATATTTTTTTTTTGATCATTGAAACACGGTAAAAAAAAGCTCGGTCAAGTCTTAGCCAATACTATCTAGTGTGACAAAAAAAAACTCATTTTTTCGTTGTTTCGGATCAACCGAGTGGCGAAGTATACCGTTGAGTCCCTCACGTTCAAAGGTCCTTCACGAGATTGTTTATAACTTCTTCAATTATGCATATTTATAATAAAATGTGGTACACAGTTTCCTTAATGTACATACAAATAAATGTCCAACCGATTTGTGAATTATCTTAATAATTCCTTTAAAAAAAAAAATAAATAACCCCGATTTTTGGGTCGTCACAGTAACGTGAATAACCCGTTTGGTTTTTAGGTTACGAATGGACCATTTAAGCTGGAGTGTCCACCGCCGAACGTTGCAAAAAAATGTCATTATCTGCGGGCGGCCATGTTGTTCTTGTTTTTCTGTATTTTTTGGTGATTTTTTTTTCAAAACCTCTTAATATATGTACCGTTGTGTTAAAAAAAATTGTCTGTTTCACCAACCGTGTCCTCGATTTTTTTTTGGGAATTTGGTAATGTTTTTCCGGTCTTTAGGTAGATGTAGCCCCTTAAAGGTTAAACAACAATAATTAAAAGTGACAGAAGTGAGCGTACCCAAATTCCACTTCAAACCGGTCGACGACACGTTGTCAATTTTGGCACTCAATGGCAAAAGGCCGCACCAACTTTGCGCTCGAACCAGGGCTTCCGGTATGATTATTTTGTGCCTACCGGGCCGTAGTAACCACGTCAAAGAATTACTCGCCACTTGGATTACCTCAGAGGGAAAAAAAACACTTAATATTGCTCCAAGGGGGCAAATGATTTTCTTTTCTCTTTTCTTCTCGCTTCGTTATTACCTGGGTATCTAGAAATAATTCTGGAACTTTGTAGAGTGTGTTGAGATTTCCTAGCACATGATCCAATCTACCGGATGTGTCGACGATCACGTAAATTCCATCCAACTGCGGATAAGAATTTTGGTACTATCAGATACACGAGGATTTGATGTTGATTTTTTTTACAAATCTTTCTTGAAGATCTCCAATTGGCTCTTTGAACACAAAGAAGAGTAGGTAAAAGAATATTAACATTTTGTTAAATAGGAAATAAAGGAAATAAAGACCAGGCTGTAAAATATGTTCAAAGCCATTTTTTCGTTAAAGTCCTCGGCGGTAGTGTTTTTTCAATCTGTAGCATTGAACCTGTAGCAAAATACCAAAGACTTCCACAATGTACTTATAAAACCTTAGAGAGTAACGCAAGTACTTGAATATTTTTTTACAAATTACATTCTCGTAAAAATCTCTTCGAAGATCAATATTGTTTCAGGAGAATATGAGGATGTTGAAGTTTGCTTCGTTGGAATGCAACGAAAATTCGTTTTTATTTAATTTCCTCGTTTTTACTGTCATTCAACATATTTTCTTACAGATTTAGGCTGAAAATCTCTAAGGATCCTGACTGCATGCCAAGTTGCAACTCCCGTGGCAACCTTCCTCTAACACTCTGCCACAGCTTTGCTATTTTGATGATAAATGAAAAAATTGTTTTGTATATTTAATTAAACTATTAACGTATATCTACAGTTCGATAAATGTAGAATAATTATTGCGTAATTTAAAAAATCCCTCAAAATTGATAAATTTTTTACCGTCTAAATAAAAGTATATCCTTTAGGAGAGATATACACCTAGATGGTCTAAGTCGAGGGTTTAGAAGCTATGAACATTCCGTCGACCGTAGAAGACCTACACTATGGGCCTGGTATCGATGATTCCATGTACGCTGACAAATTTCATGATTTATTCATTCTCAAATTTTCAAACGCGTTTTTCTCAAAACCATGTTTTTCAAATCGGTACCCAAAATTTCTCGAAAACCACTGAACCGATTGCCTTGAGGTTTTTTGTGGTTATTCTATACACCATTATCTAGTACTTGTCATAGGATTTTTTTCCCGTTACTTAGTTTTTGTTTTATAGGCAAAATAATAACTAATTTTTGGCCCAAAAATCACTATTTATGTTCAAACGTCTGCCATTTTGTCATAAATCGATATTTTCAAAATAGGCTACGACACGTACTAGATTATAGTATCTAATTTAATAATCTTTTTGGTTTTTTTTTTCAGATGATTTTTGAAGAAACGCCAGTGGGTACCGTATACGCAGATTTTTTTACGACGCTCCAAGGATCATACAATATCCTTGTATATTTTTGATATTCTTAAAAAAAGAATATTAAACATATTTTTGAACGTATATACTCTTAGATAATTAAAACCCCAATCCGAAATTTCAAACAGTTTTTCTTGAAACAATTCACAAAAATGACCTCTTTTCCAGCCTCTACGTGTATATCTCCCCTTAAGAAGCAAGAGCTTTTATATTCATTTGCAGCTTCATTATCAACAATTTAACACATGCCAGTTTGAACGCAAGACAGCCAGACCCCTAAAATTCTTGATGCATCTCTAGTGTTTAAGGCGGAATATACATTTACAACGATAAAAAAATCGATTTCTTTTTTTTTTTTCTTTAAACAATAGAACTATATGTGTAGAATATTTCCCAAAGTTTCAAAACGAGATTCGAAAAACTTCAAACGTTACAGCCCGTCATCGCTGTGCCTCACCGTTCGGATTCGAAGCGGGTGTGAACTTCAAACGCGTTTTTCTCAAAACTGCATTAGCGAAATTGGCGTGCAGGATTACTCAAAAACTATTAAGCCGATTGAGTTGAAACTCGGTAGAAATATTGATAATATTGGTATCTTCTACTTGACGAGAATTGTTTTTGAAAAATTGAAAAAAAAAAAAAAACTACTTTTTTAATCCACATTTTACAGAAATGTTACGTGAAATGTTGATTTTTTTTTGTAAATGCGTGCCATTTTCTCAAATTTGCATTTTCATTCATTTCAATTACCGTCACATAGAAACTATACGTTCTAACTGAAAAAATGTTTAAAATTTTTTGCAAATCAAAGTTGACGGCAAGCTAGACTGCACGCCGATTCACAACTCCTGCGGCGACCTTGCTGTAACACTCTGCCACAGCTCCGTCATTTTGATGATGAATTAATTTAAAAAAATTGTATTGTTTACTTAAATATACTATTAAAATATATCTAAAGTTTGATAAATGTAGAATAATTATTTCTTAGTTTTAAAAATCCCTCAATATTGCTTATTTTTTTCCCGTGTAAATGTATATCCCGCCTTAATATCTTCATTAAGAGGAGGTTAGGGGTTTGCACTTTTGAAAAATCGATTTTTTTCCCCTTTTCTTATAGTTAAACATTTCAAGAATATAATCCCAAAATTTCAAGTCAATCAGAGCAAAACTCTCGAAGTTATTGACTATTTAGTCCCGCTCATCTAACACTGTAGCTCCGACTTCTCTAAACTTCAAACGCGTTTTTCTCGAAACCACTTTTTCAAAGTCCGTGTTCACTGCCATTTGAAAACTACATGACTGATTTATTTCAAACTTGGTACACACTTTCTACATATAAAATACCTCCCCCCCAACGGTTAGTTTGAGATTTTTTTTTACATTGAGGGGGTTTTCCACCCCCAAAATGGCGGAATTTTTCGTGAAAAATAGCACTTTTCACTTTACATGACCACCAAAAATTTAGAAATGAAAAAAAAAACATTATCAAAGACCGTTGGGAGGAGGATTTGATGATACTTTGACTAAATTTTAATGGTACTTGATTTCAGATAATGTCTAGCTGAGATACAGTGAACACCGCAAATCTCGTTTTTCCAAAGGCGTTCTTGGAAAAGCTTTGTCACCGGCTTGTTTGTGGATATTTTCGCGTACAAATTTCACGGAATGTTCTTGAAATGACACTTAACAATGTACAAAAGGTTTCAATGAATTTACTCTATCCATATAGATGAAAAAAATTCGCAAAAAAGTGTATTTTTTCACGCTGAAACCCCTACCCTCCCCTTAAGAACTGCTTGGGTACTCTGCTACTGGTACAATCGCAAGAATTGCAATAGCTCCACTATTGAGGGCTTCAGAGATCAGTCGGTATCGTGCAGACTGCCAGGCATCTCGTGTTCAAAAAAAAATCTCAAACATTTTTGCCCTCTCTCCTGTGTATCTCACAAACTTATGTACTTCAACGAATTCCACGAATTTTCTTTGAATTCTCTTCAGTATCGACGCATCAGTTTGCAGCTGGCCATGGGGCCTTTTTTCTCACCTTTATA
Organism: Ophion slaviceki; assembly: GCA_944452715.1. NCBI lineage: Eukaryota > Metazoa > Arthropoda > Insecta > Hymenoptera > Ichneumonidae > Ophion > Ophion slaviceki. Next base: position 16,172,550 of record OX101786.1, on the reverse strand, counting down.
TTTTCACGTTCGCAATGTCGAGCCAGTTCGCAAAGTGCTTTCGTGTAATCGGTGAAATTTTGATCCAGCGTAACAACGACGGTCGACCCGACGCCTCTGAGTTTTTCCCTTGTCTCGGGAAGAATACTGTCCTGGTCGCCGGTGATCAGAGTCGGTGTATAGGCCGTGCACTCACCGCTGTAGACCTCATGCGACAAGTCGCCCAAATATTCCATCCATCGATCCGTACCCCCGTCCACGGTCACAGTCACTTCAGCTGCGCAATGTCGTACTCTTTAGCATTCCTGGGCTCTCGTGAAGGTCAGGTAGGAATGGAGCTGCCTCAGAGTCAAATTGAAATGCTAATACGCCCAGCCGAGAATCCCAGAGTGAAGAAAAAAGCGACGGTTGCGCCGAGTCCTCTCGAGGCTGCCACTCGCGCCCGATCCGCATTGGAACTTGCGACGTGGACGACGGAGAAACGAAACGAAAATGACGGATGAATACGAACCTTTTTCCCACAGGGGCAACAAAATGCTCCTCGGCAGTTCGATCGGCCTGTTGAGGACGACGACTGCGTATTTGTAGCATGAGGGAATATCGAACAAATTTGGCGGCGTCCAAACTGTCTCTTCGTCACTGTCGTCCGTCTTCGGCATGACCGCCCGGGCGCGACCGGAGACTCGGCTACTGGGCCATACACGCACGTAACGCGGAGAAACATTAGTGAGGTTATGTTGCGATCTATAAAGCGCGTGTTGCAGCAACGAAATCGACTGTTACAAGATAATGGCGACGAATGTGTTGACAGAAAACCTTGAGATTTTAGATAGTGCAATCGAGTTTTCGATCAATATCTTCAACTTATCGCTATCTCGTTATCACTTACCTGTGGCGTGAGGGATGTCAGGGCGCGAATTTTAACCTCCGCACGCGTAAGAATACTTTGAACGCGGCAGGCGTGGGAACAAAACAACCTATACGAGTTTGCGTAGGACATGCTGGTAGGCATGTCTGCGCATCGTAAAACCGGAAATTAGAAAAAAATTGCGATATTGAAAAATCGTTATTGGATTTGAATGGTACGGATAGTTCGATATCAGATTCGGAGTTGAAAAAGTTAAAACATTATCATTTTTATTATTTTCATTTGATTTACTTTCACTTGTTTTTTTCACTACGTTTAACAGCCTTGAAGTACCAATGCCTACATGAAATATTTCCGAATAAGAGTCAACTTATTTATTCACGAGTGTTGAATCGGAAAGGGCCTTGTCTTCCGCGGCCTACACCCGCAATAAGGTAAGGTCGTTTCTGAAAGACGAAACTCTAGATGCCCTCTGCTGTTGCAGTAATGGTTTCGACAATCTCAATCTCGTTAATTAAGGGATAACACCACTGTAGAATGTTTAAAAAAATGACTTAAAAATGACTTTTTTAAATTGGATTAAGAGATGCCTCGAACCATCTACAATATGGAGAAACACCCGCCCCGTGCGCGTCTGGGTCAAGACGGCACGCCGCATAAATCCAACAATTTTCATTGTATTCACTCCAAATTTGGAACACATCTTTAAAAAAACATTCCGAAGAGAAATACGTACGGGATTTTCCACGAGTTAATAATAACATTATTTATTAACAAATAATTGTCCTTTTTCTGTCGAAAATTGAGTTTTTACTTTAAATATTTGCCAATTACACAAAAATTAATATTTTAGAAATCCCCTACGTATTTCTCTAGGTATACTCGTGTAAATTAATAGAAATACATTTTTTTTCACATTCAAATCTGCGTTAGTTATACTGCGTGTCGCAGAGCGTCTCACATTCAACATGTCTCGCGAGAATGGCTCCAACGTCACCATTTTGTATAATTTCTTAGGGCTCCGTATTAAATATTGTGATGATTTTATAATATTCTACAGTTCCGAGCTTCGACGTGATCATGTCAAATCAAGATTACTCCCCTTGGTACGAGTTCTATGTTTCGATTAATATTTTCTTGATGACGATCTATTCGACCTTGCAAAAACTTCGAAGTCGAACTTTTGTTGAACGTATCTACTTTTAAAAGTCCCCAGTATCCGTTAGGGATATGTGAAAAATCAACATAACCTCACAAATTTCCGAACGCAGTTTCCTCACAGATAGTCAATTTAAAAAAAAATGGAAACGAAAGCGAGCGTCAGTCAGCTGCGAGCGCAGAGCTTGACGACTTTATTGTGCCCTAAATATGATTGATATTTGAGAAATCTCGGTTTAAAAATGTTAGCTATCTCCCTCGCACTCATATGTCACGTAGTACATCTTCAACTTCCAAGTTTCGATGAATACAATAAAAAAATATATGATCCTAATCGTAATCAAACAAACTTTCTAAAGCCAAGCGAGCGTGATACGCATATAGATACGATTTTAAAGCTGTCACATTGCATGTCAACTTTGACGGAGTGGTTCCGTACTCGCCCCATACTCGCGTTGCTGTAGGTTCGAAGTCACTTGTCTCTATTTTTTATTCTTCCATCCCTCATTCCCGTGTTTTTTATGCAATTTAATGAAAATACAAATGCAAACAATTCTCTAATATTTCTTATTTTTGTACGTGCATTTTTTTCATATCGGGGTAAGCAGAATGAATCGTTAAAAAAATTTTTATATTGCCCCTTCATGTTTTTTTTATCGTTGCAAGTGTTTCGGTTGTCAACGGTACTGTGTCCAAAACGCAGAAAAAACAACAGTTATCAGCGACTCAGCGACACACGTTTTCAACCGCTCACTCCATTGCTCGCCGTATTGGGGTTATGTATGCCCGGGTTTCGGAATCGCAGCGACAACTAGTGGCGGCGCGGGAATCGAAATTTGCCACGCTAACTGATCCATCGGATCGCGGCTGCCAGCATTAGGCTGGGAATAGACGTCCGATTTTTTCTTTCCGACAATCCGATCCGACAGTCGGATCCGATTATCGGAAGGCACTCGTGCCATACATTTGAGTGGGCATGCAATACACATCCGATACGATAGTCGGAACTTGGATCCGACTATCGGATCAGATGTGTATTGCATGCCCACTCAAGTGTATGGCACGAGTGCCTTCCGATAGTCGGATCCGACTGTCGGATCGGATTGTCGGAAAGAAAAAATCGGACGTCTATTCCCAGCCTTAGAGTTTCCAGACCACAGTCTTGCATACAGGTCTTGCAACGAAGCTAAATTTTCGTGGTGGGGGTAGGCACCTTTATCGGCTTCACTTTTCGATGCACTAGGCGCCGCTACGCGTCGCTACTAGCAAGGGTAAGTAGTTTCCCCCTTACCTCTTACCGGCGAATGAGCCCAAAGTGTTTACGTATGTTTTTGTGGCGCGATTGTCGAAATAACCTTTATTTGCGACCATATACCAGAAGGTTCTACGCGATTTGCCGTAATACATTTTTTATCGTGTTTTTACGCATAAGTGTGAATTTTTTTTGGTAGTGTTTGCGAAAAAAATGAGAAACGGCTAAGGGTTGCGCGGTTCGCAATTGTAAAACGGGGTACAAAAATTGTAAGCAGAAATGCTCCGTGTTTCGCGTGCCCAGAAACGTCGAACGATACAAAAAATGGCTCGTCGCTATTCCGGGACTGAAAGAGTCTCAGTACGTGTGCGAAAAACATTTCGAAGAACGATGCATTGTGAGGCATTGGAGAAAAAAGGATGTAAATGGTCGTAATATGTGCTAGTATGAATTAACGTATTCAAAAAGTTTTCAGTTTTTTTTCGATGAAAGTAGTCATCTTTTTTTTAATCAACACATTTTTTTATTGGTTTCGTATATTATGCAGTTTACACGACAGTACGGTAAATTAAGTTAGGGCAAACGGCGCATGCGTTGCGTTCAGGAGGGAAAAGGACAGAAGAGCTATTTCTCTCTTCGTCGCACCACTACCTCCCATTGTCGTCACGCACCAAGCGGCAGAAATCGGAATAAAAAACAAACACCGCTAAGGGTGCCTACCCCCACTACCGCCGTTGTCAGACCTGTATGTAAGACTGTGGTAAAACCGTGGTTGAGGAGCATGTAGAGATTCGGTCGGTGGCTCTCTACTCCTGTAGTTATATCCGCTGCTTGTCCAGGTTCTCTGTAAGGTCGGTAAGATAGGAGGAGGCAGGAAAAGAAGGTTTTTGCGTTTCGTCTCGGGTACAGTGACAGACTCATCAGTAGGGCTATGTCACTGTACCCTGCCCTAGACGCGCTGGGTGTTAGGATCTAGGGGAGAGACGGTGTATATATTCTAACGCATGCCCCTGCGACCGCTTGTGAGAAACGCTGGAGCGATGTAGCCGCGTAGCGGTGAGATGGTGGAACTAGCAGGACCGCCACAGTAGTCCCCCCAGTGACAGCGTTGTGAAGTATGCTGGAGGAGTGTGCGGATGAGGCGTTCTTGAAGCTTGAGCGGTTATGCCGTATTAGTGAGGCCATTTGAGTACGTCTGTACCGACATGCCCTCACGTGTTGGCGGCTCGTCAGCTGAGTTGTGCCTGGGACCCCATTGGTTGTTGTTGCCGTGTGTGCGAGCGGAGGAGCGTCGTGGCCGTGTCCTCTGCGAGGCGCGTGGTGAGCGTCGTTGCCGTGTCCTCCGTGAGGCGCGTGGTGAGCGTCGTTGCCGTGTCCTCCGTGAGGCGCGTGAGTGTCGTGGAGTGTGATGTACTCTACACGTGTAGCGGCTTGCTCGTGTGGTGACCCTTGGGCTGGCTCATTGATTGGCTGGTACTCGTTTTTCGTAGGCTGGCTCGTTGATTGGCTCGTACGGCTAAGTTGATGTGCTGACTCCATTTTTGACGTTTGCGTGTTCATGATCACGTCGGGGTCACCAATGTAGAGATTCGGTCGGTGGCTCTCTACTCCTGTAGTTATATCCGCTGCTTGTCCAGGTTCTCTGTAAGGTCGGTAAGATAGGAGGAGGCAGGAAAAGAAGGTTTTTGCGTTTCGTCTCGGGTACAGTGACAGACTCATCAGTAGGGCTATGTCACTGTACCCTGCCCTAGACGCGCTGGGTGTTAGGATCTAGGGGAGAGACGGTGTATATATTCTAACGCATGCCCCTGCGACCGCTTGTGAGAAACGCTGGAGCGATGTAGCCGCGTAGCGGTGAGATGGTGGAACTAGCAGGACCGCCACAGTAGTCCCCCCAGTGACAGCGTTGTGAAGTATGCTGGAGGAGTGTGCGGATGAGGCGTTCTTGAAGCTTGAGCGGTTATGCCGTATTAGTGAGGCCATTTGAGTACGTCTGTACCGACATGCCCTCACGTGTTGGCGGCTCGTCAGCTGAGTTGTGCCTGGGACCCCATTGGTTGTTGTTGCCGTGTGTGCGAGCGGAGGAGCGTCGTGGCCGTGTCCTCTGCGAGGCGCGTGGTGAGCGTCGTTGCCGTGTCCTCCGTGAGGCGCGTGGTGAGCGTCGTTGCCGTGTCCTCCGTGAGGCGCGTGAGTGTCGTGGAGTGTGATGTACTCTACACGTGTAGCGGCTTGCTCGTGTGGTGACCCTTGGGCTGGCTCATTGATTGGCTGGTACTCGTTTTTCGTAGGCTGGCTCGTTGATTGGCTCGTACGGCTAAGTTGATGTGCTGACTCCATTTTTGACGTTTGCGTGTTCATGATCACGTCGGGGTCACCAATGTAGAGATTCGGTCGGTGGCTCTCTACTCCTGTAGTTATATCCGCTGCTTGTCCAGGTTCTCTGTAAGGTCGGTAAGATAGGAGGAGGCAGGAAAAGAAGGTTTTTGCGTTTCGTCTCGGGTACAGTGACAGACTCATCAGTAGGGCTATGTCACTGTACCCTGCCCTAGACGCGCTGGGTGTTAGGATCTAGGGGAGAGACGGTGTATATATTCTAACGCATGCCCCTGCGACCGCTTGTGAGAAACGCTGGAGCGATGTAGCCGCGTAGCGGTGAGATGGTGGAACTAGCAGGACCGCCACAAGCAGACAGTGCCTGCGACATCTGGCCGTAATTTGCGGCGGCTCGTAGCCAAAAACTACGCATTCTGCGATACCATCGTGAAAGCATCGAAAATTCGCTGCGTCCCAGTTAACCAAGCGTACTATTAGTACAGCGTACCGCAAATGTGGAGTACGCCGTACCCTACAGTACCGATAATGTACGGCTACGGGATACCAGCGTACTCGTACCTCCACGGTATCGCTACCGTGGAGTTACACCGTACTGCAGTCTACGGTGGCTCCACGGTGGCGATACTGTACCGGTAGTGTACTAGTACATTGGCGATACAGCGTACCGTACGGCGTACCGGTAATGTACCAGTGCCGTACGCACGTACGAGGTAGCAACAGTACCGGTACGACGCACTCCACATGAGGGGTACATTTACGGCACGTGGTTAGCTGGGGTGTTATATCCATGGCCTTAACCTCAGTCGGTAAAACGTTCGACACATTTTAAACTGAAAATTCGCAGCGTTTCATTTACATGGGAAGATTCATTGCCCATTACAATACATTATTTGCTTTTTTATCGAGCAATGCGGCCATTGCAGTTACCTGCAATGACTACCGAATATCGATCGGCGTTCTCTCTTCTGGCGAGAGATGTCGCTCGTTCGAGTGACACGAGCCGGGGGTTCCCACGTTCCGGTCCCTGGTTTCAGCAGTTCCGACGTTGACGATCGACGAGAACAGTCGCGCTTTTCATGAGGCCGGGCTTGTTAGGTAAGTTTGACGGGCAGCGTTCGTTTGAGGGGAGAGAGACCTTTAGGCGAGGATCAAATTGTTGATTTTCATGATTTTCTTTTAAAAAGGAAATATTTCTTCACCATTTTTGATACTTTGAGTATGTTTTATTACTACTTTTGGCTCCTACATAGTATTTTTTTTATTAATCATACGTAGCGTCGGTAGGATTAGTCTGAAAAAAAAACAACGAAGATTTTTCTTTCATGAGTACTCATATGCAGAACATGAACCAGAAAAAAGTGATAAATGTTTAAAATCGTTGAAATGATAAGCTTTGAAACAAAAATATTGATTTTTAGAAAAAATGACGACATTTTGCATAGAAAGAATACTTAACATTTCTTTTCAAAACATTAGGGTCATATTTCAGACAAAAAGGTTAGAAAAATGTATACAAAATTTTATCAAAATCAGTCGATTAGTTCTTTAGCTACCCGTCACACGCCAGTTTTGAAAATGTTGTTTAAAAGACCGTGCCATAAACACCCTAAGTCTAAAAAATGGTAAAGAAATTTATCCTTTAAATTTTTGTTTCGAAAATCAGCAATTTTTTTCCTCGTCCAAAGGTACCTCTCGTCTTCAATCGAAATACTTTTGACCATATGACATTTAAGCATTGAAAATACTTTTAAAACTGTACATGTTTGTTGAGGTAGGCTGGGTATAGGAGTCTGAGTTACCTGGACGTCACACGAAACTAACGCTACCCCCACTCCGCTGCCGCTGTGTTTTAAGAGTGACGTATACAATATACAAAAATGCCTTCTCCCCAACCAATTCTAATCTTGTTATTAATTTCAAAATTATATTACAACTTATTTTACAAATATATTACAAAAGTGATATAACAATTATTATCCAAACAAGCCTAAACAAACAAACAAATCCAAACAAACCCAAACAAGCCGAAACAAACGCAAACAATACCGTGTGACTTTTACTAAACTGAAATTTCAGCATATAGTAGGACTTGATCTGACCTATCGCAGTTGTCGGATTTATTGCTATATGTCTCCGCACCGTGCCAAGTATAAGATCGTGAGCTTTTCCGTCTCCCTTATCGCGATCTTTGAGGGTGTACCCGTGTACTCCGTACCCTTGTTCTGATTGTCAATAGTAATCTGTCCCGGCTAGAAAATATTGGGATGTTAAATAAGTTCTTGCTGTTGTTTCGTGATATTTAATGCTTTATTTGAAAAAATCATTCCCAATGCTTTCTGACGTTCCGAAACTGTTGTGTGACAAACTCCTAAGGATTCAGCCAGTTCAGCTAGCGTCCGACATGAGTCTTCATGAAGTAATGTCTCCAATTCGACACATCGAAATTATTATTTTTGAAGCGTCTAACCAATCTCTGCATGGTGTTCCCCACAGAGCATGGTCGCCGTAAGTTTCAACAAGAATTCTGTGCTTCAGCTGCAGATTAAAAAAAAAAATAAAGTAGTGTATAAAAATTTCCCGCAAATACTCTTTTTGGCATGAAGTTTGACATGTTCAACACTGTGATACAAAAGTTGCTTACACTTCGGCGAAATGGCATACACTGAATTTTAAGCTTCCTCATAGTACTTCCTTATAGATGCGTTACCATCTTAAGGGGTCCTCTCACTTTAGACCCTAAAAAAGGCTATTTTCATTAATTTTTTTGGTAGGTTTCTATTATAGATATTGATATAAAAGTTGTTACACTTAACAAATACACTTTCGAAATACGTTAAAACTTTTTTTTATTCAAGTCACTATTTATAGACAAAAATGGTAGTTAAATAAATGTCCTAAAAAATTGTAGGTTTGCGCTGATGATGAAATCTCGGAGATGGAACATCCGAAACAAAAAAATCAAACGGTTTTAGATTCAGTATGATAGTCGCTATAGCGCATATCATACGATTTTTGATATATGCATAAATAACAAAATGGCGGACATTTTTAGAAAAAAAAACTACAACAAAAAACGTGTTTTTTCACAGGTTTTTTGCAAAAAAAAATCTAAAACTTAAAAAATCCTTGATATGCGCGATACCTATAGTTGTAAAGAATATGTGGATAACATTTCATAAGGATCGGTTCAGTAGGTTCGAAGATATTATCAACCCGTCGAAAAACGTTGTTTCGAGAAAAACGCGTTTAAAGTTTGTTTGGGTTACATAAATACAAAAAAAATAATGTATTTCGAAAGTGTATTTATTAAATGTAACAACTTTTATGTTAATGAAAATAGCCTTTTTTGGCGTCTAAAGTGAGAAGACCCCTTAAACTACCCGCACGCAGTTCTGGTAACGTGCCTGCGCGTAAGGAGGCTTTGTGGTGTCTTCGCAGCATCAGGCCGATGAGAACAATCTTAGATGAAAAGCTTTCACAGAGAAGATCGCGAGTACGTGGACGAAACCAGCCGCATTTTCCGTTGTGTCGGTGAACATCACAAATGGAACCGCATTACTGAATCACAACCAATTTTTCGTGCGAAATCCAAGTTCTTCACCGATGAACCTCATTTGGTGGATACCGATCGCCTGGACAAGTGGACGATATCGTAATTTCGATTCCACCAGTCAAAGACTTTGGCTTGGATCTAAAATTGCCTATGATCCCATCGATGACGATTGGATCATTTTCAACATTCAAGAAGCTGGCTATTATCGATTCAACTATGACAAAGACTCCTGGGAACAGATAATAGGCGTTTTGATAAGCGAACGCTTCGAGGATATTCATGAAATTAATCGTGCTCTCGTGCATTCCCTTTCTCCTATCCTCTTGTATTATGTAAATACTTGATGATACATACATATACACGTTATTATGTATGCCAGCCTAAACATTTTCATCACTACGCGGATCTCGTAGAGGAAAATAATAGCGGCTCGTGCAATTATATTGAAAAGTACAAATTCTTGACAAGAATACGAAAAGCAATAATTCTATAAAGAATAGCTGTGCTAGTAATAATATTAGCGATACAAAAAACATTTACAAGAACAGTATTGGTAATAATATTAGTAACAGTAGTGGCAATATTAATGATAGCTATAGTATGAGCAACAACATTAAGGGGTTACCCCCACTTGCGATTTTGAAAAAATCGATTTTTTTATTGCATTTTTTTGAAGTATAAGTATACCGGGCCCATACTTCTGTATGGGCCCGGAATAGATGACTCTATGTAAGTTTACAAAAAAAAATATTTTCTTCGTGTAAACTGAAATTGAAACTTTAAACGCGTTTTTCTCAAAATGGCATTTCTGAAGTCGGTGACCAAGATTACTCGAACACTAATGAACCGATCTTCTTGAAATTTTGCAGGCTTATTTAATACATAAAAATGTAGTCTTTAATCGTTCGATTTTTTTTTCGAAAAAAATGGCCGTTTTATAGCCAAAAAACGGCCGTTTTTTTTTTCGTTAAAATCGAACCATTAACTTTGACTGTCCGCCATTTTGTGAAAAATGAATATTTTTTAAAATCCTTCGATTAAAGACTAGTTTATACTTATATTTGACTAAATCCATCCGCATTTTTTTTTTCAGATGATCCACTTCGGCGCAATGTTGGTCACCGCAAACCGTGTATATAAAAACATTATTTCATTGACGGCCATTTGCCACTAAACAATGTAATATTTTTCAATAAAAAAATGACTGAAAGTTCTTCAAGATGTGTTCTTTAAGATGGCATATTGATCGATTAAAAAAGTTTGGTAGTTTTCTTTTAAAAAATTCATGAAAAAGGCCTTTTTTTGCGCTACAAGTGGGGGTAACGCCTTAATAATTAAACAACAATAATGATAAATCTTAACGGGTCTGCATAAGCTTGGAACCCAAAAAACAGGTCGTTTTTTCAATTTTTCTTTCCTGATGAAAGTATTGGCATGAAGAGGTCGGGATTTTACAGACAATTGGCCCATAGTCTTGCTAGGTTTGAGTTTTTTTTTCGTTGAAAAATATTGATAAACAATAAAGTTATTATTGTTTAAACAAAGTGCTGCCGTTTCTGCCAACCGGTGTCGATGCTTCTGGCAACAAGGGCGATCTAAAATAAAAAACGTACTTTCGGTATAATAATAACATTTTCGTATGACCGAAAACTTTTTTGAATTTTTCAAATAACGAAAACGGCAAGCTCTAGAAAAAAAATCTTCGATTTTCGACAAAAAAAAAAACTTTAGTGATTTTTTTATTAACAAATGGATAAACGTATCTCGAAATTACGCGGTCATGCGATAGAAAATGCTATAAAGTATGCTCTGTCCGAATTGAGAGTGAATCAGATGAATAGATTTTGAGATACGACTTACGCCGTTTTATGAAACCTTTTCGAGAAGAACGCAAAAGTAAAAAGGATAAATCGCAGTGGGATGATTCGCCGTAGCGCGATCTGAGCCTACACAAAAATCGTCATAAAACGGTCAATCTTTGGAATTTTTAGAAAATATTTGCTGCGAAATAAAGTTAAGACCTCAGGCTATAAAATGATGATAGAAAAATCTTCACTTTGAAATGTTTACCTTATGTTGACCCCTTAAGGGGAGAACCTCCTCCAGATATAAATTTTTTTTATTGTTTCAAAAATTCATTTAGTATCTGAAGAATATATTCCCAAAGTTTGAAGCCCAACAGAAAGTCCTAAAGGTCCCTAGGAAGTCACCGAAGTGATGCCCTCCAAAAGTACCAAGAGCAGGTAAACGAGCGCGCGCCCTTTGCGGCCTCTACCTTTTAATTTCTTAGCCAAACAAGTTTGCTAGTTTACTTTTTGAATAATCGCACTTCCGACGATTGTAAAGGCGAATTCGGCCTGTGTAACCGTCGTTTTTCGTTGTCACACAAACAGTTTACACAAAAAGAGAAAAATGCAGTCCAGATTAGTGATTTCCTAGGAGAAGGCTTGCTTTATGGCCCTGGCATCGCAGATTAAGCTTGGGTAATTGTAAATCACTCTAAACTCTACTTTTTAAGAACGAAAACTTCAATCGAGTTTTTCTCGAAACGTGTTTATTTCCGTGCCGTAGAATGTAACTCAAAATGTAATGAACCAATCAACTTGAAATTTTATACAAATATTCTTTAACTTCGCAAAAAACCTAAAATTTCGTATAAATTGTTTTAATAAATGTTGTTTTTAACGATTTGTTTATTCAAAAAAAGTGTTTTTTTTCTTTTTATCCTCAAATGTTTAATTCTTAATTTTTATTGCTAAATTTAGGTTCATGTAAAGCGGAATGACTTATTTCAATGAAAAAAATTGTTTCGTTGATTTTAGTTAACTACAAGGACCTGGGCGTTCCACGGCGCAAACTCTAGGAGCCAAGTCTTCACCTCTAGCACCGCCGTTTCGTTTTTTTTCACTCATGACAATTCTTTTTGTATTCATCTGAACGTCAATATTATTACATAATTTGATTCATTGCAATAAATGCTCTCATTTTTTCGTAAAAAATATTGAAAAACCTGGTGTCTGTAGGAGGTGCCCCCTTAATGGTAGAAAGGATAAAACAGTAAGACCCGGTTAAAGAAATTAACGCGGTCCTCTAGTTTCTCGGCTGTTTTTTTACGGCTTTTTCAATAATTTTTTACGGGCAAACCATCGAAATAATCAATTTCATTGTTTTTGCATAATCTTTATTAACATTTAAATAAGCCTTACAAATTTTTTGAAGTCAAAATATGTAATAGAATAAACGTTGTAGTGGCCGACAGGAAGACATCAAGTAAAAGAGGTGCTTGACGGTAACCAAGATTGCGGCTGTTCTGCTTATCCGAAATCAAAAAACCAAACGGCATTTTAATCTTCATATTTAAGACTAGCGATTGAACTAGAGTGAATTCTAAATTACAAAAATTCACTTTTTTATACACTTTTGAAAATTACATTCTATTTTTTACTCATTTTTTCTTAAGTTTTTCGCTCGTACAAAACTATCGAAGCAATCATGATAATCCTAGTTCAATCGCTGGCTTATAACATATTAAAGATGCTGTATAAATTTGAACAAGATCGGTGCAGTAGTTTCTGAAATATCGTGGTCACCGTTTCGAAAAATGGTGTTTCGAGAAAAACGCTTTTGAAAGTATACCTGCTCCGTATACCTGCTCCGTTCCAGGGCCGTAGCTTGTGAACCACTTCGAATATCGAAAAATCCTTTGGCACACATTTTCTACACATGTTGTAGATGTGATTTATGAAAAAAAATCGATTTTTTCGACCCGAGAAACTAGAGGCCGCCATAAAGCAGCGCGGTTCAGTCATCAATAATCTCATTTCGCGTCACCAATATCAGCAACGGTTGACATCCGAAAGTTGACCGTCCCTATGACCAATGGGGATTTCAATTCAGAGTTGGTCTCAACTGTTTCTCACATAGGTGATTCGAAACCGCCCCCTCGCACACCCGCCATCTCGTTGAAGTGCTGGCGGGTGTCTCGCGGGGACGACTTTCAGTTGGCGCTTACCTCGAATGCGTAAATTCCAGACGGTAAGGTGGCACAGACCACGTCGTGTCAAGTGGGCTCTGTAATGGTACAGATAGCTAGATAGATGGATACCTAGAGAAAGAGAGAGTGAGAGAGAGAGCTACATAGAGAGATAACTAGAGAGAGAGAGAGAGAGAGAGTCATAGTGAGTGGAGGCGATTCGACTCAAGTTGGTCCTTGGCACCTCAACAGCAACCGGCCAACTGGGACAAAGGCAACGACAATTGCGAAACGATGAGACGAGGAAAAACCGCAGTTCTCGAGGATTGCCGAATCACTGCTGAAATATCCCCTTGAAGCCTCTGTCTATCTCGGCAGCCAAAGAAATCCCGTTGAAATCGTTTTTACCCATTTTACCCGTATATAGGTGGTTTTTTTTTGGCTCCTCGAAGGGGAGAAACGCCATTACCGGAGACGTCTGCTCTGATCCCGTGAGCGAGAGATAGATAAATGTTGAATTTCAAATGTATAATTTGACAGCTTTCAGCAACGCCCAGTTCGAGCCCTTAACACCCATCGCACGAAAATTTCTCGTCTTATGTCTTTCGAACCACCTTCAGAAGAATGTACGCCTGTTTATATGTAGCACCGTCAAGAAAACAGTCTTGTCCCTAAAATCCACGATTCGTTTGGAAAAAAAGGTTAAGGACTGTCCGCACAACAGCCAGATATGCTAATAGCCAACGTAATAATCAATAATCCGTGCAGAAATTTGTTCAGGAGTGCCCAGATTCTACCACATTTGTATAGGGATCTGATAGGAAAATCGCACGTAGTCCGGAGTCCACATTGGAATTCAAGCGGATTCCGCGTTGTTTCCCGATTGACGATGTTTCGCAATTATTCATTTGGAATTCTCATCCGGAATTCGTTGGATCTCCCAAAAAGGCCCCTTTTGTGATCCCGTGAACAAATCTGTTGAAGAGTCCTAAGATGCACCCACATCTCTATAGGGATGTGTTCGGGACTTCGCACACTCGGAGTTAGTGCAGCATCCCATTGGGATCCAATTGGATGTTGCACTGTTCTCCGATGAACGTCATATGAGAATTCTTACCACGTTCGAATCGGAAATATGTGAAAAGTCACAAGAAATAACTCGGCGTGTTGAAACATAACCTGCACAATTAGTGAGCGTATACGTGTGTCGTGATATTGTGTCAAAGTGCAGTTAAAACAATCATGATGATGATCATCACAGTGGATTTTCAATGATGTAATCGAAACTGGTTTTTAACCCTTCGACTGCACACTTCCGCCACGAACCTCTGACTGCACATGGGGTCGATAGGACCCCAGACGTTTTTCAGATCGTTCTATTTCGGTAAATATGCATTTTTTTGCAACGACGTTTTTTGTCGTCAATGATCCTTATTTTATGGCCCAAAGTCTGTTTTTAAGAAAAACAAAAATTAAGTGCCCAAACATCCGTTCAAAGTGGGAGATGCGTTGAAAAATACGTACCTGCATGAAAAAGATCATAATTTTTTTTTCAACATGTAAAAAAATCCTTTGAGATTTTTAAAGAGGAAGATTTGTAGATACGAAAAAAGACAGTTTCGACCGCCTTTCCAAAAAGTATATTTATTCGGAGATTTGAATTTGAGCATTTTCGGGATAGTGAAAAAATTGGCAAAAATCGACTCCATCGGCAGATAATGGGGCGTTCTCACTTTAGACGCTAAAAAAGCTGTTTTTGTTGATTTCTTTTGACAGGTTTATATAATGCATATTGATATAAAAATTGTTACACTTAATAAATACACTTCGGAAATACATTTAAAAAAAATTAATCTATTTATGTCACTATTTATAGACGAAAATGGTAGTAAAAAAAATGTCCTAGCAAAATTGAAGGTTGGCGCTGGTGATGAAATCTCGGAGATGGATCATCCGAAACAAAAAAAATCAAACGGTTTTAGATTCAGTATGTTAATGGCTATCGCGCATATAATACGATTTTTAATATATGAAAAAATAACAAAATGGCTGACATACTTCGAAAAATAAAAAAAAAACGTGTTTTTTTACCGTTTTTGGCAACAAAAAAATAGTAGCTATCAATATTTAACGAAGACTTTGTTCTTGGAGTACCATATTTCAGGTGTTTACATTTTTTTTTTTTTAAAGAAACGAGTAAAGCTTTTTGAGTGCGATTTTTTTCTTGCTTTTATTCATGATATACAGAACGTTAAAAAAATTAAAAAAAAGAAAAAAACCAAAATGGCGGCCGTTGCAGCTACGCGAAAATAGGTTCTCAAATCGCGGGAGGTAAACAGCTGACATCACTGCCTCCTCTTTGTTGATCTGAAACACAAATTCAAAGCATATTATTAATCTGTGACCCTTTGGTCATGGAATGACGGATGGGTTTTTCGTTTAGTACAAATTTCGGAAAATGGCGGCAATTTAAAAAAAAATCGAATTTTCGCGTTTTTTTCGTATAAAAAGATAAATAATAAATGCAAAAATGTATCTATCGAAAAAACGATCCGTCATTCTGTGAAGACATATTTTCTGAGTATGCTCTCCAAATTTCAGGTCGATATGTTAATTACAGCGGTCAGGAGCATGTCAGCCATTTTTAAAAACGTGTTTTCGAGAAAAACGCGTTTAAAGTTTTGTAATGTGTTTACACAAATGTGTTTATAATTACCGCTAATCGGCAATGCCGGGTCCATAGAGGCATCCCTCCTCTTCTTCTAGCTGCTCATGTTGAGCTCAAATTGATTTTTTGAAAATTTCAAGGACAAAGTCTCCCTTAAGAAAATCCTTGATATACGCTATAGCTACAGTTATAAAGAATATGTCGTTAAAATTTCATAAGGATCGGTTCAGTAGTTTCGAAGATTTTATCAACAAGCCGTCGAAAAACGTTATTTCGAGAAAAACGCGTTTAAAGTTTCTTTGGGTTAAATAAATACATTTAAATTTTTTTTATGTATTTCGAATGTGTATTTATCAAGTGTAACAACTTTTATATCAACATCTATAATATAAACCTATCAAACAACACCATGAAAATTGCCTTTTTAGCGTCTAAAGTGGGAAGACCCCTTAATTGTTGAAAACGTATATTTTCCGCTTTTTTTCACTTCAATGACTCATTAAAATTGACATTTCCCGCAATCGACGCATAAGTGCGGACGCTTGCTTTTAGTTTCATGATCGGCATTCTAAATACATAATTCATTATAGTAGCATAAAATAAAAAATTATCTATGAGCATCTTCCATCGTAACTCACTTACATGTAGTATAAAACACTAAACATGACAAAAAAAAATGTTTTCACTTTCACCGCACTACTGCATAAACGGGGTCGACTCGACCCCAGGTACTTTTTCGACGGCTGTCCTCAGTTCACGAGCAAGATGTAGGATGGGGGCCGAGTGTCCACCTATAGAGTAGGAGTGGTTAAAAAAAATGGGATCAAAACGACCCAGAGTGCAGTCGAAGAGGTATACTATACTTGTATGATATACTTTTCTAAGCCATTCATACTTTTTCAAAATAAAATTCACACTTTTTTAAGATCCACCCGATTTGTATGTCTATACAGGGTGAGGCACATAAATATTTGGTAGTGATCCGAGATTTGTATCATCGATACTGACCTTGAATAACCTTGAACTTTGACCGCCTAATATTTGTTTTGCGGCTTGAGGTGCTCCACAAGATGGTTGAAGAAAAAATGTACCATTCCATTTAAAAAAGCGGAGTTGACCTTGACGTAGCTTCAGCGCCTCCACCGATAAAGAATAGGGTGGTCCAGTATGGCGGCCTTCTGGAACACTGAAACTTTTGTCTGAAACCTTTTTGGACATGATCAATAGTTTGAGTGCTATTGCTCAGTAACACTTTATGTGCCTCACCCTGTATATTTTGCCAAAAAATTCACGTGCAGAATCCCATGGGATCCATCAAGTATCGTATCGGATTCTGTTCGATAATATGGGAATCCTTTAGGTTTCAAATTGAAGTCATACGTTGGATTCTAATCGGGATTCCCCATTGATTCTGTTCGATAATTTCAGATTCTGTTCGATAATTTCAGATTCTGTTCGATAATTTCAGATTCTGTTCGATAATATGGGAATCCTTAAGGGGTTACCCCCACCTGCGATTTTGAAAAAATCGATTTTTTTTTATTGCATTTTTTTGAAGTGCAATTTGAAGTCCAGTTTTTTTTGATGCCCGGAATAGATGACTCTATGTAAGTTTACAAAAAAAAAATATTTTCTTCATGTAAACTGAAATTGAAACTTTAAACGCGTTTTTCTCAAAATGACATTTCTGAAGTCGGTGACCAAGATTACTCGAACACTAATGAACCGATCTTCTTGAAATTTTGCAGGCTTATTTAATACATAAAAATGTAGTCTTTAATCGTTCGATTTTTTTTTCGAAAAAAATGGCCGTTTTATAGCCAAAAAACGGCCGTTTTTTTCGTTAAAATCGAACCATTAACTTTGACTGTCCGCCATTTTGTGAAAAATGAATATTTTTTAAAATCCTTCGATTAAAGACTAGTTTATACTTATATTTGACTAAATCCATCCGCATTTTTTTTTTCAGATGATCCACTTCGCCGCAATGTTGGTCACCGCAAACCGTGTATATAAAAACATTATTTCATTGACGGCCATTTGCCACTAAACAATGTAATATTTTTCAATAAAAAAATTACTGAAAGTTCTTCAAGATGTGTTCTTTAAGATGGTATATTGATCGATTAAAAAAGTTTTGTAGTTTTTTTTTAATTCATGAAAAAGGCCTTTTTTTGCGCTACAAGTGGGGGTAACGCCTTAAGGCCTCAAATTGGAGTCGTACATTGGATTCTAATGGGGAATCCCGATTAGAATCCAATGTACAACTCCAATTTGAATCCTAAAGGATTCCCATATCATCGAACAGAATCCGATACGATTCTTGATGGATGCCATCGCATTCTGCACGTTGAGTTTTTTAAACAAAATATTGTTAACCGGAATGCGATGGGATCCATCGAGAGTCGTATCGGATTCTGTTCGATAATATGGGAATTCTTTAGGATTCGAATTGGAGTCGTAGATTGAATTCCAATGGGGAATCCCAATTAGAACCCAATGTATGAGCGTGACGTTTTAGTTAAGGGATCCAATGCGATGACCCATTGGATTCCTATCAGGAACTAGGGGCAAGTATCGCAATCCAATTGGACCTCCACGACAACTTCTGCACAGGAACCGATAGACACAAAAGATCCTATTCGTATCCTTTCCTCATACTTATAATAATATTTTCACGCCATTAAATGATGACCACTTCAAGCCTGTAAACAACCCAAGCCCACATTCCCACCAATACCCGTGGATAACACAGAGGCAGCAATTTTATTTTCGAATCCATCATTGAAGATTTGCAAGGACTAACATTCGAATCATAATTGAATGGAATGAATGATTGCCATCCGATGATGATTGTAAACAGAGTATTATATACAGTTATGATTATTGCGAAGAACTAAAACCCGGTGAAAAGATCCAGATATATAACTGGCACGCTGTCAAGCTCATGAACTTATATCTTCGCGTGAAGAAAAACTTCGATTAATCACTCTGCTCCCGACAGGAAGTACGACGAAAACTTTCGCCAGAAAGGCCTGAAGTGAAAAAAGGAAAGAAATGGGAGGAACAAAAAAATCCTTTATCTCCGTCTCTTTCCCTCTTGCGCGTAAAAGGAGCTTAAATCATTGCCAGCCAAATCGTACTCGCATTAACTATCTTTTTCTCCCCGTAATCAGCGTCGGCGAACTTTTTTCCATCCACTCCACCGAATCCGCACGGTGGTTCGTCGTTTACTCATTTTTTTTTCCGCATCCCCTTATCTCGAAAATAAGTATTTTCGAATCTCACGGAAAATAGAGGTGACATTTGGGCGTCGCGATAAATTCGTGGGAGGCAGAGTCTTTGATTTGGCAAGTTAGCGATTTGATTTTTCGCCCGCAGATGCAGCTGACTCGCTGGCAGGCTTCACACTCCAGCAAGCACAATTTCCGTTCGCGGTTTGGGTGAACGTAAAGTTATAAATTCGCAACGATTACCAGACGCCGCCGCTTTTAGCGGAGAACTTGATATTGGCCTGCAATTGTTCATTCGTCTTTCCTATATAGCGAACGATGCAATTAAGTTTGCTTTAAGGTAGTTCCTCTGCGAAAATCTCAACCAAAAGTTTACATACCATGTTCATGTTTAAAAGATTGATAATTGGTTTAATTAGTAATAAATAAAACTAAAAACTACGCAATATTGACTCGGTACTAGTAGATAATACGATGGATATCATTTATTGCCGTAAAATATATTTTATATTGTGTTTTTGATCTACCATTGCCAGTAAACTTTTTGCCGGGACTGTGCAGACTTTGCCCCAATTGTTTTTTTTCCAGGCTTTGCCAGGCTTTGCACCACAATTGTGAGGGCTTTTCGTGGTTATATCTTGGAAACTAGGTGGTGAATCACTCTCATTTTTTTCACATTATTCGTGATATCTTACTCTAGATTATCCTCGTTTTTTATCAATTTCTTAATTTTAGTTTTGACGATAAAATTAATGATGCTCTGTTTGCCAATCATAACGCATTTGTTGCGTGTAAACCAAGCCAACTTTGAGTGTAAATATCTCAGGTTTGGGGTGGTCAAACTTATTCAAATTGCACAGATGTTTGGATAATGTATTGAATAACATATATGTCAAATTTCAACCATCTCTTAATTCAACTCTTCTGTGGAGGTACTACCTTAAGGCCTCAGGCTACTCTAGAGGCCGAAAAAATAGGATTTTTGGGGATTTTTTTTTCAGAAACAGTACAAAATATATCGAGATTACAAAAAAAGGTGTTTATCATACATATCAGTGACTGTATACAATAATTTTTTTTAAGCGATTGATTTCAAAATGGCGGCTGTGCAGCGTTTATCTCAAAACTGCATTTTTTAAGTTGGCCGGAAACATAACTCAGACAATTTTCAACCGATTCCCTTGAAATGTTGAATATATCTTGAAAAATACATTGTCTATGGAAGTACGTAGGATTTTTTTTTACATTGCATAGTTCATTCGTTATTAACAATTATCTGACGAAATTTTTCACTTCCCAAAAATTTGCCTAAAAAATCGTCAGATAATTGTTAATAACAAATGAACTATGCTGTAAAGCGAAGATGCGATTGCGATTGCGTCAAAGCAGCAAACTTTTCACATGAAGTCACTCTCGTGGCAAGCAGCTTTGTATTTTTACAAGTTACGAGCTTTTATTTAAGGGGAGATATACACCTAGGAGCCGGAAAAAGGTCTTTTTTGTGAATTTTTTCAAGGAAAACTATTTGAAATTTCGGATTGGGGGTTTAATTATTTAAAAGTATATATATTCAAAAATATGTTTAATTTTCTTCATTTAAACATATCAAAAATATACAAGGATATTGTATGATCCTTGGAGCGACGTAAAAAAATCTGCGTATACGGTACCCACTGACGTTTCTTCAAAAATCGTCTGAAAAAAACAACCAAAAAGATCATTAAATTAGATACTATGATCTAGTACTTGTCATAGCCGATTTTGAAAATATCGATTTATGACAAAATGGCGGACGTTTGAACATAAATAGTGATTTTTGGGCCAAAAATTAGTTATTATTTTGCCTATAAAACAAAAACTAAGTAACGGAAAAAAAAATCCTATGACAAGTACTAGATAATGGTGTATAGAATAACCACAAAAAACCCCAAGGCAATCGGTTCATTGGTTTTCGAGAAATTTTGGGTACCGATTTGAAAAACGTGGTTTTTAGAAAAACGCGGTTGAAAATTTGGGAATGAATAAATCATGAAATTTGTCAACTTACATGGAATCATCGATACCAGGCCCATAGTGTCGGTCTTCTACGGTCGACGGAATGTTTATAGCTTCTAAATCCTCGACCTAGACCATCTAAGTGTATATATCTCCTTAACTTGACTTTCTGTGAGATGCAAAACGGAAAATCGATATTTCACCCACTTGCCGACTACTTGGAGATGTGAAATTTTGCAAACATGCATCTAAAAGGTGACAATGCATGATTCAACTTGAAAAGAAAAAATGTCCATAAAATTTTCAACTTTGTTTTGGTAAGTGAAAAATTTGCATAAAAAATCGTCAGATAATTGTTAATAACAAATGAACCATGCAATATAAAAAAAATCCTACGTACTTCCATAGACAATGCATTTTTCAAGATATATACTTTATATTTCAAGTGAATCGGTTGAAAATTGTCTGAGTTATGTTTCCGGCCAACTTAAAAAATGCAGTTTTGAGATAAACGCTGCACAGCCGCTATTTTGAAATTAATCGCTTAAAAAAATTATTGTATACAGTCACTGATATGTGTGGTAAACACCCTTTTTTGTAATATTGATTTATTTTGTAGTTTTTCTGAAAAAATCCCCAAAAAGCGTATTTTTTCGGCCTCTAGAGTGGCCTAACCCCTTAAATTGATACAAAATTATTTGGAGAATGATGAAGATGATAAAATTGATGAGGGAAGAGCACCCATTGATTGAACAGCTTTGGGGAGAGTGTCGTGATGAGTTTCATTCGTGTTTCAGTTTTGATGATAGCGATGAGTTAGATGAAAAGTTAGTCGGGTAATAAGGGAAAAGGAATCCTCCTTGTCTCTTTCCTTTCGCTTATTGTTAGCCTAGCAAATATTCTCCACGGTTTGTATTTTTAGCTTTCCAAATTTCGCAACTCCGAGACAAAATTTCATTGCCCAATATGACTGTCTGAAAGGCGGATTGGTTTGTCTGACAAAGAACATCACTTTGGTGTCCTCCTCCGATTTTGTTGAAACTTTTTTATGTGGAAGAGTATCAAAAACTGAGAAAAAAGTATTTTTTTTTATCGGCGAAAAAACGGTTTTAAAAGGGAGAAGCGCACCCTCGGGGGGTACTACTTTTAGGGGTGTTTTTCGTTTTTCATCGATAACATTATTGTTCTCATCTCCAATGTATAAGTACACAAAAAAAGAAACATTGTTGCAATTTGAATTTTTTTTATATCTCGTACCGCTAAAATCTTATCGACAAAAAACGAAAAACATCCCCATTTTTTAGGGTGCGTTTCACCCCTTAAAACCGTTTTTCTGCTGATAAAAAAATACGTGTCTCTTAGTTTTTGATACTCTTCCACATAAAAAAGTTTCAACAAAATTGGACGAGGACACCGAATTGGTGTTCCTCGTGAGGGTCCAAGTGTTCAAGTATAGCAATCAAACAATAGGGGCACGTTAATTATTCCGGGCATTTGGCCAGTTCTCTAGCGATTGATAGTCGACGATTGAGAATCAATTCTCCGACGCAATTCTCGTGCTATAACGGGGTGAAAAAGTTTTCCTCATGACACACGATGGAACAGAAACAGTTGGATGTTGCGCGAAATTGCGGAATTAACCATCGCTACCCAGGTAATAATGTACCAAGAATAAGAGAGGGAAGAAAATGGCTTGTCCGGTTGGAGGAATCTTAAAGAGGTTGGAGCGGTCCAGTTGAGTCAAATGACCGTTTATGATTTTTTTTATGAACCTCAAAAAAATACATACAAGGTATATATTTATTCTGTAGATACTAATTTTTCATAAAATATATACTCAAAGGGCAAAATAATGCATTGTTATATTTTTATTACGTAAATAAGAAAAACTTTGTGTTACTACGAACTTGAAAAAGTATAACATTATCGATGATTATTATGAAAAAACTGCGTCGACGAATGTTTTATACAACTCAGAATGAAAGTTTGAGTCATTTAATGTTATGCCTATTTATATTTATGTCGCGAGATTATTTATTATTACCATTAATTAATATACAGTGTTGCCGAAATACGGCAACTTCGCGGACATTGAGGTTAGCAGCAATGCTCTTCATTCGCCAGCCGAGATTCGTACTCTTTCGTCAAACCTTGATCGTTCAATATTGAATATATATGGTTTACGATGGGCAAGATGGGTTTTTTTTCTAAATGTTCACAAAGTTTTGCGTTGATCCATTGTTAAAAATGGTTTATCTTAGTACTAAATAGCCTGAAAAAATTACATCACCCGTAGCCTCTACACGTCTTGCCTATCTGATCGCACGTTAATTTACATACATTAAACTATTTTTTATTTCTGGTGTTTTGTGGTGAAAAAATTTCAAAATATTCGTAAAGACTTAGTATGGTCTAGTCAAGAACATATATTTTTTTCAAATTTAATTTTGGATTGTAGCTAACGCTGCAGCGTTAGCTACAATCCTCCTTAAAAAGTATACATCGACGCGTTTACTCTTAACATCAAAAGAACATAGTACTGAAGTTTGCATAGTCGGAATGGAACGAAACTTTTTCTATATGTGTGAATTTCCATTTTTAAATTAAATGTTCGCATCGTTTTAGTTTCTGTTAAATCGTTGTTAGAAATGATTTATCTTGGTGCTAAATAGCCAAAAAAATTACATTACCCGTAGCGTAAACGTCTTGCCTATCTAATCGCACGTAAAATTACACACATTAAACTATTTTTTATCACTGGTGTTTTGTGGTGAAAAAATTTTTTAAAATTTGTAAAGACTCAGTATAGTCTAGGCACTAACATAAATTTTTTTTCAAATTTAATCTTGGATTGTGGCTAACGCTCCAACCTCCTTAGAAAGAACACATCAACGCGTTTACTCCTAATATCAAAAGAAAATGGTACTAAAGTTTGCATCGTTGGAATGAAACGAAACTTTTTCTACATATGTTAATTTCCTTTTTTTTATTAAATGTTCACAAAATTTTAGTTTGCGTTAATCCGTTGTTAGAAATAGTTTATCTGGATGTTAAATAGCCAAAAGAATTACACCACCCCTAGCGTCACGCCTCCCTAATCGCACGTAAAATTACATACATTAAACTATTTTTTATTTCTGGTGTGTTGTAATGAAAAAATTCCAAAAAATTTGTAAAGCCTCGGTATACTTTAGACAATAACATACATTTTTTTCACATTTAATCTTCAATTGTGGCTAACGCTCCAGCCTCCTTAAAAAGAACATATCGACGCGTTTACTCCTAATATCAAAAGAACATGGCACTGAATATTGATGTTAATTTCCTTTTTTTTAATTATAATACAAAATCGTCTTTGCAGATTTTTATTATCGCTAAACAAGTACGACAAAAAATGGTCGAGGGATTCTTGTAGGTAAAATCTGCCACGAGAAATCGAAAAAATTCAGAAACATCAATTGCATTTCAACGACGCCAATTTGAAGCTCATAAACGAACAGAGTTAGCGTAAGCATTTGATGCACTTCCTAAAGGCAACACGTTGAGAATTTGCCACCTTTGATACCAAATATCTCAAGTCAGAAACGTTAGAGCTCTCTGAAATTCCCCAAACAGTTAGACGTGACTTTTCACCCGCTACAATTTTCAATAAATTCTGTCGAGGCGCATTCGTGCGAGACCTACCTCGAGGAATGGCATAGCGACACCTCCCGTCGTCAAGAACTCGAATCCTGCAAGTGCGAAGCTCGCATGAGTGACGAGAGAGCGGAGGGTGTTTCGTCCTTTGACGCGGCCGCTTTCTCGCGAATTATTTCATACCTACCCACCCGCGCACGATACACAAACGATCTTTCGCGCGAATCGCCACGCGATTTCGCCGGGGCATTTTCACCGCCTAAAAAGCCCAGGGGTACGAAAAGAGGGGTTGGTCCATCGTATCCTCTTCAGCCCTTATCTCAACACTCGTTCGAACGCCGCTTTCACCCTCGCGTTTTCGCATTTTCTCCGACTACTCTCCCGTGTTTATCTCGCCGCTTCTCCGACGTACTCGCAACCCTTTTCCACTTTGCCCACCCCCGGCCCTTTGGTAACATTCGTCAAGTTTCTTTACCGATTCTTATCGGAATCCTTGGATCTCCCATCTTATTCGTCCCTCCCGAACTTTCTTCCACCCCCCCATCTGGACCATCTCGACCCACCCTTGCCCACCCCACCCCCCACCCCCCTCGCCCATCATTTCCTCCGACTGGCAGCATAGTGGCGCCACCTAGCGTGGCAAAATCCACGGTCGTACAGGAGCAGAAGGGGGTGGTGAGGTTGGTGGTCCGCGTTGAGTTTCGTGCGGAACAACCCCCGTCAGTCGTGGGTGAAGTGCGTGCCAGAGCGGCCGGGACACGAGAGCTGCTCCTTCGAGAACGGCGTGGAACGGAAGTGCGTGTGGGGTTAGGTCAGTGTCTCTATCTATACTCCATCTGAGAATCTTCACTCTCACCTCTTTCCTCACGTTTATCACTACCCTTCTCGACAGCCCCCAACAAAAATTCACTCTAGCCACGTCGCACACTCGCAACCTTATACACACCCTTACGAACCGCTCGTCAACCCGCCTCAGTCGTTTGTTCTGCCTAACGTGCGCGGCTGTGTCTGTGTGTGCGTTTGTGTGTTGGGTGACAACGCGCGCGCGAAAAGACGAAAACACATTTTGGACTCGCCTCCTCATCGCGCGCTCCTCGACTCGCCAGGATTCGCCTAGAGTTTCGCAATAGGGAGAACGATTCGCGGGGACTTGTTCATCCCTTCGGCTCGGATGAGCGAG
Organism: Ophion slaviceki; assembly: GCA_944452715.1. Lineage (NCBI taxonomy): Eukaryota > Metazoa > Arthropoda > Insecta > Hymenoptera > Ichneumonidae > Ophion > Ophion slaviceki. Next base: position 16,146,721 of record OX101786.1, on the reverse strand, counting down.
AGCGCTCGTTCTCTCGAACTAGGGCCGGAAGTCCAAAGGCAAGTCAGCCGAAGACTCGTGGAGAAGTCTTGTCTTCGTCAGAAGTGTTTCCTCGCAAGACTGGGTGTGGAGGAATTAGATCAATCCTGCTATACTTGCAAGCTCGCACCCTTATTCGAAAGCTCCAACTGATCTTCACTACATAGTTCTCACTCGAGAATACGTTCGTTCGCGTTCCGCTCGATGCGGGCCCTCGATCGAGACAAAGATTTTTCGTCGCGTCTATTTTTATCTTCCCGCGAATTAATCCGATCTTGCATTGTCGTTCGATAAATTTGGCGGAAAGGGCGGGGAGAGGAGAAGCTCGGAATTTCGAAGCACCGTAATGTACGCGGCGTATCGAACATTATTGGGGGATATTCTCACCAATTGGTGGCAATGGCCGCGGTAATTATGACTTATCATCGATAAATATATAAATAAATAAACACACACACACACACACACACACACACACACACACACACACACACGCGCGCGCGCGCGCGCGCGCGCACGCACACACACACACACACACACACACACACACACACACACACACACAAATTCTCCAACAAAAGCCCCGGTTTAAAAATCTGAAGAAAATCCCAAAAATGCGTGATTCTACGTAAAAAATTTTAAGCTATCACCCGCAGTGGAAGTATGATTTTTTCTGTACTCTCTGAGCGATGAACGTTAAAAAAATCCGAAAAAATTCAAGAATCGCTTACTTCGGGCGGATACTAAAATATTTTAATACCCACAATGAATTTTTTTGACCATTTTTGAATAACCAAATCACCATTACGGACCTTGAAGAGTTAGCAGTCAATTTTTTTGGATTTTTTTTAACGTTAATCGCTCAGAAGGCACAAAAAATCATACTTCCACTGCGGGTGATAGCTTGAAAATTTTTACATAAAATCACGCATTTTTGGGAATTTTTTCAGAAGACTTAAATCGGGGCGTTTTTTTCGGAGAATAAAATTTTTCTTTGACTATGGGTTGTTTCGAAAAATGTAAAAAAAATCAGGGTGTCTTTTAGAGTCAATGGAATCAGATTTAAAAAAAATCGAATTGGCGGGGGTCGGGGAAAAAGTCCACCGGATTCGCGTGGAATACCTCATATATATACACACACACATGTATATATATATTAGGGTGGTTCAAAAAAGAAAAATTAATTTTTTTTTCGTGGTACTCAAAGGAAAATGTTACTACGTTATGAAAAAGTAATTCATACAAAATTTGAGAGGTCCAAACATTTTTTTAGGTGGTGCTTAAACGACTAATTTTTTTCCGATTTTTCGTCAATTTTTTTGCCCCGCCAATAGACATCATAATAATATAATTTGCTTAATACTGTTTATGCTCTGTAGCATTTTCTAAGTTAACATAAACAGGGCGTTTTTATTTCAAGTAGTTTTAATAAAAATAATAATTCCAAACGATGTTTCAAAAAAATATGTATTCTGGATGACAGTATGCGATTGTTGAAAAACTTACGTAATTACTCCGAAGATCGAGCCGAATGATAATTTCCCTTCTCGCAAAAAGGATGGGTTTTTCTGTGCTCGCTCACAACTTGCAACAGAGATTGTTTTTCGTCTTCGTTTTTCGTAATCAAACCGTTTAAATCGTTCATCAAAGAAACGGCTCGCTCAGATATGTCGTTCACAACTTGCATGTTTTTAAAAGTAATCAAGAACGAATTATAATCCTCATTAAAGTCCCAAAGTGAAGGATTCAAGTCCAAAAAAACTGCACGGGAGCTCGAATCGTTCGAATAAACTCAATGATTTCGAAGTGATGAAATCACTCATTCCTTCGAACATAGCGCCTGTGGGTTGCCTTTGAAGGATAGTCTTTTCATTCGAGGACCTGTGGTGATACTTTTTTTATGCTCCAAAACAACATGTTACTTCAAAAAAACACGCATACTTGTCAGACTTTCAGTCATGTAAACACTGTGTTCTTGTTCATCAAGTGGTTGATATCATTTTCACAACCGAGTTACATATATTGATTCTTAATCTGCAAATATAAATTGTTTATGGTAAAAAAAATTTAAAATAAAAATTGTGTATTGGTACAGAAAAAATTAAATCCAGACTTACGTTGGATCACGCAATAACATTTTTTGCATCGAGATAAAAAAAAATTTTAACTCCGATAATCATGGAAAAGGCGTTTGAGCACTAAATAAAAAATGGGTTAGAACCCTCAAATTTTGCAAAACATTCTTTTTCTTAACGTACTTCAATTTTCCGTTGAGAAACAAAAATTGATTTTTTTACCACCATAATATATATATATATATATATATATACAGCGAGACAATTATAAAGTAGCCATGTGTTTTTAAAGGCCTGGCGCGGAGATCTTGCGACCCTGAAGAGTATGATTTTGAATGAATTTCTAAACCCTCTTCGAGAAAAAACTATAGCGTACTTTTGTAATGAGTAGATTCGCTGGAAAAAAAACTGAGCATTCTGAATAAAAACACCAAAATTAAATTTTCAGTTCCGCAGAACGAAGGTTCTGCTGACATTCCGAATACGAAACGCAGAAAACTTTTTTTTAAATAAAATGACATTCCGTTATCTACTTTACAATGCATCCTTAATCATTTCTTATCTCAATGACGGGATGCACGAAAAAAGTTTTCAACCAGTGTTTCGTCTTCGAAATTTGATCATCTTCATTCTGAGATACTAAAAATGGAATTTCAATTTTTTTCTTAGAATGCTCAATTCTTTTCGGCAAATCCTACTCATCACAAGAATACGCTATATTTTTTTAAGAAGAAAATTGAAAAAAACCATTGAGGCGTTACATGCGGCTCACCGAAAATTGAGACTTTTTGGGGATCTTTTTTTGAGAATAATAAAAAGCAATGTAAATGAGGTTTGGAGGGTTGACTCTACATGTGCTGACGTGTATGAAAAAAAGAATTTATGAACAAAATTCAAAATGTCGGCACCGTCGTAGTTGCACCAAGAGCGATTTCCGAGAGGAAATGTGCCTTTAGGAGGCAACAAAATTAGTGTTCCATTTTAGGGTTAATTTATCATTAAAATGGCAGAGCTGCGGAAGAGTTTTACAGCAAGGGTGCCGCGGATTTACGAATCGCCGTGCGGTCTAGCATCCCGTAGACATTGATTTGCAAAAAATTCAGTTTTTTTCTGTCAGAACATGCATAGCTTTTATTCGACGGTAATTAAAAGGAAGAAAACGCAAATTTAAGAGAATGGCACGCATTTATAGAGAAAATCCACATTTTACGCAAAATTTCTGTAAATTTTGGATTGAAAAAGTCGTTTTTTTCTTCATTTTTCAAAAACAATTCTTATCAAGTAAAAAGTAGCAATATTATGAATATTTCTACCAAGTTTCAACTCAATCGGCTTAATAGTTTTTGAGTAATCGTGCAAGGCAATTTCAAAAATGCTATTTCGAGAAAAACGCGTTTGAAGTTTACATAGAATTGTAATTAAATTGCTCTAGGTACTTGTGATAACTAATTACTCAAGTAATCTGTTACAAAGTCATTCAATTATTAATTGAAGTAGTAATGGTAATTGTTAGTTGTTAATTTAATTACTTTTTCTCCATCTCTGCCTGCCTCTTCGCGCTCTCGCAACTGCCTGCCGCGCGCGCTCCGAATCCGCGCGGTGAGGCACAGTGTTGACAGGCTGTACCTACGGAACTTTTTCGAATTTCGCTTCGAAACTTTGGGAAAATATTCTACATATACAGTTATATTGTTTAAAGAGAAAAAAT